>OU015757.1:68965318-68976554 GCA_907169655.1 Acomys percivali | reverse complement strand
CTCTTGGTTCCCTGAACTATTATGTGGCAGCTGTCCTCTCATAGTGTTCTCTTTTGAGCAAGATCACACTAACATTACCTTTAGTTTGAACAAAGGTAGATATGTGTCTCATGAATCTGGGCCTCTGGCTTCCCTTTTTAAAGATGATTTATTTTAGAAGACCTGCAACTATAACTTGCTTTTCTACTCCTTTCAAATGTAAATATTTTCAGCCTCTTTCGAAGAATCACAGTGCTACAATATCATCATCAAGGACCTAGGAGTCATGCTTTTCAATGGAACCAAGAATAAGAACACATATCCTCAGTTATTTTATTGAATGCTAACTGGATAGGACCACAGGAGACTATAGGAGTTCTTTTAGCTCCACCACTGGACAGACAGTGGCAATGGGTCACATGGAATTTTAGAAGCTGTTGAGATAAAAAGTTCTTAAGGAGTTTGAATTTAAGGACCCAGCATGGGAACCCAAACAGTGCATAGTCTGAATATATAAAGTTTGTTCCTAAAGATGATCATTGCTCAATTCCTGACAAAGGGCGTGCTGAAGCTTAATGACCTAGTTATCCCTTTGTCAAAAAAACTTTGACCATGAGTGTGTACTTTGAAAATGTTTAACTGTTTTGACTCCATAGTGGTCTATGGAGCTGATACACTAAACTGTCTTATACAAGAAAACACAATCTTACCTAGCTCTAAATTTATTGCTATGTTTTTATTTTAATGTTATTTTTCAATAGGTTAAATTCCACAAAGTGGGATTGTCTATATTCTTATGACTACTGTTTCCCAGAAACATTGTATTTTGAAAGGTGGAAACAATTGTCTTTGTTGCTGAAGAATATGCCAGCAACCCACAACCTTTCTCCTTTCCTTCTAGCAATTTAATTTGCTGTTATTCTTATAATGGTATCTGACCATTGTAATATTTTAATATATTTAATCACCTTATACTCTATTTAATCCTTCCAGGAAACATGATAAAGACTCTTGAGATTTCCCAGATGCCTTCCTGCCCTTCTTCATTGGTTGAGTTAAAGGGCCACTTCTGTACTTGTTGAGCCACTGTCTCATGAAGAGTGGGAAGCAGAGAACATGGCATAGTTGTCAAGAGGAAGAATAGAGACCAACTCTCTTCCTGGGTTATGGGAATCTACAAGGCATTGGGAGATCCACATGATTTGAGGCACTGTGTTAAATAAATAAAAAGCATCTCAAAAGGGCTGGAAGTCCATTAGATTTTCCTTTAGTTGGTAAAGGTGAGTGTGTTCACTAAGTGCTCAAATGTTAAAATGTATTGATATGGGATTTAATTTAATCGTTTCACAATATTGAGTTTGCTATTTAGTGTTTTCCCAAATCATGCACAAATTTTTTAAAGGTTGAAACACAAACAAACAAACACAATTATCTCCTCCCCACATTTTATTTCCTGGAAGGCATCTTAGATTAAAACTTTGACTCATACAAATATCAAAATGTTATTTAAAGCAAAGCATTTATTATTAACTGTTCTAACAACAGAAGAAATATTTGGAGATAAGTAAATAAACAATTTACCTGTTAGTATCCAGACTTACAAAATTCATATTTTCCTGATTATTCACATTTATGCATAATTTAGGTTCACAAACTTCTCTTTCTTAATGCTACCATATCACTGAAGGAGAGATAATCCTATTTTTTAGGATCCCAAGTGCGGGATTGGAATGATCTCATGAGAGAACAAGTGAGGTTAACCCACTAGAAGAGCAACCACCTCGTGCAGGAGCTTAATTGTTGCCAGCTGAAAAGATCCTGTTAACAGACTCTGGGAGGAGATATATAAATGAGCCCAGAACTGGAGGCAGGGCGTTTTGGAGACTTGGGATGGTTTTGGCTGTTCATCGCTGCACTTCGAGTCACTCCTAGAGAGAACTGCTCGAGGGAAGGCTTCAGGGCTCCGGCTCCTGCTGAGGTTCTGGGTTCTCATTACTCTAGGTTCCAACAGAAGAAATCCTGCAGATTGTGCCAGGAGAATCATTCCTTGGAACTAATATCCTTAAGGTTTTGTTATTGTGTCCATTAATCCTCATTTCCTATTGTTTTGGTTAGTCGGGTTATAAGTAACGTATACTCGGTCACTAAGTTGTTAATAAAATATATTGGTCAAGAAAAGTGAGCCTACATGTCACATGCTATTATTTGTATTATACTAACATTATTCCAATTACTTGAAATAATATTGTTCTAATGGTCCAGATATTTTAATTATATAGAGAGCTTCCTAAAGTGTATCCTCATGCCTGAAGGACATGCCACTAAATATAATAAGCCAGTCATACCAAGACAAATACAGTACATTAATACTGACATATAAAAACTAAAAACATGTTGCTTTCCAAGAAATTGTGCATAGAACAGTCATCTTTCAAAACTAATGATGGGGAGAAGGAGGACAGGGGAAAGGTGGGTAATGGGTAGACAGAGTAAGAATGTATGCCTGATGGCTCAAGCTTGTAATCTCACCTAGTCAGTTGGCTAAATCAGGAAAAGCACAAGTCCAAGTTCCATCTGAATGTCAGCCTGAATTTTAGATTGTCACTAGCAAGTAGGTGAAACTATGTCCCAACGTGGAAGATGATGGTGACATAGCTCAATGGAAAACACCTGGAATGCACCAAGTAATGTATTTAATTCCTGGAACCATGAGAATGACAAAAATAACCACTAACAAGGATGAAAAGAATGAAAATGTTGTATAGTACATTCAATACCTAATGCACATTCCATTAGCTGTGGCTCACATTGATTTTTTAAAAATAAATTTGCAAAGAAATACAGTCGTGGAATTCAAAGATTCCAATTAGAGAAACTAATAAAATTTTCAAATGTTGAAAGAAATTAAAATTATATTTACCAAGATTTGATTATTGCATAATCAAATCAATACACATGCATAAAACTAACATAATGCTAATCATGGATATAGATAGATAGATAGATAGATAGATAGATAGATAGATAGATAGATAATAGATGACAGGTAAATAGATAGATAGATAGATGGAAGAAAGATAATAGAAAGATATATAGATAGGTGAGATGAGATTATAGATACATAGATACATGCTAGATAGACTGATAAAATATCAGGATTACTTAGATGTCTTAAAATTAGTGTTTCTTGAGATCATCCCAGCACTGAGTCTGTTATGCCCAAAAGGGATCCAAGCACTCTCCTGGTGTCTTTCTTGTATTTTTTCACTACTGTCTTACTTTTAAGTCTTTAGTTTCTTATTTCCTTTCTTCCTCCCTCCCTCCCTTTCTACATTCTTGACTCCTTTCCTCCATCCACTAGGAAATCATATGCCTAATAAATAACATTGTTGGTGTTTTCTCAATTGTTGTTGTTGCATAAGGCCCTGTACAATAAATCCACATGTAATAATCATAGGATAAATGGAGCTTTTGAATATGATGGTTTATTCAGATCGTTTGCATTTATCCATTTCATTTGGAGTTCAGTCCTTATGAAATATTTTGTATCTAGTTTTTCCAAAAGTAGAAAACACCTAGGCATAGAAGAATCTTACAAACCATCCAATCAAAAATTGTACTTTTTATATAATTTGATTTTGAAAAACTGGCTGTGGCTTGAGTAGGTCATGAGTTACTCAAAAGTAGATACTGACCACCACTTTATTTTGATTTTTAGCACAATGCTTTTCCTCCAGTCCCTACTCTCTGTCTTAAATGTTTGTCAATTATTAGGAGTTAAATCAATAGTTTTTATCCCTTATTCAATAATTCCTGACTTAAAATATATTACATAGCATTCCTGATTTGAAATTTATTGCATAAAAGGGTACTCCGGGCTTAAAAACAGATATGTATATTGATGAGGCAGAATAGAGAGACCAGTAATAAGTACGTCATTATGAAAAACTGTTCTAAAACAAAAGATCCAATAACACACAAAAGCATGAAGACGGTATCCTCAGTAAATAAAGTGGATCTACATTTGCATAAGAAAGACAACAAAACAGAAAAATCAGCCCAGCATGCAACAAAAACCTAAAACTAAAATTTGTAAATTCTCAGGATGATATACAGGGAGAAGTTTTCCTTATATTATTCTAGACACCAATTTCTTTCTTTCTTTTTTTTTAATGACATCACACACACAAAAGGTAGAAATAAAGGCTACTGAATTAAGATGAAAAGCTTGTACACAGCAATGGAAACACATTAAGGAAAGGCAACTTGCAGAATGATCCAAGATTGACAATGATCTGTCTAGTAAGAAGTTAATATTCAAATTCTACAAGTACATGATAAAACTCACTGAAACAAATCTGAAGAAAATACTCTAACTTTGAACTAGGTAGCACACCTATGCAGATATTTCTCCAAGAAGACATGTAAATGTACAATAAGCATACAGAAAAAGATTTCAGCAGCATGAAAAAAATGCCATTCAAAAACCTAGAGATAAGTCTTTAAATCTCTTTGTGTGGATTTTATACATATAAAAGATGGTAAGTGCTATCAAGGATATGAAAGAGAAGAACATTCTACCTACGCTATTTGTAGGATTGTAAATTAGTACATAAATTATGGGAATATACTGAAGGCTTCAGAAAATATAAAAACTGGTCTTTTCCGCAATCTGTTAATATACTTTAAGGTTAATATCTGAAGGAAAAAATACGTATTTTTTCAGAGATGCCTGCATTTCTAAATACACTGTAGCATTATCTACACTCACTGAAAAGAATGAGTCTAACTTTTCACCAATAGATCAATGAATAAAAATTAAGTCATATGTTTATGCAGTGTAGTATTTTTCAGACTTATAATGGGAGGGAATTATTATTTAGTTATAGTATGGATAAATGTGAAGGGTACAATACTGAGTGAAATAAATCAGATGTGAAAAGAAAACTACCACATGATGTCATTCGTATGATGCATATAAGACAGACCACCATGAGAATGGGGGGATAACACATGTAAAGGCTTAGGGTCGAAGAGTGAGAAGACATTGTTGCAGGATTACATTGGGTTCACAGGTCTGGGAGGTTAACATGATGCATACATACATAATTAAAATCCCTGTATTAGACACCTGAAATTGGTTAAAACAACCTTAAGTGTGCTCGATAGAGACTCACTCACAATGGAAAGCAATAGATTTGCTGAACTAGGCGTGCTGGTCATTTCATGTATACACTTATATAAAGACAAAAGCACATGCTAAGTATATAAAGCTTATTAACAAGCTCCACCTCAATGATGTTGAGAAAGAATAGTCTGTGAAATTCTAAACCATGAAACCACACCTAAGTAAATATGACCTTAAAATATTATTAGTATTCAAATACTTCTCATATTCCTTCCTATATTCTTCATAATATACTCTTAAAATACTGACAGGGACTCAGTCACAAAGATATTCACAATTTTGTTTAGTCTAGATTACACACAAACTGCTCCTTGTATTACTGACTAATTCAGACAAACTTATGGCATCAAACATGTAGCCTCCAACCTCCATTCTTGAAACTGAGCTTACTTATCTTGCTTTCTCCCCAGTACTCTGTGTGTTTTTCCCTTTTTAAAATTAATTTATTCTTGTTACATCTCAATGGTTATCCCATCCCTTGTATCCTCCCATTCTTCCCTCCCTCCCATTTTCCCCTTATTCCCCTCCCCTATGACTGTTCCTGAGGGGGATTACCTCCCCCTGTATATGCTCATAGGGTATCAAGTCTCTTCTCAGTGACCTGCTGTCCTTCCTCTGAGTGCCACCAGGTCTCCCCCTCCAGGGGACATGGTCGAATATGAGGCACCAGAGTATGTGAGAAAGTCATATCCTACTCTCCACTCAAGTGTGGAGACTGTTCTGACCATTGGCAAGATCTTCTACTCCTTGGAATATACCCAGAAGATACTCCAGCACACAACAAGAAAATTTGCTCATCCATGTTCATAGCAGCCTTATTCATAATAGCCAGATTATGGAAACAGCCTAAGTGTCCCTCAGCCGAAGAATGGCTAAAGAAACTGTGGTACATATACACTATAGAATACTACTCAGCTATTAAAAACAAGGAATTCCAGAAATTTGTGGATAAATGGATTGAGTACTCTGTGATTTTCATTACTACAAACTCACACATTCCCTCCCTACTCACTGGCCTTCCCTATCTCTCCTAGTAGTTAAAACAGTCTCATGAAATGAGTGGTGTACTGCCTAGCTTATGAATGTAAAATGAAATGTAAAAATCTAATCTCTTAAAGGAATGAAACCATAGCAAATGTTTCACAAATAATACATATAATGATTAAAGAAATTAAACTTGGAACAACAGTAAAAGTCTCAGGACCAGATATGCATGTTGTAGAATATGATCCTTTTCCCCTTTAGTGTGTGTGTGTGTGTGTGTGTCTGTGTGTGTGTGTTTGTGTAGTGTGTTTATGTAGTGTGTTTCCATCCTTGAGTATGTGCCTGAGTGTATGTGTGTCCATTAGTCCAAATGTATGTTTGTGCTTGGCATGTGTACAGGTGAGTCCATCCATGCCCCTGAAAGTTGTTTTGAAGAAGACAAAATGGTTTTTTCATGTCAAGAAATATATCCACTGATGGAGAAAGTAATTGCCCCTTTAGCAGTCTGTGCATTTCTCAAGTAGAGCAATGCTTTCCCTTCATCTTTTCAAGGGAAGAATTGTCTCTCATTTTAAGTTTTATAGGGACATATATCCCCAGCCTATGGTTTATGAGCAACAATCTTTAAGCAGGCTGGAGTCATGGCATTCTGTAATTAATCCCCTCTCACACAGCACTTCTGAGAGTGAGAAATGAAAGGGCATCAGAGGGAGAGCAGCTACAACCCATGAAGGCACCACATAAAATGTTACCTTTGGCTCAGCATACCACATCCTGAGTCCTAGTTCTGACTTTCTATCTCAATCAGGACCAATAGAGTGGATGAAAGAGAGATTCCTTGTCTTAGATGAGATGATGGCAGAATTAGTGAAAACTCCTAGAAGTTAATTTTTTCTGAAGTCATAGAGGAGGGGAATAAGGAGAAAATGGGAGGGGGGAAGAATGGGAGGATACAGGGGATGGGATAACCATTGAGATGTAACAAGAATAAATTAATAAAAAATTTTTAAAAAGAAAGACTAACAGTGATAAAGAAGTGAGAATGATTATTATTGGAAGTTAAAGTTGATTGTGATTTCTCCTGTGCTCATGTAATTACATGGAATAGGGTCAAATCACTTAACTTTTGGGAGACTAATCCTCAACCCTTTTAGTAGTTTAGACATCCTAATGTTTGAGAGAAGACTAGGGTACTTAATAATACACAGTGAATAACTCATGATAATCACTCAAATTGAACAGGATTAACCCCTTCTTTGTGTTCACATATGTGATTTTCAAGTATGTATGCATTATTCCATTCCAAACTGAGTAGTTGATTGAGATAGTACAAAGGCATATGCTTCCATTTCCACATAGTTCCTGAGTTGAATGTCTGGTATCTTAGTGATGCTTCTACTGCCTTCATCAAGGCAACTAATATAGGAGTGAGTTTATTGTACCTACGGTTTCAGGAAGTATAACCCGTGATTATCACGGAAGGAGCATGACAGAAGGCAGGTAGGCATGATGCTGGAGTACTAGCTGAACACTCACATTTGGAGACATGACCTGGAGAGAGAGGGGGCCAGGGAGAAAGACAGAGAGACAGACAGAGAGATACAGGGACACAGAGACAGAGAGACAGAGACAAACCAAGAAAGAGACATAGACAGGGAGACAGAAGGAGAAACAGAACAGGAGAGAGAGAGAGAGAGAGAGAGAGAGAGAGAGAGAGAGAGAGAGAGAGAGATATTGAATGATTTATAGTGTTATATGTTGTATGAGAAGGTCAATTATATATAAAACTCAGAAAGCATGTGGTCTTCACATGTGAGACACTCTATACTTCTGGAGGTCAAAGAACAACTGGTGTGAGTTGCTTCTCTCTTTCTGCTATGTGGGTCCCAAGGATCAAACTCAGGTTGTCAGATTTGAGGGAAACTCTGTTCATACAAGAGACAAGAAGACCATGTGTCACATAATTCTTGACAAAACTACTGGATTCCTTTAGAAGGACAGGTGGAAAATGTAGAAGGATGTAAAGGGAAAAAGCAATTTAATCTACATATTTCCATGAGCCAGCAGCAGGTGGATCATGCATGTCCTAATTCCAATTGAAGATACTTTCATAGTCATGTAAACAGATATCCAGAGAAAGAAGAAAGACACTAGTGTGTTCTACAGTCCAAGTATCATGTACCCCTTGCTTCTTAATAAAGAACTGGTGATAGCCTGATCTCATAGTCATTGTTCCTGAGTCAGGGTTAAGGAAACCCTAGGAGCTACCTCTTTTTTCCTTCCTAAGGCATTCTCCTGTATCAAGAATGCTTCTCCAGATAAGCACGTAGGGCCAGAACAGTGACATGAAACTTTGTTTAACCTCACTGCCATCCTCCTACCAAGTTTCTATCATCCAGGTGATCAATGCATCTTGCTTTCATCCAGACTTGCCTATCTTGCTGCTGAGCAAGTGGTATTTTTTCAGTGCTAGAGAAGGCAGATTCACAACACACGCCACCCAAAGAACAAAGTTTAGCAAATAGGCCTTGGAATCATCCTTTAGAGGCCTTTTGTACAAACCATAGACTTGATATTTTCACTTGGGTCTCATATACACGTCAAGTTCATTAAACCATTATTATCTCAGGGCCAAAATTGGGTTTTTCCTTTTCTTTATTTTGGCCTTCCCCACATAACAAAGCTCAGCCTCTCTGAAGCAAATAGGAAGTGTTCAATACATGTTCTCTTTACTTCCTGATAAGTATCTAAGTCTGAGGAGGCAGATAAGTTCTCAGAAAGCTCCAAGGAGAGCTGATGGGTGAGGTAGCTAGAGCGCTCACTATGTGAATCACAACAGGCTAGCGTAAAGGCACTCTGAGTATGGATTATCCATAGTCTCTATGGAAAGACAATTTTAAGGACATTTTCTTTAGCAAACCCATGGTTTAAACAGTTTCAAAACTAAAGTAAAAAACTCAATATTCTTACTGATAACCAAGATATTTCTGTAGTAAATGTCTGCTCTTCAGTCAGTAAGTATGTGAAGCCTTTACCTAATACCTTGTGAGCAACTAAAGCTTCAGCTTAATCATGCACATCAGCTTGGGAAAGCATCCTTGCTCACATGGGCTGAAGACTGCAGTAATCCTAGTTAGAAGTTAATTACAGTTTCTGAGGAATCTGTAACTAAAAGATTCCAGAAAAAGCTGCCTTAGATTATTACTATTGTCTCTCAAATATGATCAGAAAATAACTGATATTGCTAGTTTGGTGGTACGTGTTACACAATAGATCATCATCACATCATTACACACTAAGATTATTATGTGTTTCTGAAAATTTAAATGTTAGCCTTCTTGTTTTTATAAATAAAAATTTTTATTAAATTTGACTAATCAGTTTTCACAGCAAGTTTGATATTGTACAAGCCACAAATCATACAACTCAAACCTTGTTAGCTTCTTTTGTAGCTATAGAGGTCTGGTTGATGGACTTGGAAACTTCCAGCAATTCATTAATCATCCTCACCATCATCATCATCATCATCACTTTGGGTTTTTTATTTTCTTTCTTTTTTTTTTTTTGGTTTTTTGGACAGTGCCTTGGTGTAGCATTGACTTTGCTGAAACATCTCTATGGACCAGGATGGCCTCAAACTCACAGAGATCTGCCTTCCTCCGCCTCCTGAAGGCCTGGATTAGACATTTGTGTCACTACCACCTGACTCATAAATTTCTTTCTTTTTAAAAAAAGATTTATTTACTTATTATTCATACAGTATTCTGCCTGTATTTGTGCTTGCACACCAGAAGAGAGAATCAGACCTCATTATAGATGGTTATGAGAGATCATATGGTTGTTGGGAAGAACAGACAGTGCTCTTAACCTCTGAGCCATCTCTCCAGCCCCCATAAATTATTTCTTACTACTATTAATGCCTCAAATGGCAAGGCCTTTGGTATTTTCCAGCCAGTGATACACTTGGGGCTAATGAAAATGTATCATAGTTGCAAAGCAGTTCTAGAAGAGACATGAATCTGTTGCTATTTACTGTTTTCACACAACTGTCTCAACTGCTCATGGTGGGCTCCTTGAATACTGAACACTTTTCAGGGAGCTATTATATTTTCCCCTTTTCTTCTGAGTCTAAAATGTGTAAAGGTATGTTTCTAGACTTCTATCAGTTCATTAATAGTTCATTAGGCATTTCCCTAAGGAATTGAAACTCATTCACCTGCCTTGTCATTCACACTTGACTAAGAGCAATATTACTACCAAATATATTCTCATCATTCATTTAGAACACACACTCAATATAAGACTGTAATTGGACTAACTGGGCATGGTGACACATGCCTTTAATACCAGCACTCAAGAGACAAAGGCAGGTGGATCACTGAGTTCTAGGCCAGCCTTGTCTACAAAGCAAGTCCAGGACAGCCTAGACTACAGAGGGGATTGGGCTATTTCTAGAAAAGAATAAATGTGTGTATAGATAAAAGCAAAGTTCAGTAAATTATTTTCCTTCCATAATTCTAGGAATTGGCATGTTAGGAATTTTATTTTCTTTTCTATTTTAATATGTTGTTTACTTTCTAATTCAGCTTACCCTCATACTAGGCTAAAACAATTAACATCTAAATACCTTCACTTGTTCTCAACAAGTCTCTGATGCGTTTACATTACATGTGTCACTCACTTAAGCCTGACACACAAAGTACAGCATATTTGGTGCATTCTCAAGACTGAGATTAATCTGAATGGGCATATATACTACCTGTCAATGTGTCCGTTTACTATCTAAGGTGAAAGTTTGGGAATGAACTGCTGTGACTTTACCCCGATCTTCAGTTTCTTACTCATTATTTTGTTGAATACTTACAAGACTCATTAGCCCTGAACTACAAACTGATTGGGACAGTTTCTCGATATCTTGAACCTGGTAAGAGGCTGGTCCACAATTTGGAAAGAGATCTGTTAGAAAAGGCACTAAATTACATTGATCAGTAGCAATATTATGGTTGGGTTTTCATGAAATAGGTTTGTGGGATGTTTACATTTCACAAATAAAGCAGTAAATTCCTCATCCCTCAATTTTGTTAG
>OU015757.1:68934047-68961552 GCA_907169655.1 Acomys percivali | reverse complement strand
GAGAGAGAGAGAGAGAGAGAGAGAGAGAGAGAGAGAGAGAGAGAGAGCATGAAACAGCCTCTAAAGAGTGAGGGGGTGAAGCAAATGAGACAAAAACAGTACCTTTATGACATTGAGATAACTCCTCCACTGAAAAAACTGATTTGATTTATATTTTAATTGAAATTTATCCTCAGAGTGCTTTAATCTTCTAAAGGTTAATTAATGGATGCAACGAATGCTTCCTTAAGGATTAATAGTGGTGGTGTTGGAGGAACGGGACAGAATTGAAATATAATGTAAAATTTCTTCAAGGTCACTCTTCTAGGAGAGAAGCTGGATTTGATGGCAACCAATTTACCATATTTCTAAAGGCAATGATAAGTATATTGCTGAAATTCTTACACTAGCTATTTGTCAATATGAAGATGAAATGTCTATTGCCCCAAGAAAGTTCATTGACATGAAAATAGACTCTGGAAATTGTAATTCCAGGTGTGCTTTGACTTCATGTCAGGCTGAGAGATGTAGCTTATCCTAAGCAGGAGAGAAATTAAAATTTCTGTTGAAGAAGAATTTTCCAATTGCTAGCACTTTCCAGAAAATAACTGGCACTTGTTACAAAACTCACTGTGGCCAGGAATAAATGTACGCTGTGCTATTTTCTTGATGCTTTCTTCACACAGGCTTGTCACAGTGGAGTCAACATGTAGCTGCCTCATCAATTTGATCAGCCTTTGAACCTCACTTTACAGAATTGCTAGCTTTGGGGCATGTCCAAAGTGTTGCTTTGAAACTGCCAATAAAGTCGCTGGTTGGACATCTATAGAGACATTACTGTGAGTACTCAGATTACTTTATTGGGAAACTTTCCTCCCCAAATGCCAAAAACACTTTGATGATTGCAGTTTAAATTGTGGAGGGGTGTGAAATCAGTAGACTTCACTAGCCAAGTCAGAACTTTAGTGCTTTACTTTAGATCCTAAAAATGACACATTTAATCATATGGTTTGTATAACACTGCCTGGTTAGGATTTGCATCTGCACAACCTGTCACCTACTGCTCTTGAGTCATAGTTATTGATACATAAATGAGCTAGGACATGGATGAACTTAGGAGTTAGGTGGAAATAGGAATTTCTATATTTTTAATAACAGGTCATCCTTGCTCGAGTCTCTATACTTCTATATAGCTAAGGTCAGGAAGATCAAATCAAACTTTGGGGAAGAAGTATCCGTGGAAGACTGGAAACACTGAGATGAATGGGGATCCCTGGAATACACTGTACTTCTAGCCTGCATTTAACAATATAAGATTAGGTAAATATGACCAAATGGTAACATTTTGTTTTGTTTTCAAGGTCTAACACAGTATCCAAGTTGACTGAAAATCACTATATAGCCCATGTTGGCCTTAAACTTGAGGCTATCATCCTGCCACAGTCTACTAGACACCATGATGTTAATACTCAGCTAAAAGGATTTTATTGCTTTTTGAGATAGGATTAGAAAAGACTATTGGCAATATTAGAAAAAGGAACCATAACACAAACCTACTTCAGGCTAGAAATTACATTACATTTCCTACAATACTTACTCTTAAGTGTTTCTGGACTTCTCATATACTGGCAAATGCTCCTCATTTCCCCCACACCATTCAGTGTGCAGCTGAAGATGACTTCCATTAGAGGAAGAAATCCACCAATGCACCTCTGTCTTTGTATCAATGTATGCCTGTACATAAAGGTATATTTATTAAAGAAATATGAACTCTGAAACACTGATATGCCCAGAGTTTCAAGCACAGAATCCCCCAGAAAATGCTAGTGTGTCTCAAAATGACTTTCCTGAGATCCCATGAGTCGGAGTTTAGTGCTTGGAGTTCAGTTCAGTCTGGAGCTTGCTGAGCAAACGGAAGACTTGTGGTCTTATGATGACTGCTTCTGTCCATCCTGTCAGTCCTGCAGGTACCAAAGCCTGCCTTTTACAGTTTTTGGAAAGTGAGATTTTTGTGTTCATTCTGTTAAATTCTTAACCTTTTCTTGTGGTTTTTATTTTATGTGTTTATGTAGGTATTCACTGGAGACGAGCTCTCATAGTGTAGGTTAGGAGGGTCCTCAACTCAAGACATCCCTGAGGAAATCCACAAATGCTGACATGACAAATGTGTGCCACCCTGCTTGTACATCTTCTCACCATCACTGATAAGCCAAGTCCTTCACTAACTGCTCTGGCTTCATGGCGAACCCCTTGTTTGCCCACTGCCTGTTACATTTCCCTTTCTCTAACATTCTGAAAATGAAGCCATTCCTGAAATAGGGAGAACACATTTCACAACATGGCTGTTTCTGAGACCCAGGGCTTGGCATTATTTTGAGGTTCAGAATATGGATTTAGAAGAAGTTTGACTCTTCATGGAGACTGTACAATAAGAGTTAGGGAGAAAGGAGATAGCAATATGACAAGAAATAAACTCTACATCCTTAACTTTTATTCTTAAAAATAAAAAATTATTTAAATCTCTCTCTCTCTCTCTCTCTCTCTCTCTCTCTCTCTCTCTCTGTGTGTGTGTGTGTGTGTGTGTGTGTGTGTGTGTGTGTATGTGTTTATATGCACATGTATGTGAGTATGGAGGTCCGAACTGAAGAGAGCAGTGAATCCCAGCAGAGCATTTGTGGGCTGCCTGACATGGATCTGTGAAATTGTACTTGGGTCCTTTGGAAGAGCAGCCTTGTCAAACTGTCTTTTCCATTCCCAGTTTCTTTATTTTCTTGGAATTAACCAATATAATTTTTAAAAGCTCATATTGAAAACAGTTTGATGGATGCTTTTAGCGGGATAATCATAGTCAAAGTTTTCTCAAACCTGTGTCTGTTCTAACTTTTACACATTCATTGTTTTTTTAATTTATTCATATTACATCTCAATTGTTATCCCATCCCTGTATCCTCCCATTCTTCCCTCCCTCCCATTTTCCCCTTACTCCCCTCCCCTATTACTTTGACTGAGGGGAACCTCCTCCCCCTTTATATGCTCATAGGTTATCAAGTCTCTTCTTGGTAGCCTGCTATCCTTCCTCTGAGTACCCCCAGGTCTCATTGTTTTGATTCTCATTTATTAAGTAAAATCCATGGTTTCTTGTCAAATTGGCAAATAAAGAAAATTAATGTTGTGTATTTACTTCAGCCTTATTTAATTGCTTGGGCAGCAAAAATTATCATTAAAAGCATAGAATTGAGGATCAGGCCTATTAAGAGAAAGCTAAAATATCAGCAAATTTAACAGAAAAAAATCTGTAGACAATCAAACATCTTCTTTAAATGTTATTCTGTAATGACCTACTAGAATGGTCACAATCATTTAGTAGGTGGCCCAGGCCATGAAAGGGGAACTGGAGCAAAATGTGAGGCTCTTGAATATGCCGATAGGTTTTAAACAGCTGATGATCTGTATGCGTGGACACAGATTGCTTCTTGTAGCTGATATGCATTTTCATGTTTAGCATCGCTATATCCCTCATATATCTGGTCTGGCATGAAGAGAACTTCACGGCATCCTACAGTATCAATATGAACATATACTTTCATAAAACAATGCTGCTTAGATGAGTTGATGATTTTATAATTCCCAATAATAATTTTATATAATTCCTGATTTGATTCAAGTAACATTAACCACCGCCCCCCACCCCTCCAGAATAGCGTAGGATGCATAAAGGAGTTCTGTGAACTTGAATATATCACAAGCACATAAATTGAACTAGGAAGAAAAGGCTTGAGGCAAATTTATGATCTGGGAAGGCATTCACTCTAGGGTAGGTCCAGAGATGGGATCATGGGTTTTGGTATGGACCGTGATAACTAATTTAAGCTATACAGGGCCTTAAAAATAAGTCATAAGATAAAGGACCTGATTCTTGGTAAAAACCTTGCTAACCTATTACATAAAAAACTATTGCTCTGAACTTATAATGAGCTTGAAGAATGAAAGACAGATAAAAATATTACTTTGAACTCATAATGAACTTGTGGGGCTAAGAGATACATAAAAATGTTTAATTAGGTGTGCGCCTTAATGGAAAAACATGTAAACAATTCTTGTAAATACTTAAACCATGCTAACTTTAAACCTTGTTAACCTGTGACATGAAGAACTATTGCTCTTAACATAAAATAAATTTATGGAATGAAGTGATAGATAAGAAATGTTTAGTTAGACACAAGTAATCAAAAACTCTGCTGTGTATCCCTCTGTGAAATTACTTTATCTGTTTCTGTGAAAATTGCTTTTATGGATATGAGGTAATTTTCTTCTGATGTAGAGAATTTTGTCTTAAAAAGTATAAAAGGAACCAGGGAATAGAAATTGCTTGTTGGAGAGTGTGGGGTTTACTCCACTCACCAGATGTGTATGTATGTATGTATATGTGTATATGTGTACATGTGCATATGTATATATGCATATATGTATGTATATATATGTTTGTTTGTATGTAGGTATGTATGTATGTATGGTTTATTTTGGTTGATTGGACCTCCTTGGAGCCTGCTTTTAGATCTCTCAATTTTACATCCCCATTGTAGCCCTCTTCTTTGTCACCTCCTGATCCCATCCTCCCTCTCTCCTCACCTCTCAGTCCCTCCCTCATCACCCCCTCCCTGCCCGCTAGTCCCCAGAAAGGGGAGCCCACCTACCCTAACATCTGACCTTAATCTATCAACTCTCATATGGACTAACTGTAACCTCTTCTTCTGGCCTGGCAAGGCTGCCCTGCCAAGGGAAATTGATCAAAGTGTGGGGGCCAGAATCCATGTCAGAAGTAGTCCCTACTCCTTATATTATGGGGCCCATAAGGAGACTGTGAATCCATCTCTGCAGCACCCTCCTCCTCCACCCGGATTTGTTGGTTCCACTGATCTCCTTGTGGAGCTACTGATCCCTCCAAGTCCCTCTATTCACCAACTCTCACTTAAGACTCCCTGTGCTCCACCCTTAAGTTTGGCTCTGTGTCTAAGGTCTGCTTGGATGCCCTGCTGGGTGGAGTCTTTCAGAGGACCTCTATGGTAGTCTCCCTTCCTGTACTTTCTCTTCAACTGCTTACCAGATGTCTATTCTATTTGTCCTTCTGAATGAAAATTAAGCATTCTACCTAGGGTCTTCCTTGTTATTTAGTTTCTTTAGGTCTGTGTATTGTAGTTTGGTTATCCTGTATTATTTGGCTAACATCTACTTATAAGTGAGTATATTGTTCCTGTCTTTCTGGGTCTGGGCTACCTCACTCAGGATGATGATTTATAGTTCTATTCATTTGCCTGTAAATTTCAAGATTTCCTTGTTTTCTTAAATAGCTGAGTAGTATTCCATTGTGTAAATGTACAACAGTTTCTTTATCCACTCTTTGCTTGAGGGACATCTAGCTTGTTTCCAGATTCTGGCTATTATGAATAAATCTACTATGAACATAGTTGAGCAATTGTCCTTGTTGTATGGTAGAGCATCTTTTGGATATATGCCCAGGAGTACTATGGCTGGGTCTTGATTCTGAACTTCATTTGGAGAAACAAAACACCCCAAATAGCGAAGACAATCCTATACAATGAAAGGTGTTCTAGAGGTAGCTCCATCTCTGATGTCAATCCATACTATACAGCAACAGTAATAAAAATGGCATGGAGCTGGAATAGAAACAAACAAGTGAATCAATGGAATTGAATTGAAAATCCAGAAATAAGCCCACACATCCTTGGACACTTCAGTTTTTACTAACAAGCTAGAACCATACAATGGGAAAAAAGATAGCATCTGCAACAGATGGTCCTGGTCAAACTAGATTTCTACTTACAGAAAATTTAAATAAATCCATCTTTATCAGACTTTACAAAACTAAAGTCAAAGTGGTGAGATATTTAAATATCTCAGCATAAAACCAGACACACTAAGTCTGTTAGAAGAAAAAGTGGAGAAGAGTCTTGAGCTCACTGGAACATGAGACAACTTCCTGAACAGAACTCCAAAACTCAGGCTCTAAGATCAACAATTATTAAATGGAACCTTGTAAACTGAAAAGCTTCTGATAGGCAAAGGATGCTATCAACAGAACAAAATGACAGCCTGCAGACTGAGAAATGACCTTCACCAACCCAATATCAGACCGAGGCCTTATATCAAAAATATATAAAGAACTTGAAAAATTAAACAGCACCTAAACAAATAACCCAATTAAAAATGGGGTATAGAACTACACAGAGAATTCTCAACAGAGGAATATCAAATGGCCCTAGTCATGAGGGAAACATCAATAAAACTGATGCTGAGATTCTATCTTTCCGCTATCTGAAAGGCTAATATCAAAAACTCACATGACAGCACATATTGGCGAGGATGTGGAGAAAGGTGAATCCTCCTTCATTGTTGCTGGGAGTGCAAACTTGCACAACCACTTTGGAAATCAATCTGACACATTCCCCGAAACTTGGAACTCTCTCTTTAGTGTTCGCTTCATTCACCAAATACGTGTCTGTTAGGTTATCTGTTTGTATGTATATGTGTGTGTATATGTGTATGTCTGTATGTATGTATGTATGTACGTATGTATGTGTATACGTGTGAAGTTAGTTGTTGGAGCCTGCCTTTGCTTCATCTAACAAGTGTGTGTGAATATGTGTTTTTCCTCTTCTTTTCTTTCTTATCAGCAGCCTATCCCAGAAGCCATCAGCTCTGGCACCTTCCTCTTTTCTTTTCCCTTTGAATCTTTGTCTGGGATCTATGCTTCCTTGTTCTTCATAGCATCATTAAGAGTGACCAAATTCCAGAAACTTCTCTTTATTGATGGAAAAATGGCTAAGTTAGTGATATGTACAAATATTATTATTATTATTATTATATATTATGAATATATATTCATTTAAAAATAAATACAAGAAATATGGTAAGTTGTTAAAATGTGGGTAAACATGTAAGACACTGGATCGTGGGGAAGATAATCAAAGCATGCCATCACTAGTGTAAAGTCTAGAAATGCAAAATTCACAAAAACAGTGAGTGAAATGGGTATACAGGGGATAATAGATAGGAAAAGTGGGGAGATGTTAATTAAAGACTCAAAATGATAATTGGAAGTAATTTTTCAAGACAATATTCAATGTCTGATAACAGTAATCAATGACAGTGTGCACTATGTTGGAGTATTAAAATTTAATCTTGATTGAAAATATAAATTGGGGAAAGCATTATGTAAATGACTCTTAATTGGCATTGGTGTAATTATTTCATAGGTGGTATGTATAACAACTATAAATGTTGGTTTTATTTCCTCAGATGTGGGAGTGAGATGAGAGCCATACTCAAACTTTACAAATACATGGCTTGGGCTGAGGCTAGAGCATTTCTGTCTCTGTTCTAACTATCCCTAGGTCTAGACCTGGAAACTTCTATCCTCCATACAATCTAGTCTTCTGCAAGCCAGAATCTTGAAGGTTTCAGCTTCCAGCCTCCATCTGCTGATGTAGGCCTAGAATGTTTCAGCCCCTAGACTTAGCTGAATAAACTCATCCCTTCTAGTTCTTTCTGAACTCCGGCTGGTTCAACTCAGCTGTTCTGGCTCAAAGCTCCTCTCCAAGCTCACGGATTCAAACTGGCTTCTCTTCACTTATCACTGAATGCTCTGCTTGAGAAAACTGCCTCTGAACTCCACAGACTGAACTTTATTGACTGCTCTGACTTTATAAATTGAAAACTGCAAAGGAGAAAATGGGAGGGAGGGAGGAATGGGAGGATACAAGGGATGGGATAATCATTGAGATGTAATATGAATAAATTAATAAAATATAAAAAAAGAGAACTATTTTCTCCTTTATTCACCATTTCTCTTTTGAGAGAGAATTGGGTAGGATGGCACTGTGTCTTTAGAAATATCTTATGAACTTTTTTTTTTTTTTTTTTTTTTTTGGCCAGGTGCTGATCTTAAGTAGCACTTCCTTCCTGTCTGTTCTCTTGAGAGTTGTGTGTATCCTAACCTACTCCTTCCGTTAAATCTTTCTCTGATTTGTCACATTGTCTGCCCCTTAATTAGACATCATTGTTTGGAATTAAAGGTGTGTACTAAATTCCAATCATAGGGTATAAGGGTATGCGGCATCTATAGTCTAGCCAGAGGGATTAAAGGTGTGTATTAAAGGAATTTCCGTATTACACAGACCTAGATCTTTGGATGTGATCCCTTGCCAGACTAGCCATTGTTGCTGGATTAAAATCCTTCTATTAACAGCACTTTGTATAACAAACTCATGGTGATTTTTTGCAGGGGGAAGGGGGCTGGGTAGGTATTTTGGTTTTGGTTTTTGTTTGAAAGAAACATGTACATTTTTTGTTTTTTAAAAATATATCTTACTACTTTATTCAAATTACATCTAAATTGTTATCCCGTCCCTTGTATCCTCCCATTCCTCCATCCCTCCTATTTTCCCCCTACTCCTCTTCCCTATGACTGTAACTGAGGGGGATCTCCTCCCCCTGTATATGCTCATAGGGTATCAAGTCTCTTCTTGGTAGCCTGCCATCCTTCCTCTGAGTGCCACCAGGTCTCCCCATTCAGGGGACGTGGCCAAATATGAGACACCAGAGTACATGAGAAAGTCATATCCCACTCTCCACTCAACTGTGGAGAATGTTCTGTCCATCGTCTAGATCTGGGTAGGGGTTCGAAGTTTACTGAACATATTGTTCTTGGCTGGTGCCATAGTTTGAGCAGGACCCCAGGCCCAGTTCCACCCATCACAATGTTCTTCTTGTAAGTTTCTAGGACCCTCTGGATCCTTCTATTTCCCTATTCTCCAATACTTCTCTCACATAGAGTCCAATAGGATGTCCTCCCCTCTGTCCCACTTTCCTGATAAGTGAAGACTTTCATGGGACATAGCCTCTTGGCCTAGTGTCCAGATATAGAATGCAGGGATAGTTTAATGTATGGAAATCCACCAATGTAATCCACCATATAAACAAACTGAAACTGGAAACATGTACTTTTAATAAATAAAATTTTGAGTTATAGTTTGAAATTTTTAAAAATATCCTGAAATAAATTGTTCAGGGTATTTGAAAAAACATTTCAATTGTGTTGAGTTTTTTCCATCTCTCTTGTCCCTTCTCTTTCTCCTCCCTCTCCTTCCTTCCTTTTTTCTTTAGTCCTCCCCTTTTTTATTTCCTTCCTTTTCTCCTCTCTTTCCTCCTATTCTCCCTCAATTCATTCCTTGTTTGCTTCTTCATTTATTCTTCCATTTCTATTCTAGCTTCTTTAAGAAGTTTAAGACAGCTAACATCATCTGTAGCATGGAAGAGGAGAGGTAGTTATGGGAGCGGATGGAAAGAGGAATGAATGGATATGAGCAAAATACATTGTATGAAATCCTCAAAGAATCTAAAAAACAATGTTTTAAAAACAGCCCCTATTATCTCTGGGTCATACCTGTTCTTTCCTATTTTAAAAGGTTCCAAGCTGGATGAGGCAACCATGCAGGAGGAAGAGGGTTCCAAAAGCAGGCAAAAGAATCAGACAGCCCTTGTTCCCACTGTTAGGAGTCCCAAAATATCACCAAGCTATACAACCATAACATATTTGCAGAGGACCTAGGTCAGACCCACACATGTTCCCTAATGGTTGAGTCAGTCTCTGTGAGTCCCTGTGAGCCCTGGGTCATTGATTCTAAGGGCTGAGTTCTTGCAGTGTCTTTGGCACGTCTGCCTTAACAATCCTTCTTCTCCCTCTTCTGCAGTATTGCCTGAACTCTATCTAATGTTTGGTTGATATCTCTGAAAGTCCTACCCTTTTCTGAAGGGAAATGGAGACTGGATTTGGGGGTGAGGGGGTAATGTGAGAGACTAGGAGAAGTAGAGGACAGAGAGGAAACTGTGATTTGTATGCAATATATAAGAGAAGAAAAAGAAAAGCTACCAAGCACGCAGTCTTGTTTTCGTACTTTTGTTTTTTCAGGAAGTGTTTTACAAACTTACAGCATGTGTATTGAGCTCTTAAGTATCTTAGGGTATGGCAATTTCAAGCAGCTCTCATCAGAGTCTTCTACTGTATTCTCTCATTATCTTACCCGTCAATGTCTCAAATGTGAAACGATGGTGTTGGATTTGACTCTTATGGAGAAAAGTGTAATTGTTGGTCATATGAACCATATCCCCAATTGTCTTCACATTGATATATCAATTAAATCTCATTATCCATGTGACCTGAGGCAAATGATTTCTTGAGTTTAGTTCTTTTCTTTTCACTTATAAAATTGTGACTTTGATGAATTAGCCTACCTAGGCAATTAATAATGTGAAACAATGCTATTCATGCAAAGCCTAATAACAATGTATGAAAACAATCCAAATGTTTACTGTTTTTTCAGCTCATCTTTTCCCTTTCAACAAAACTGCATTTAGAAGCCACACAGCATGACTGGTATTTCAGATGTTGTTCAGGGGTTAGGTGTTACTCACACTACATGCATTCTGTAAAGATGTTCATCATCCAGCTAATAAATATTCACACATATAATTTTAAACATCTGCCTTTGTAGGGGTTTCATTTTTAAGGAATATTTTATTTCACATGGTCTCTTTGTGAGAAATGTGGATACTCATGAGAATTGTACTTTTTTTTTTTTTTTTTGCTTTAGTTATACAGAATAGGATCATCTACACAACATTTCAAATCTACATAACACTTCAAATCTTTTTAGCTGCTCAAACCACCCTGGCCACTCTTTTACTTTCCTTCTGGAATATTTTTTATTTATAGTATATAAATTTATATTATTACATGTAAGTAGAAAAATTACATTAAGCAAGAAGAACTACAATACAATCAGAGATCATGTGACTGTTACATTGAAGGTGTTTTGGCTAATTGAATTTGGCAACCTAGTAGTAAACATCTTTCCTATCTTGGTGAGTCTAAAATTTTTAAAGAGAATCAATATCTATAATATCTCATTTTTGCCAGCTCAAAACTCCTATCTAGATCTAAAAACATGTTAACCCCTACAAAGCTAATGTTAATTGTAAGACAAAACTCTCTCGTCTTCAACCCTATCAGAGACTTGAGAAGGACTGAAATTTAATTATTTGATATATGGCATTTAAGAAGATTTTAATATCTTAAAGATTCTCTGACAACAAGACAGATTAACTCCTGGCAACCACTAGCTTACCTCAAGAAGATGATGAGCGTCAAAGATCCTCCTTATGGAGATGGCTTCAAATGTGGCAAACCAGCCATTGGGCAAAACATCCTCATTTCTTCCACAGGCCGAATTAAGCCTAAAAAGGGGCAAGCTTGGGTACAGACAGAGTCGATGGCCAAACTCTGCAAACACTGGGTAAGTAAGTCCTCAATAGTTCCTGTCTCACATTTATGGCTGTCAGCTATATTGGGCTAGAGGGCTGAAGAGGATACTTAAATGATATAGAGACTTTTGGGTGACTGTTCAGGCAACAATCTATCTCTGTAATATTTTTTCTCTTCTTTCTCATTTTAGAAGCTGCTAACCTGCATTTCTGTTTCACTGACCACTCTCTTATTCTTTGCATAAGTATTGACATCTTGTATCATCTTAGTGTACAGTAAAAATTTTAAGGATTCTAATCTATCTCTCATTTTTATCAGCAAATGACTGTGTTAGTGTATGTCATTTATCATTATTGCAAGAGTTTTTTATTATAACTTATTTACTTTATATCTGAATTGTAATCCCCTCACTCTTGTCTTCCTGTTCCCACCCTCTCGACCCATCTGATCTATTCCCCTCCCCTATACCTCTGACAGGGGGGGTCCTCCTCCAACACCATCTCACCAATGCCCATTAGGTCTCATGCCGACAGTCTGCATCACCCTCCTTTGTGTTCCCACAGGGCCTCCCCACCAAGGGGGAGTGATCAAATCTCAGGTAATGGAGGTCTTGTTAGAGGCAGTCCGCTTCTTTCTCCTTTCCCCATGTGGAGAATGAGCTGTCCATTGGCTACATCTAAACGGGGGTCCATGTCCTCTGTTTTCACTGTTGTTTGGTGCATCAGTGTGCGCAGGGCCCCATGGGTCTAGATCCTTCAACCTTGATAGTCTCCTTGGGGTACTTCTGACAACCATCCCACCCAACCCTCCAATCGGTCCATAATTCCACCTACTACCTCTTACATACAACTTGGAGCTCTTCCCCCAGAGTTGGGCTGCAAGACCCAATATCTGTCCCCATCCCCCATGGTGTGGAGTATCTCAGGAGATGGCTATGTTGGCCTAATATACACTTATAAGTGAGTATATACCATGCATGTATTTCTGGGTCTGGGCTACCTTACTCAGGATGAACTTTTCTAGTTCCATCCATTTGCCTGCAAATTTCAAGATTTCCCTTGTTTTTGATAGCTATTCCATTTTGTAAACGTACCTTGAAAGATCAATTCTCAACTTCATATGAAAAAAAAAAAAAACAAACAAACAGAATAGCTAAAATAATCCTGTACAATAAACGATCTTCTGGAGGAATTTCCATCTCAGATCTCAAGCCATACTATAGAGCAACAGAAATAAAAACTGCATGCTACTGGCATAGAAATAGGCTAGTTGATCAATGGAATGAAATTGAAGACTCAGAATAAACCCACATACCTATGGATACTTGATTTTTGCCAAAGAAACCGCAATCATACAATGGAAAGAATAAAGCATCTTCAACAAATGGTGTTGGTCTAACTAGATGTCTACACATAGAAAATGCAAATAGATCCATATTTATTACCCTGCACAAAACTAAAGTCCAAATGGATTAAAGACCTCAACACAAAACCAGACACACTAAATTTGTTAGAAGAAAAAGTGGTGAAGAACTTATTGCAAGAGTTTAAATCCACAGGGAGTTAATTGGGGTGGAAGTTTGGTTAAAGTCATCACTTGGACTCTCACTCCAGAGAGGCCACTCATTGGTCTTAAGGCTCTAGTGTATCCTCATTTTCAAAGCTCTTTATATACTCCATGCATGTCTCATTTTCTCAGGACTTAAATATCTAGAATTTTAGTCTTTGCTCTCCTTCTTGTGTTCTTTTCTTCCTCTATAATGTTCTAACATTATACATTCTGTTTCTTTAAATTTAATTGTTTTATTAATCAAAAGAGATCATATATATCCAAGGACACAATGTGACAATTCTCCTACTGATAGTCAAAAATGAAAATGACACATTTGGGTCTATGCACAGTGTACACTAGCACTGTAATTTGTTAATCCTAACACTAAAATTCCGCACCATTTCACTATCTTCTCTCTGTTTTTTCCTACCTATCAAACCTGGCATCCATCTTTCTACACATAATTTCTATTATTTCAATTTTCATATTTAAATTATAATTAAGACCATTTTCTTTCTTTGACCGCTTCCCTGAAAAAAAACTGTAAAACATATATTTTACAAAAATAAAACACTTTGTTTATTATTCTAATAAATCCTCTTTAGATTTGCCAAGCACCCACAGAGCGCTGAAGTATTTATATTGAGATTAAGGCAGCACTACATCTGCTTAATTAGACAGATGTTCTCATAAAAAGAGAAAAATGTCTCCTGGAATGGGAAGTGGTTTGAGTTGGGAGGGGACATCCTCTTTAGCTGTTTTTATTGGTCAATTTTTGAATTACCATCTTTTAACTCCAGTCTCATAGAATACTCTTTCCTTGCTCTCTAGGAAAAGGGAGAATAATTTTTTTCACACTCAATGCAGTATTCAAGTTAACCTTCCTTTCCCTAAGTATAATTAATGCCAGGTTTACATAAAGCAGATTGCAGATTTCCATAATACTTGCAACGATCTAAGCCATTACTGGTGCAAAACTTCACAGTAGATCCCCAGGGAGAGTGTAAAATGCATGACACTACTCCTCATGACCAGTCACTAGTAATGAGCTCTCCTCTCAAAGCCAGGCAAAGGACTAAGATATGAGCTCAGTTTACAAAGAAAGAATTTATAATTTTCATCATGTGTGTCGATCTTATGGGCCTGCTTATACAACTGGGAACAGAAATGCCAAAGAAAAACTTATTCTGCTGGTCTTTAAAAACATAATAATACCAGTTGGTATGGATACAAACATACACCCAGAGTGAGCACAGGATGAGTACTAATGCCCTTTGAAACTGTATCCTTCAGAAACAGACACAAGGTGTGCACAGAAGTTAGTGATCATACTTGTCACACACACTCAGATCTTACAGGAAAAATGTCCAGATTCAGGCCCCAAGGTGCTTACATGTTGGTACACAGAGAAACAAACACAGGCAGATGTATCTGTATGTATTCCTGAGGGTATGTGCATAAACCTAGCCTGCATATGCAGAAAGACCATCACTGATACATGAGACTGAGACAGAGGGATGCAGAAGGAGCTTCAGTTTTTGTAAGTCATATCTCTATAAGGCTTCTGAAACACACAAAAAATGACTGAAATGCATACCCAGCAAATAGAGACAGAAGAGATTAACTATACAGGGATTCTCCTTTTGTAATGTATGGGTTTTTTTTTTTTGTGTGTGTAGGTCACTAGAATGGCACTGTAGCCATTTTATATAACTATAGCCAATTTATGCATCTATAGTTAATCAACTTGATTCTGACAAGAGCGCTGTTGGTACTCCAATCTACAAAGAAGAGTCATCCACATTTCACTGAGAAGAGTCATTCTGCTGACAGTTTTCTCTTACGGGTGCCTTGAAATTGAGTAGTATGTAAGTAGAATTTCATTGCATTTCACTATTTACAGAGATTTACGAAGTACAGGAAAACAACCCATAGTAATATAATTGACAAATAATGTATCTTTGGCCTTCATTAATATAGGAAGTTTCTTTGAAACCACTAATTAAGTTAATCATATCACAGAGTAGTTCAGCATGATCTCATCTAATCTTCTGATGAACCAAGTGAATAGAAATCCCTATTGCCCAGACAGGTCAGAGCATATTATGAACTAAATTCATGTGGCCACCCAGTTGCAGGTTTGGAAATCAAATGTGTGTTTGATGGACTCAAACCATGCACTTTCTATCACTTGGGTTGTTGAACTTTGGGTTGATGTCATGGGTAATCTTACTTCACATTTCAGAAATCTGATCAGAAAAGGAATCACTTAGGATTGCAGTCTACTTTTATCATTTCTGCCCCAGAGCAGGTAGTAAAACTTATTTCATTCCAAGGGCTCTATGTAAGGTGAAGACTGCATATTAGGAACTATGACTGAAGCTTGCAGTGGCCATACCCTGACAATTCACGTGGGGAGACTGGGCTCTTCTTGCAGCCAGAAGCTACCTTTTCAGTTCTCTTAGGACTATAAAACTGTTCTTATTGCTATTTTGGATGAAGACACAATTTAAAAGAATCCATCAATCATACCACAAGCACAGTGGTTCAGCTTGACTTCAGCGAAGGTTTCTTCCTCATGTTCCTTAGATTGGGAGACTTGGATGGACTGATACATACTCAAAAAGTACAGGATATGATTGGAAAGTTTTCTCAGAATGTGGATGTAATTACATTGCTTCCTATTGTTAGCCAATTACTGGGCCTATGTCATAAACCTGACATTGTGGTAGGACTTTTGTGACTCAGAATAAGACTCCTGTGCTTAAAGAACTTTTAATATAACTGAGGAGAAAAATAAAAATTGCATATTATATGCCCCAAATTATAGGTCACTATACAATTTGTACCCAATAGAGCAAGAAATGCTACTAAGTACAAGGTCTGTAGTAGTTAGTTTCGTTGTCAACTTGATTCAATGTAAAGTCACCAAGAAACCTTATCTCCAGTCATATATACAAATGTCCTTCCAGAGAGGTTTGAGTGAGCTGGGAATCTCAACCTGAGTGGAGTGACACTATATAAAATAGACTGAGTGAAAAGGAGAGAATAAGACGGCTACCAGGAATCTTGACCAGACTAAAAGGGATGTAGTGAGTGGAACATCACCTCTCATCTTTCTTTCCTTAGCTAGAAATACTGTGAACCTGCCTATGCTCTTGCTGACACTGATGAAGCCACTCTTTTTACCATGCGTTTCCCATCATAAAGGAGTATGCACTTCAATTCTGCTCACTCTTCCTTATTTTGCATTTTTAAGTTATTTATACAAATGTAACTAATAGTATAGGAAGAATTATTGAATGGAACTAAGATTTGTGGTCATTCCCAAAACTGATCACCAGTATTGGAAAAAGTTGACTTCATTTTCACTTAATTCCATGAAAAATTTATTAGTAAAGTTATATGTCCTTGAAGAAGTAGTAGTGAGAAAATAGTTGATAAACACTGTCTTAGCGCATTCACTAAACTTCCATGTTTGTTTACATAAGTATTTTTAAATGGCATGAACTTTAAAAATCAGATAATTTCATATCAAAGTCCAAATTTCTGCTCCTTTTATAAACAAACCTCAGAAGATGTGGCAAACCTGGGATAATGCTTGTCATGTCAACAATGGCCAATTGTGTGCAGCTGCCTCATCTACATAGGATCTTTGTTCTGTTGTCTAAAAGAGGTATTCTCAGTGGTCCATGTTCATGTCTGCGTTCATTCTGCCCATCTTCAGTAATTTAACTACTGTGTGAAGTACATATAAATGTTAGGGGAGGAAAGTCACCCAGAGATGACATTTTACTGATCACAGCATACAGAAAGTAAGAATTAGGGATAGTCACAAGTCATAAGAAAAAAAGATCTATCAAGAAAAAAAGAAAGACTTTATTTGTAACACTACATTTTGGTACAGAATATGCCAATTGTACAAAGCAAAACTTTTAAATACTGAGGATAAAATTTAACTCACTTTTACAATCTTATGCTTTGAGAGGCTTCTTTATGACCGGGAACAGGAGAGGACACACAGCCAAAAGAATAGTGAAAGTGAATTCACTTAATTTAAAACATCTGTTACCCAAAGATGTCATAAACCAGCTAAAAAGACAACAGACTCGGAAAAGTTATGTGCAGTGCATAAAACTGACAAAAGATAAGTATCCAGAATTTATAGGGAAGTTGAGTAAATCAAAATGAAGGAGACAAACAACATGGTGAGAAAAAAGGACAGATGTATGGAAGTAGCATTCACAAAAGTTAAAAGACAAGAAGACAAAGAGTGTGCAACAATCAGACAATGTATGATGGGACATATGGCAGTGTACAAACTGACATGGTGCTGGAGGGGACAGGAGTTCTACATCTTGATACAAAGGCAGCCAGTAAGAGTCTGTCTTCCTCAAGCAGCCACTAGGAGGATCCATAGTTTGAGCATAAAAAAACATCAAAGCCTAACCCTACAGAGACACACTTCCCACCATGATGATAATGGACTAAAGCTTTGAAACTGTAAGCCAGTCCCAATTAAATGTTTGCCTTTAAAGAGTTGCCCTGGTCATGGTGTCTCTTCACAGCAATAAAACCCTAACTAAAATAAAAGTTGGTACCAGGGACTAGGATATTGCTGTTCTAGGCCTGACTGTGATTTTGTTTAGAGGAACATGGGCTTTGGGAGTTTGGAATATGAAAGCAGTGGAATGCTTTAAGCGGGCCTTAATGGGCCATGGAAGACAATGGTGCTGAGGGTGACTTGAACTGTGGGGACCTGGCTGAAAAGGTCTAAAGATCATTATTGTTATATTTTGATGAAGAATCTCTCTGCATTTTGCCCTTGTCTGAAGAGTGTGCCTGAGGCTAAGGTGAAGAGATTTAGATTAATTGAATTGGCAAAAGGAAATCTTAAAAAAGTCTAGCATAGACTTTGTCCTGTGGTTTATTCTTATGAAGAGCTTTTTTTTCCAGAATGCATATTATTTAAGAATATGACTATATGTGATGTTTCTGTGCATGCATGTGCATGCACACACACAGACACACACACATACATACACACACACACACACACACACATAATAAAAAATGACATACAGCAAGAGGAACACAATCAGGAATTATATAAATGTTACAGTCATAGTATTTTGGTTCTTTGTATTTGGCAACCTTGAAGAAAACGTTCCTATCTTGGTAAGTCTAAAATTCTGAGTGTTAATCAATATCTATAATACCTCATCTCTATCAGCTTCAAACATCTATCTAGACCTAAAAACATTTTAACCCCTAAACAACTACGTATGAAGAGCTATTTGATCAGATGTAGCAAACTGAGAAAGGAAAAATACAAAATGTATGATTCAAGGATTTAAGAGGCAGCAGAATAAAATGGAGCTGAAATCTGTGTTCAAGGATCTTAAATGGAATTAAGGAAGTAGTGACCTTGGGTAAGATCCCACCAAGCTAAACTTATTGTATACGAGTTTGCAGTTTTATCATGTTACGGATAGTTATATCATGTTAGATGTTATTACAGCCTGGATATTGTTTTCATATGGACATAAGGAGATATGACTGTGTGTTAAGTTGACAAGGAATGTATGTATTGGGATGGCTATTCTGGGTTATCAACTTGACTATATTTGGAGTGAACTACAATCCACAACTTATAATGAACTTGTGAAAAGGAATTAAAGAAAATCTTAGGTCCAGGCATGATAGTACATGGCTTTAGTCCTAGGAGACAGAGGCAAGCAGATGTGTGAGTTCTAAGCCAGCCTGGTACAGAGTAAGTTCCAAGTAGAGAAATGACTATATCCATGCATGACGGTACATGCCTTTAATCCCAGCACTTAAGAGATACAGGTACGCAGACCTCTGAGATCAACATTTCTCTACCGAGCAAGTTCCAAGATAGTCAAACTTAGACAGTGAAGAAAATCATCAAAATTAGAAAGCTGGTGAAAATGTACAGAATAAGGTGGCCATTCCAACTCCAGAGCAGCAGAACTGGGCACTGTCAACCATGTGATTTTGATTTTAGAGTCAAGAATAGAAGAGGTTACTGGTTAGCTGGAGCTAAGAATTTATCAGTGATTAAGAAGAGACCAGTTTTGTTTCTTCTTTGAATTGTTCTCTTTGTTTGTAATTTATTGATTTCAGCCCTGAGTTTGATTATTTCCCGACATCCACTTCTCTTGGATGTTTCTGATTCTTTTATTTCTAGGGCTTTCAGGTGTGTCATTAAGTTGTTTATATAGGATGCTCCCAATTTCTTTATAAAGGCATTTAGTGCTATGAATTTTCCTCTTAGCACTGCTTTCAATGTGTCCCACAAATTTGGGTATGTTCTTCCTTCATTTTCATTGACTTTCAGGAAGTCCATCAATGTAATCAATCCACCATGTAAACAAACTGAAAGAAAAAAGTACATAAGAAAAAACTACTTATTGCTAGAGCAATAAGACAACAAAAGGAGATCAAGGGGATTCACATCTGAAAGGAAGAAGTGAAAGTATCACTATTCGCAGATGATATGAAAGTATACGTAAGTGACCCTGAAAATATCAGAGAATTCCTACAGCTGATAAACACCTTCAGCAAAATGGCTGGATATGAAATTAACTCAAAAAAGTCAGTAGCCTTTTTATATAAAAATGACAATTGTGCAGAGGAAGAAATTAGGAAAATTGCACCCTTCACAATAGCCACAAGTAACATAAAATATCTAGGAGTAACTCTAACCAAGCAAGTGAAAAACTTAATTGAAAAAAATTTCAAATCTCTGAAGAAGGAGATTGAAGATGACATCATATGATGGAAAGATCTCCCTTGTTCATGAATTGGAATAATTTACATTGTAAAAATGGCCATCTTACCAAGAGCAATTAATAGATTCAATGCAACTCCTATCAAAATACCTACACAGTATTGTAAAGACATTGAAAGATCAATTCTCAACTTGATATAAAAAAAAACAGAATAGTTAAAACAATTCTGTACAATAAAAGATCATCCAAAGGAGTCTCCATACCTGATCAAGTTGTACTATAGAGCACCAGTAATTTAAAAAGCATGATACTGGCATAGCAATAGAATGGTGGATCAATGGAATTGAATCAAAGACCCAGAAATAAATCCACACATATATGGATGCTTGAATTTTGACAAAGAAGCCAAATCTAATCAGTGGAAAAAGGATAGCATCTTCAACAAATGGTGCTGATCTAACTGGATGTCTACATGTAGAAAAATGAAATTAGAGCCATATTTATCACCATGAACAAAATTCAAGTCCAAGTGGACTAAAGACCTCAGCATAAAACCAGAGACATTAAATCAGTTAGAAGAAAAAGTGGGGGAAAGCCTGGAACACATTGGCACAGGAGACAACTTCCTGAACAGAACACCAACAGCCCAGGCCTTAACGTCAACAACTAATAAATGGGACCTCATGAGGCTGAGAAGCTTCTGTAAGGCAGGAGACATTATCAAGAGAACAAAGTGACAGCCTACCTACTGGGAAAAGATCTTCACCAACCCTACATCTGACCAAGGTATAATATGCAAAATATATAAAGAATTTAAGAAATTAAACATCACCAAACCAAATAACCCAATTGAGAAATGGGGCTCAAAACTAAACAGAGAATTCTCATCAGAGGAACATCGAATGGCCGAGAAACACTTAAAAAAAAATGCTCAGCATCATTAGTCAGCTGAGAAATGCAAATCAAATGACTCTGAGATTCCATCTTACACCCATTAGAATGGATAAGATAAAAAATTCAAGTGATACCACATGGTGGTGAGAATGTGGAGAAAGAGGAACACTCCTTCATTGGTTGTAGGAATGCAAACTAGTACAACCCTTTTGGAAATAAATCTGGCATGTTCTCAGAATACTGGGAATAGACCTACCTCAAGACCCAGCATTACCACTCCTTGGAATATACTCAGAAGGTGCTCCACCACCCAACAAAGACATATCCTCCACCATGTTCATAGCAGCTTTATTCATAATAGCCAGAACCAGGAAACAACCTAAATGTCCCTCAGTCAAAGAATGGATAAAGAAACTGTGGTACATTTACACTATGGAATACTACTCAGCTATTAAAAACAAGAACATCCTGAAATTTGTGGGCAAGTGGATGGAATTAGAAATGATCATATTGAATGAGTTGACCCAGACGCAGAAAGACTCACATGGTATATACTCATTTATAATTGTACAGTAGCCTAACAGGGATGTCCCCTGAAACCCTTCACTTTACCAGGAGATCAGGACAGATATGGGAACCTCCTATTGGGACTGTAGGTGAGAGAAGTGTGAGAGAATAGGGAAAAAGAAGGGTTCAGAGGGTCCTACAAGCCTACAAAAAGAACATCATGATGGGTGGATCTGGACCCAGGGGGGTCTGTTTAAGCTACTGCATCAACCAAGGACAATATATGCAGTAAATAGTGAACCCTTATTCAGATGTAGTCAAGGGGCAGAACATTATCCACACTTGTGTGGAGAGCAGGGACTGACTTTGATATGAACTCTGGTACCCCATATTTGACCACTTGCCCCTGGTGGGGAGACCTTGTGGCACTCAGAGAAAGAATAGGAAAGCTACCAACATGAGACTTGATAGACTGTGACCATAGGGTGGGGGAGGAGGTCCCCTTCTGTCACAGACCTAGGGTGAAAGAGGAACTGGAGGAGATAAGCAAGGGGATAAAAATTTAGATGTAATCTGACTAAATTAATAAAAAAGATTTTATTAAATATATATATAAGAACAGACCAGTTGTGCCACATTTGAAGCCAACTCCATAAGATGGCACTTTGATGATGCTCATCTTCTTTGAGGCAGGCTGAGTGTTGCCAAGAGATAACTTGTCTTGTTGTCAAAGTATCACTAAAATAATAAAAACATCTCTAAATACCATATTCTGTAAGTATCTGAGGTTTTTGAAGACCTTATTAACTATTTTACCTCATATAATCATATCTATCTATTAGACCTAGAATATATATTCTTGTGATAAAATTAGACTAGTTTTTGACATAAACATGATTTTCATCCATATCCAAAATTCAGTTCCATTGAATTAAACAATACCCTTATTTGTGAGTAACAATTAGGGCCTTGAGATGATGAGTAAATTCAATAATCTACCTGTTTTTCTATCCTCACTCTTTATTTCTATATCCCTCTTTCTTTTTCAGCTCCTATCTCCTTACCTACAAAAGAAAGACAAAGGAAAAGAGGTATGTCCCTAAGTCCAACCAAGTTTCCTCTCTGTAAAAGACCAATAATACTTATAACCAACTCCCAATGAAAATAAGCATTTATAGACCAAGAGAGTAACAGAAACTTATCCAATCCCCCTTAGAGGAAATGGGACGTCGTTCTCTTAAGGTTTCTTCAGGCTGATTTAGGGCAAATAATTCCTTTGAATTGGGGAAAATGGTTAAGTAAGCCATGGATAGCATTAAAGAACCTCCTTATGGAGTTGGCTGCAACTGTGGCAATCCAGCCACTGGGCAAAATGTCCTTGTTTCTGCCACAGATAAAATTCTGCCTAAAAATAGGCAAGTTTAGATGCAGGCTGAGTTGACGGCCAAACTCTGGCAAGACAGGGTAAGCAAGTCCTCAATAGTTCCTGCCTCGGAAATATGCCTGTCAGATAGATATATTGGGCTAGAAGGCTTAACATGATGCTCCAACGTTATAGAAAGTGTTGGGTTACTGTTCAGGTAGTAAACTGTCTCAGTCTTTTTTTTTTTTTTTTTCATTTTGGAGGCTGCTAACCTGCATTCCAGGTTCACTCAAGTATTTAAGTTTTATCCCTTCTCAAGTCTCTGATGGGTTTGAAAACACAATAGTTTAGTCTTTCAATTAAGCTTAGTAGGTTAGGGGTTACTATGTTCTTACAGCACGATAGATCCATAAGTTAATAGAGATGAGATAGGATAGATATTAATCTCCATTCAGAAATTTAGACACAAGAAGACAGGAAAGATGTTTACTTCAAGTTTGCTGAATACAAATAGCCAAATCACTATGAATGTAACATTTATATAATTCCTGATTGTCTTGTGGTTCTTCCATTTGTATGTTGTTGTTTATTTTACCCATGTATAATAATATAAATGTATATATTAAAAAAGAAATACCATAAAAAATTAAATTAATAAAAGAGATCAGTATCATTGAGGTGAAATCTTCTGGGAAGCATTTTCGAGAGTACAAAGAATCTGTGTTCCAGAGATAGACCTTGTGACGGCAGCTTACTTGGTAATGTGTAAGAATCACACAAGTGGTACTGGTCCTGAAGGCATGAAGAAGTCATGGAGAGAAGCTAAGACTTGGCACTGTGAGAGGACCTGAAAGGCATTCAGTGAAGGTGCACCATCAGTGGCAGTTGAAGTTAAGGCTAGGCATGACAAAGAGGCTATTGGTGAAAGTGCAGCCTAGTTGTAGTGGAAGACCCCAGTGTATTGGAGAAGCCAGTACTATGGGCTGACCACCAAGGGCAACAGCAACAGCAGCAGTAGAGTGGAGCTAGCCAGAGCCTAGAGTGTTACAAAGTCCAGAGCTAGAAAAGTGACCCAAGCCCCTTGGAGGGTTCCAGAAGATCATGTGTGAATCCCAGAACAAGAAGCTATGAAGTTGAAGTTGCCCTGGAGACCTCAAGATGTTAGAAATTCCAGAGCTGTGAGATACCTGCTGAGGAAAGCTGCTGATGGGGTGTGGAACCAGCCCTAGAGGAAGAGCTGTGTTGCAGTTGGCAGAGCTGAAAGGTGCTGAACATCAGACATGGAGATGCAGAGCTTGTAGTTTTCCCTGTTGGCTTTTGGTTTTGCTTTGGTCCAGTGTTTCCTTGCAATAATGTCTTGGAATGGCAATGCATATCTTGTGATGCTGGAAACCTATAATGTGCTTTTTTACTTTAATTTTATAGGGGATTTCAGTTAGAGAGACTGCATGAATATCAGAAGATACTTTGAACTTGGACTTATAAACATTATTGAGACTGTGATAGACATGGGGGCTTTTGAAGTTGGACTAAGTGTATGCTGCATTACATTACAAATGTTAGCCTATGGGTTCAGAGAGTGGAATGTGGTGGTTTGAATATTTGGCACCCATAGACTCTAGTGTTTGAAAATTTGGCGCACAGGGAATGTTACTATTAGGAAGTATGGCCATGTTGGAGTAGGTGTGGCATTGTTAAAAGAGTATGTCACTGTGGAGGGTTGCTATGTTCAAGCTACTACCAGTATAGAAATCAACCTCCTCATGGCTTTCTGAGGACAACAGCCTCTTCCTGGGTGCCTTTGGATCAATGTGGAGAACTCTCATCTCCTTCCAAGCCATGTATGAGTTCACACTGGTATGCTCCCCATCATGATGATAATAGACTAAATCGCTGAAACTGTAAGCCAACCACAATTACATGTTTGCCTTTATAAGACTCCCCTTGGTCATGGATTCTCTTTTTATTTTTGTATGTATTTTATTATATTTTTCAAACATTTTTTATTTTTTGATATATATATATTTATATTATTATACATATATACAATAAACTACCTATAGCAAGCAGAACCATGACACAATCAGGAATTATATAAATGTTACATTCTTAGTGTTTTGGCTATTTGTATTTGACAATCTTGAAGAAAATATCTTTCCTATCTTAGTGTGTCTAAAATTCTGATTGTAAATCAATCTCCATCACATCTTGTCATTATCAATTTAAGCATCTATCTAGACCTAAAAATATCTTAACTCCTAAACAGCAACGCTTCATTGTAAAACTAAGCTACCTGATCTTCAACTCCATCAGAGATTTGAGAAGGAATAAGCTTGATTACCTGAGTATGCCGAAAATGCAGGTTAGTAGCTTTCCAAATGAGAAGATGACAGAGACAGTTTTCTACCTGAATAGTCACCCAAAAACTCTCTATTACATGTCTCTTCACAGCAATAGAAACCCTAAGGAAGAGCAGGGAATAATGGAATAATAATTCACTGTATGTGGAAAAAGGAGGTAGTTGCTTAAAGCTCTGTGGTTGGAGTGATTTCTCACACAGTAGCTACAACTGCTTTGGATGTGTTTAGGTGCACGAAGTTGTAAATTAAAGGACACAAAGAGACACAAGATAAAAACATAGAGTAACCATCCAACATCTCTGTAGACTAAGAAAAATAGGACACATCATTTCATGAAGTCTACATGTTCCCTACCACAGAACAGTAGATGTAATTAAGAGTCAGGAGGGCACTTGGACCTTCTTCCTTTATTTATTTTAATATAGACAACTTACTACATTGCTTGTTTGATGAACTGTGGATTGTACATATGCCTTTTGCTCTCAACCATACTAAAATCATCATTTTAGATCATGTCTTGGTACAAAAGAAACATAAAAACCCCTTTGGTTAAAAAAAAAAAGACAAACTATACTGTGAGGGTCTGATTGTGCATTTTAGTCTTTAACTATGCCTTTATTCATACACTTAAGAAAATTTTCAATAAAATGTTCTTGCTATCAGGTGTTTTTTAAGAAGTTTACCAGTATAAAATTCTATACCTAAATGCAAACTCTCAATACTGTTGGAAACATATTCCTGTTAAAGCTGAATTTTTTTGGCATCTTTTATTATAATCAACTTAAATAATATACAGTAAGACTACATCTTTTCCTGATTAAAAGAATGTAAGTGAAGGAAAGGAAATTTCACCATAGAATTTGACCTGCTTGCCCTGGCCTCTGTTCATCAAAATTCTCAAAGGCCATTAGCTCTTTTCTTTATTTGATGCAAATGAGCATAAAACTAAATTTCCAAATGATAGTCAAATAATCAAAGTGGAGAGCGGGGATTCAGTCTGACATGAATTCTGGTGCCCCATATCTAACCACTTCCCCTTCGTGGGGAATCCGGGTGACACTCATAGAAAGGATAATCTGGCTACCAAGATGAGACTTGATAGCCTATGACCATATAGTCAGGAAGGAGGTTCCCTTCAGTCATAGACCTAGGGGAGAGAATAGGGTAAAAGTAGGAAGGAGGGAGGATATAAGTGATGGGATAACAATTGAGATGTAATCTGAATAAATTAATAAAATAAAATTTAAAAAGGCACCAACAGAAAAAAATCATTTAAATATAATAGTATCTCTGTATGTAAGGTAATTTATTGTATAACTATTTCATTGTTTACCCTTAAAGACTAAACAGGTGAAAGTATCATAATGATTTCAAAAAATTGTGAATTGCTTTATATGAAAATGTCTCCACATAATACTGTTACTTTGCAATGTGTGCACTGAATAGAATATTAACTATGAAACATTCTACATGTAAGTGATGAGAATACAGGCAAGTTAATACATATGTGTTTCTCTGTCCATAGCATTCCACAAATTGTTCAGATTAGTTTAATATTAATAGGCAAAAAAATGTCATTGAAAAATTTAAATTATATGTGCTACATTGCTTCCTCAAGATCAGGCTCCTCCAAAAAGAAGCTTGGTGGAGATAAAAGGCTAAATTTACTCTTTTGTAATGTGGTGTTGTAATCTCCTCTCATAAGGACCTTGGCAACCTGAGTGATTTGGTTAGGGATACAGAGAGTTACCTGGCTCTATTATGACTTCTAAGTGCTTACCCAGGATCCCTGCCCCTCATAACCAGTTCTGTCCTAAGCTCATGTTTGTTTCCTCCATCCGTTGGGAAGCTGTAGGTATAGAGGCATAAAAATCAACTGGGATATGCTTTTTCCATGGGAAGCCATTTGCCAGCTAATGTCTCTGTGCTTACTGTCCACAGTAACTATAACCTTTGCTATACTCCTCTGACTTGATCTTGTCTGAACTGGCTGGCCTCATGCTGTGCTACCCCAGACTGACATACACCTAGCACTTCTCTTTTAGAGCACAGCTTTAGTTAACTCCAATTCTGTAAATTCCTAACAATTCTCCACCCTAAAGTGAAATTTCAACAATTTATTTTCGTGAAGAAAAAGAGCGCTCAGCTATTGAACTTCCTTTAAAGACTTGATGGTGAGGTGCTAATAGATTTGAGACAAGGGCAGTTTTCCGTTTCTTTAATTAACAAGTGAAGATTAAGACACTGCTCTGTTTGTGCTGTTCTCAGACTTTAAGTGCTGCATTCATTCATTTCTGTAAGTCAGTGTAGCTGCTTGGGACTCCAGCAGCCAAGGGCTAGAGTGTGAAACGATATTGATGGTTCTGTCTCCCTGGGACAGGTGCCTTCCTACAGAAACCCTTCTATTATTTATATCCACCATTCTAAAGGATAACTTGATCAGTACCATTCTCATTGCCAGCTATTATTCGGGAGATTTTTTTTTTTCCCTTCACATTTCACTAGTATTGTAGAAAAAAAAAATGCCATTTGGGGCCTAGAAATATCTTTCTTAGCCAATGTCATATTTCCCTCATGAACTTATTAGCAACTGGAAATGATACGCAGGGAAGATATGTCCGTAAGGAAGGAATTGGTTTGCTGCTGACATTATGTTCCCTTAAATGGGAATGCTTACTTGTGTTGAATACCCCAAGACAGCAGAATAAACCTAAACAGCTATACATTTACTTTATTGCATCTTTCATGTATCGGG
>OU015757.1:68893806-68921306 GCA_907169655.1 Acomys percivali | reverse complement strand
ACAGTCATTATCTTCAGGTACACAAGCATTTTCAAAACTGTCTGACACGACTTCCTTTTAAGTTAGTGATAAGTACAGAAGTACAGATAAAGATTGTGCTTTTTTTTTTTCCCACTTCCCAACACCCGGAAGTCAAACGTGCTTTGTAGATGTTTAATTTTACCCACGGCATAAAAGCGATTTGAATTTAGAAAAAGAAATATCTTGCTCCGCGTCACAAATCTCATAAAAGAAAGAGTTCACTCGCATGCTAATTGGTCCATTCATTCAATGATGACATTTCAGGTCAACTACCACAGGCCACAGTTGTTACTTCCAGGATGCAGCAGTTAATTCTCTAGACACATCCACTCCCAGGCATGGGAATATTCAAAAGTGCACTAGAAATATTCAAAGAGAAACGTGTTAGAGTCTTTAAGATTTCTAGCTTTGCCGTGTTGTTTTGGTTAGGTGATCACAGTAAACATTGTGACTGCAACACATGATGTGCAGAGCTGAATGGTGGTGCCAAGTGGATCCTGTGTGTATTTGGAGACTACTGGGAAACTTAATATTGTCCATAAATATCTATACAGTGCATCCCTTGTTCTTCCTTTTCATCAGGGATTTCCAAGATTACCCTCTACTCTTTGACTTCTTGTCACTTATGGGCTTAAGTGACTTCATAGTCTAGTATCTTCATTATGTCATTGATTTTATTTCTCACTTATGGCTTCATAGTCTAGTATCTTCATTATGTCATTGATTTTATTTCTCTGTTGCAGTTCTTTCTGTACTTGTTCTCCGCAGCTGTTTTCTTTTTCTAAACCATGAGAATTTACGTGTGCCCTAGTAGTTGTACCAAGCCCACACCGTGACATTTGTCTCCTCTATATTTTCTATTAAATGTTAAGACCTATGGAAGTGTTATATATCCAAAATAATTGAAAATAGGATCTCAATTAAATGCTTCCACACCAATAATTGCAGTAACATTTTCACATTCACTAAAAGATGGATGTACAGAGCACTGTGCTATATGCGTGCAATATAAAAGTATTTGGCCTTATAAAGACAAGCATCTCTAATACATGTTCAACTGTGGGTAAACCCTGAAAATATTATAAGAGAAATAAACTTTGAATGTGAATCAGACCGGATTCGAAAGGTCAGACATTATGTGATTCATTTATATGAAGTAAATGCATAGAGACAGAAAATTGTGTTAAGATTACCAGAGCCTTGGGAGAAGACTCCTGACTCCCAAGGGGATGAGTTTAATGAGTACATAGTTTGTGCTTTGGAAAATGAAAACATCCTGTAAATAGATACTAGTGGCAGTATCATACTACTGTGACTGCTCTTAATGCAGGGAGTTATGTCTACCAAATCGCCCTAGTGGTAGCATATTTGAAACACAAAACACATTTCACTGAAATAAAAAGTCTCAGAGTAAAGGTTTCTTTGTTGTTTCATTCTGTACCCAGCTCTTTGCACTGCAGAGGTACACAATGAAAGTGCTTAGTGTGTAGTTTTGTAGAGACTGAGGTAGTTTTGAACACAATGCACATCTGTAGTTCACCGTGGTTGTTAACCACTGCATGCCCATCGCATATGTGCACTGTGAAGGGTCTTACATGGATCCAGGTAGTACTTGAAACAACTTCACATAACTCAGACCATAAACCCAGCAGATCATAACTCAGTATGATTTATACAGAGAGGGAGTTGGCTTGCATTCTGTTACTATATTATGTAACTACACTACATGAATTGGTACTACATTAAACACTTCTGGGATTTTCATCAGGAGTCTCATTATGTTTCAATGTCATCAACACTTTGTTAATATTTGCCAATCACTGTGTCACCCACCTGATGGGTGGGGATGGAAGAAAAATGATAATTTTATGTGAGATTAGTTTACAAAGAAGAGCTCATTTGCTGTGTGGTTGTTTTACATAGACCCCTGATGAGAAGTTTACCACTGATTTCTGTAGTTAGCGCCTCTGGCATTTCACCAAAAACCTACAAGGTTTTCTGTTAGTTTTATTTAATTTTTAGTGTTTGTTCCAATTAGTGGATACTAAGAATACTTGTTAAAACACAAAGAAGTGACAACCAGCATCTGAGGAGTTGTTTCATTAAACTGCATGCCTTAGCCTCATTTCCTCCATGTGTTCCCCAGCTTCAAGGGCCTATAAAGAAAACTTTAAGCTTTTGGAGTTTTTCATTATTTTTGTCTGATGCTGCCTATGTGCTTGCTTAACTATACATGCCCTGCTATGACATTATACACAATTCTGTATACTTCATATGGCAGAAAGTAATTATCCATGACTGTTTTTGATGAAATGTGACATAGAAATAGAAACAGAGAAACATGGCTAGGCAGAAAAAGAGAAAGGAAAAAAGGGAGAATAAGTAAGTAGGGGCTACATTCTGAATTGGTCTCCAAGGAGAAGGCATTCAGTCTTCACTAAAGACACCCTAGACAGAGTTTATAACTCACAGAAATCAAAACATCCAGAAGTCCTCCAAAGGAGCAGACACCTTCTCTTTCCTCCATTCGAAGAGCAGAGATGAATGATGGTAGAGTGGTCCAGAATGCCAGGGTCAGCTAGTGCTATTTATCTATAAACAGCATTTCACCCATCAGCAGCATCCTTACTGCTTACTTCTGGCATCACTTTACTGAAACAAATACAAGAAAACAATTTCAGCATCACACACTAAACCTAATTACATTTTGTTAGTTACAGTAATCTCTTTATTTTAGCAAAAATAAATGAAGTGTTTATCAGCTTACCAAGTTAGGGCCATGCCCCAGTGCTGTCTAATGTGCCTTAGGCATTATGACTCAATAGCTTACTTCTGCAGAATTTACAATTTTGAATTAGATTATTTTTTTAACCCACTTCAAATATTCAGCCAGTATGTTTATAGTAAGAAGTCTTTTCTTTTTGTGCCATTTGCCTTAAAATTATTTATCTCTTTGTCACTTCTGAGTTACCTTGGAGGAATGACTAAATCTTTCTTTGATTCTTACTTTATTTCTTTGACAACTATGTAAAAGTAAACATTGACCTCCCATAGTATTGTTATTATGAGGTCCCTTCTTAAAGCAAGTGTGGAAATAGATACAAATCCGTAATGAATTCTTTTAAAATGAGTTTTTAAAATTTTAGCCTCATTTTAAATCAAATTTATTAATTTCTTGGATCAAAATCCTACCTGGCATGATTAAAATAGAATTATGAGGCTACAGCGGAAAACATGAATTGTTCACCCATTCCTACGTGCCTATAAAACTCAATCCCAAAGCTATTGTTTTAATACCTGAGGCATAATTTTGCTAAGTTCTATTTTTCTATATTTTAGTTTTCACTCATAAGTCTTAATGCTATCAAAATAGAACATCATAATTTTTAAGTAGATATTTACTTCAGTATATTATCTATATTTCCTGTCCCATCTTCTCGAGATAGTCTAATGGTTTCTTATGCTAAATTTCCACTTAAAGTGAAAATGAGAGGAAGAGAAGGGAGGCCTTTGTGCATTTTCCTTTTACAATCCAGAACTTACTGGGCTGCACGAGAACAAAGCTTGCCAACACCAGTGCAGGAAAAGCATCGCAGTGCAAATGTCAGGGTTTGTGAGACACTACATAGAGGGATTTTGGTTATTCTCTGACCACCTGGGCTCTGAATTATTATTTATAAACCTCTTCCTTCATGAAAATTTGCCAAGATCTGAGAGGGTAACTTGGTGACTTTCTAATTTTAAAAGTATTTCTGCTGCAATGAGGATTGCTTTGACAACAACACGTCTTTTCCTCTGTTTGCAGCCTGTGCCTATGGCTTTACTAGTCATACAATTGGACTAACATTCTTGCAACTGTCAGAGTGAATGAAATGAAGCGTGAATCCCATTGCTTTTTCCTGCTGCATTTAGGTTGGTTTTCTAAAGTAATTACTTGCAGGAAGTAGCATTTTGTTTTATTTTTCTGCTGCAGAGAATAAAGGCTCCGGGTAAATCAATGCTCTTTTCTTAGCTAGAATTCCAAAGGAGCAGCTCTGGAGATGACTGGAGATATTTGGAAGTAAAGATTTCTTACAGGAAAAAAGGAACATGACTTTTCAGCCTCTGCAGGGAAATGATCAGGAGAAAGAGGGCAGAGATGCAAGGCTAGAATCGATGTGGGCAAACCCAATATGCTACCATTTACTGAAGACTAATATTTTTAAGCAAATACATTTATGATTTGAATTCAGTAATATTCAATTTTTTGTTTGTTTCAATACTTTTCTAGTTCTTTTATTAATGGAAGAATCTATCCATCTATTCAACCATGCAAATGTTCTGGTTAATGACTCTTATCATCCAGCAGACTTTGACTGACGTAATATCAGGTAACTTCTGATGCTACATCAGAATTACAGCTCCTTCCTTTTCAGTCCTGAGTACTACTAAGAATACAGAACACAGGGAAGCCAGACAAGGCTTTCAGATATAGAAGACCAGTGTTGATAACCAAGACTGCCAGTTAGTAACCCACAGCATTGTAAGACATCTGGATAGCTCACAACCTCCTTAATGCAATGAGCCAAGACCTGTGGGAATTCACACGTGAAATATAGAATCAACCACATAGCTAGTAGTTGACTCTGGCAATGAAGCCATTAATTGGAAGGGTTATTTGTCAAACATAAAAGTTGAATATAGTTTGCTTCCCAAACACACATGCACACTCACACTCATATGTACACATGCACCCACATGGACATAAACACATGACCACATCACACATACTCAAATGAACATCAACACACACATAAACACACACAAACACTCATACATGTATGGATACACACATGCATATACATTCACACTCACACACACACACACACACACACACACACACACACGGACACAACACACATTCACCTGTACATGAACACACACATGGACACATCACACATGTTCACATGCACATGGACATACACACAAGGACACACCCACCCACACACTCTCACATGGATATACATATACACAAACATATACCACATTCACACTCACACTAAATATCTTAAAGGGATGATTCTGGCAACACATTTACTAGTCTGTAGACATATTTTGGAAAAGTAAAAAGCATGTAAAGACTGATTGAGAACTGTATCCCCTTTCAGGGGCTCTTTCACACTTTTTTAAATATAGTTTATTAATTTATTCATAGTACATCTCAATTGTTATCCCATCCCATGTATCCTCCCATTCCTCCCTCCCTCCCATTTTCCCCTTACTTGCTTCCCCTATGACTGTGACTGAGGGAGATCTCTTCCCCCTGTATATGCTCAGAAGGTATCAACTTCGAACCCCTACCCAGATCTATCCAATCGACAGGACATCCTTCACAGTTGAGTAGAGAGTGGGGTCTGATTTTCACACGAACTCTCATGCCCCATATTTGACCACCTCCCCTGGACTGGGAGGCCTGGTGGCACTCAGAGGAAGGATAGCAGGCTACCAAGAAGAAGTTCTTTCACTCTTATGTAAAGTGAGTATGAATGTTGTGAAATTAAAACATTAAGATTGCATGCAGTCATGGGACAGATTAGGGCTTGCCTTGTTCGTGTCTTCTCAGAACATTTCTGTTCCACAGGTTTCTACTTTACTCTTGATTTTTATGCATTATGAACTATTAACATTTAGTTACTCAAAACTTTCTATTAGAATTTTCTTTGCAATGATTATTGTTTGAAAATCTAACTCATTCTCAGAAAGCAATCAGAATGCCATTTAAACTCTATCCTCTCTTTGAGGCAGTGCTAAGGGCTTGTTACTCACTTTGTCTTTTCTTCATTGTTTCATGTTAGGAACCTGCTCTAATAGTCAGATCAATCAAAGGCTTCCTTAGCAGATCCAGGTTAATGGCATCTGAGACCACCCAGGTATCCACACACTCTCACTCACTAACACATACTAACGTCATCACCTCACACATGCTTTCAAGCACACACAGCAAGCCACAAATTACACATCTACCTCATTCATATCTCACATGTACTTCCCAAAGGTGCAAACACAAACACATGCACACCCAATAATGTGCAATCATGCACTGTAGTCATCAACATACTCAGCACGCTCCCTCTCACACCAACATTTGCACACTAATTCAATATACACTCACACAATGTGGTCACAAAGGGACACATCCTCACTTTCATATTTACCCATAACACCAACTCATATTCAAAAATAGCCAAATCACTAGGAATGTAACATTTATATAATTCCCAATTATGTCATGGTTCCTCCTGCTGTATGTATTTTATTTATGTATAATAATATAAATGTATATGTAGAAAAGAAATATAATAATTTTAAAAAGAAAATGAATTACATGTATATACATACACATATGTATGTATATGGTGTGTGTGTGTTTGCATACTGTATTCCATGAAAAGCCAGAGAAAATAATAGAAATCTGTGTGCAATGAAAGGGGAGCATCCTGGGAGGCCACTCACCAGCACTTTATCTTGTATGAGGTATAGTAAATATATTTACAACACATTTTTGAGAAATTTGTAGTATGATTATTGGAACTCCTGAGTTATACAACAATTATATGTAAAATCTAGCTCATTGCATGCTCTTTTTTTTGGGCTGTCTCTGACTAGCCTGCAAGAGCTGTGGTAGCCAAACCTGTTTTTTTTTTCATTCATTCATTCACTCATTCATTCATTCATTCAGTCAGTCAGCTGTACCAATATATTTATTTCTTGCCAGTATGAGTGACTTTAGATATCTTTAAGCACAACAGAACACATGAAGACAAAAGCATATATCTGATCAAAAAGATGAAGAGTGAGCAAGGCGAATGAAAGAGGTGTTAATATAAAAACCAAAATTAGAAATGTATTGTCTCAACACAGAGATATAATTCAGTGGCACACCACTTGCCCAGCCAAGGCTCTGGCTTGGATCACTAGCACTTCAAGAAGTCAGTAAGCCTATTATTCATATAACATAAAAGAGTTTAGGGCAAATGCCACCTGACCTCTGGTAGAGTAGACCATATTATGTCTTATTGCATCATGTTTTAATCTATTCCTGGGAAAAGCTTTCCACCTTCAAACTCACCTGTACCTCAGGCAGGAGTTATAAGGAAAGAAAATAGAACTTGCCCATCTCCCCAAAGGTGAAAACTCTTTTCAGAAGGTTTCTGCTCAGTGGGTTCATGAAGCAATAGCCTTGCACTTAAATAATGTCAAGGAGGCCTTTTTGCTTGGTAAACAAAATATTTAAACTTTTAAAATAGTTTGCCTACATTGTAGTACAGGCTATTTAGGTTAACTTAAGATATAACTTCCATTACAATTGAGAAGACCTGGAATGTTAGTTATTGAATTTCTGGTCAGCCTTAGGTGACTATATACTGTAGGTCATGCCACAGTCTCTTCCTGTTACAGATATTGCCAGATTTGATTCTTCATCATGAGCTGCAGGCAGTTGATACTGCAACACTGCATTTTACACTATTGGTTGAAGTAACCAAGGTAGCATTTTTCTGTACAAGTTGCATTGGTCAGAAAAAAATGACAGGGGCCCTATTAATTTATATAAATATTAAACCAGAAGGACATTAGTGATCTTTTCATATGTCTTCTATTTTATTGTTTTGTTTTGTTTTGTTTGCATTTTCCCAATGTATAGAAACGATAGGCTTTCACTAAAAATAAGCAAGAATGAGAAAAAAGATAAAAAAATATTGCTTCAATATATTATAAAAACTTGTTCCTCCTTTAGTGACTTATCTATAGCTTTCTTGTTTGCTTAATCTTGTATTTCCCCTGGTATCTGCTGTTGAAATGATATAAATGTTCATGAAGTGGGAGAATAAAAGATTTCTCCAAAGGCATATGACAGAGGTAATGAAAATTAACATCAGGCTTTCACCTGCAACCTGAGATTGCCACTTTGAAAAAATGTGTGACAAGCGCGGAAATGTGCATTATCAGTCTTTTCCCTCCCCTGTGCTGAGATAAATAAGGCTGTTTTATGATCTGGAGGAGAGTCTCAATATGCTTCTCGCATTTTATTTCACCTGCTGTCTTCTGTTTCTGCCTCATGGGGGAAAAGGATTGCTTGCTATATAGTTCTTCATATTTTACTAAGAAAAGAAAATATTCTTTACATAATTGATAGCTATACACAATAGTAACCAGAAACAGTAGAGTCATAACAACACACACTCAAGGGGCTTGAGTATTTAACAAGTTTCTTCATACAAATACAAAATAATGGGGTCACATGCTAATGTGCATAATTAATTCATGAGCCATTGCTGTTAGTTCAGTATTACTTTTAACCAAAATCTCACTGTGGGTTCTCTTCTAACATTTCCAACCAAACCCCAGCATCCGTGATATCCTCAAAATGTGGGGACTGAGTATTTTCAGCGGGCCACTTCTGTTTATGTATGAGGGAAAAAACGGTTATTTCAGGATAACTTAGTGTTTTACTCACATTCAGGACTAGAAATCTGCAATGAAAGCAGGAGAGGGATGTTGAGCAGGTTCCTAAAGGCTTGCTATGATTGACAGAAGCCTGTCAGTTATAGAGAGAGAAGCTTGTTTCTAAGCTCAAAATGAGAGTAGGCTTCCTGACCTTCAGAAAACCTTCTCAACTCCTGGTTACCAGAATAAACCTTGGGTACCCAAGTTCTCCCTTTGGGGATACTTCTTGACCTACGATAGACCTACTGTTTTGGATGTGTGGCCCCAGGTCATTTACACCATAAAACAAGGTCTGTCTCCATATATTTAAATTAGCCAGGAGTTCAGAGCACATTTCGCTCCTAATGAACATGAAAATGATCTTCAAAAGAAATGAAAATAATTATACAGTTCCAGAATATATTCACACTATTTAGGTTCTAAGGTCCTTAAAATTGTCCCTGCTCTGATATTTTCTTTTTTTTTTTTTTATTAATTTATTCTTGTTACATCTCTATGGTTATCCCATCCCTTGTATCCTCCCATTCTCCCCTCCCTCCCATTTTCCCCTTATTCCCCTCCCCTATGACTGTTCCTCAGAGGGATTACCTCCCTCTGTATATGCTCATAGGGTATCAAGTCTCTTCTTGGTGACCTGCTGTTCTTCCTCTGAGTGCCACTAGGTCTCCCCCGCCAGGGGACATAGTCAAATATGAGGCACCAGAGTACATGAGAAAGTCAAATCCCTCTCTCCACTCAAGTGTGGAGACTGTCCTGTCCATGGGCTAGATAAGGGTAGGGGTTTAAATTTTACTGCCTGTATTGTCCTTGGCTAGTGCCTTAGTTTGAGCGGGACCCCTTGACCCAAATCTGCCTATCATAATGTTCTACTTGTAGGTTTCTAGGACTCACTGGATCCTTCTACATTGCTATTCTCCCATTGTCAAATGGGGCTTGGAACTAAACAGAGAATTCTCAACAGAAGAATATCAAATGGCTGAGAAACACTTATAGAAATGCTCAACCTCCTTAGTCATCAGGGAAATGCAAATCAAAACAACTCTGAGATTCCATCTTACACCCATCAGAATATGCTCTGATATTTTCAAGGGACTGGCTGTTTATTGGATTCAATATGATTTCATTGTTCTTGTTTTAAAGTATGAGGGCACTTTGTATTTGTTTTTTGGATGCATGTTTTCAGAACAAACAACTTTAATTATCCAAATTTTCAGTATCTGTTAAGAATTTTAATACAATATCTATAATTTAAGGAATTCCTTCTCATTCTCAGCATTGTAAGTTATAACAGTCCCTCACTTAACACTACTATTCCATAGATTCTTGATTTCAAGAAAAGTATTGACGTAAGATACTTTTATTTATTTTCTACCTGCTGAAAACACAATATATTCAGTTCATTTTATATTTTACAAAACGTGAAAGTTTGAAGAATGATTCTGTCTTCCCTGAGTTCTCCATGGAAGATAAGTCATCAGAACAACACAAATAAGTCCAAGGTGTGCTTCTTCCCTCCCGGGTCATCAGAGTACAGCTGATGCTCACATCCTAAGAGTTACGCAATATACAGGGATTCCACCAGGGTGCCTAATTATACTGGGCTCATTTTCACTAGATCATTTTACTCCAGGAGCTAAAGTCACTGACCCCAGTTTACCAGCCACTCTCTGCTGTTCACTGAAAACAATTTCAGATTTTCACTCTGTCTCCTTCCTCTGTTGTAAAAGCAGCTGTCGGTGTAGCTGTCTCTCAGAATGTGTTTATCCTTCTGAAGGACAACTGGTAGTATAGGTCTGCTAAAAACTGCAAGCCAATATTCACTTTCTCTGTATTTGATGGACCCTGCTGGTGACTTCACTTGTTCATGGCCACTGTAGGTTGCTTACTACATATGATGTGTATTAATGTGCTTATTGAGCTGCACATAAATAAATGTGGTTTTCATTTCTTTTATTTGAGTCATATAGACATGTAATTTCTAATCTGAATAATTTCTTGGAGGAATGATCACACAGATGGGTTAGGTTGAGTCTGTCACACACATCTATAAAAGCTGACCAATCATGTGGTGCTCCCCTAAATTATTGATGAAACCCTTAAAAAGCTCTGTTATGCCTTGATTCCTCAGCTATGTGGGAAGAGCTTATTTAGAATGCTGTAATGAAAATTGCACTGGGTAGGTAATTAACTGACTTCTGACCTTCAGTGAATCACTTGATCACACCAAGCTTTATTGTTTTATTCACAAATATAAGACCTCACCAATCCTATTCCAGGTTATTGTGGTGCTTAAGTGAGATCATGTTTACCAAACTTTCCAATGGGCTATATGTATAACTATCACTCACTGTACAACTGTAGTTTGTTGAAAGAGAGTGAGAATCTGTAAATGTGGAGCATATTGATTAGGTGTTTACAACATTTATTTTATGAATGAATTGTCTCATTCCAACTCCTCTGGCTAATTACCATGTAGAAGCAAATGTATCTTAAAAAAGTGTGAAGTCTTTATAATGGGACTTTTGTAAATGCCAAAGTGTTGGGGACAAACCACACTGTCCTTTCCTCTTGCATAGTCAGAAAAGAAAAATGAAATATTTTCAATGTGTAAATAATAAATATTTATATTATTTTCAATGTAAGAGAAAAACTAAAGTTTTACAGTAGTCTTCACTTTGACTGAAAATCTTTAAAAATGTCAGATTGTAGTGATAGTCTCACATCAGGTTTTTATGTGGCACTAAGGACAAGGTTCACTTGTTTCTTAGAAAAGAGAGGTTTATTCATATGATGAACTAGTCATGAAGCCAAACTGCTTGCATATCTCATTAAAATATGTTTAAACAGAGGCATTTCCCTGGCTTCAAAGTTCACAAATAAAGTTATCCTGGAAATGGAGACACATGGTGTCCTGGCGATGGAATGTTCCTGTAGAGGAGCCCAGACCTAGAAAAATGTCCTTCATCAAAATGTGGGGGGAGGTAATATGATTAAAAGCTTTTAGTACATGCATTTTTTTTTAAATGAACCACTACAAAAGGAGGATTCTACAACCCTGAGATCATTCAGTTTAACAACAAAGCTGTTAGTAAGAGTTGAGAGTTTGGAGAAAAGATATTCAAACTTAAACACTGGGACATAGAGCCCTTGTAGGGGATGGGCTATATGGCCAATGTTCAGCCATCTTGTCAGAGCCTAGGTTCCTATTTCTCCAGCAGTCTGCCATTTACCAGAAACCAGCTGACCCTGTTGTGGTTTGGCAGTTAGAGTAAAGATAAGATTTAGATGGAGCCACCCTGTTGTAGTTTAACAGTTAGATTAGATAAAGATAGCAAAATATTTGGTGTGGCAGAAGGTTGTGACCTGCTTGGAATTCCTCGCATCTTGAGATAGCCTACAGCTGGGTTGCCATAGCAATATGCTTCCCTGCCCCTTGCATTATAAAAACTCTGTGAAATTTCTCAATAAACGGGGTTTGATCAGAATCCAGACTTGCCCTCATTTCTTTGGGTCTCCTGTCCCCCCACTTGTCTGCCCCCTCCACAGGTACCCATTGAAGACCTCGCAGGCCGAAACAAGCCCTAGTCAGCTTTAAGAGAAATAATCTGACTATGATTCAAATTCAATAAAGTAAGTAAAGATTAAGAGGGAAATGGGAAATCTATTTTAGTGATTTCCCACCCAACTTCACTAGGGCAGCAGGCAGTGCTGAGCTCCAGGTAGTTAAGGGCTTAGGTGCAAGGAAAGCAAGGTGGACGGATGGGATTACTGACTGAATGAGCAGCAAGAGTGTCCACATGCTGTAAAAGTGGCGGGAGCAATTTAAACAGGATGATGCAGTAATGACCAGATGAAGCCAAGACAGAGGCCATACTCCCGAGATAGCACCGTAGACAATCAGTATAATGCCGGGGAGAGAAGGCCAAGCAGAGTCAGGGAGAGAAGGCATCAGCGTGATGCCCTGGGAGTCATTGGCCTAGAGCTCCACTAGCAACCTGAGAAATAAGACACTAGGGCTAGAAGGGAGGTGTTCCTGAGAGATTATGAGAAACAGGCTAGAGGTTGGGTAGAGTTTGAAGACATTGTGGTTGTAGCCAAACCAAAGCGAAGATACATCTCTGGTCAGAACACTTAGAGGAAGTCCAATAAAGAGAGTAACACTGCCTAGAACCAGTAGAAAGATGCAAACGGAATAACTGAAGTAGAGTCACCATCATAACCTAAGAAAGAAGAAATGGAAAATAAACAACAATAAAGGACAGTGACAGCCGCTCTTAATGCAATAATGGCAAATTATGTTTAAAGATCAATAGAATAATGAAATTCAGATTCCCTAAAATATTCTATACAGGATGAGGGCAAAATAATAAACACTACTACAGATGGGAAGCTGTAAGAATATAATAGTTTACAAAAAATAATCTAGTGTGTTAGAAAAAGAAGCCAGTATAAACCTCATTAGAAACAGAAGACATTATCTTTAAAGCATCTATTGAACTAGTTCTGAGGCCTTAAAGAAAATATAACAACAACAATTAATAATAATAATAATAATAATAATAATAATAATAATAAATAATTAACAAATATGGAACTATGGGACTTTGGAAAAAGCCAGAGCCAATTAATTGAAGTCTTGACAAACAATATTGTAAAATTGTTTTTGCTGTTTTGTTTTGTTTTGTTTTGTTTTTCAAGAAAGTGACTTGCTTTGTAGACCAGGATGGCCTCAAACTCACAGAGACCTACCTGCCTCTGCCTCCCTGAGTGCTGAGATTATAGACATGTGCCACCACACCTGGCTCAATTGAGTAATTTCTTTTTTTCCTTTTTCTTTTTCTTTTTACTCATTGCCAAGAAGCAAATATTTTATTAAACATTTTACATATACATTTATATTATTACACATATATACAATAAACTACCTATAATAAGAAGAACCATGACACAATCAGGAATTATATAAATGTTACATTCTTAGTGTTTTGGCTATTTGTATTTGACAGCCTTGAAGAAAATATCTTTCCTATCTTGATGATCTGTAATTCTGAATGTAAATCAATATCTATCATATCTCGTCATTATCAACTGAAAACATCATCTAGACATAATTGTGTAATTTCTTAAAGAAATAAATCACATAACAAAATATGATGAATAATAAAAGATGTAAAAGAAAAGATGAGACAATCCAAAGTAAAGTAAAACAAACATTAGCGAACAGACAAACAAACAGAAGACAAATGCATCAGTAGGTAAAGACTCTTGGTACCAAGCCTGACAAACTGCATTGATCCCAATGACCCACATTGCTGAAGGGGAGAATCAACCCTGGCAACTTGTCAGCTGACCTCCCATAAACGTGACCATATTCATGGACACATTGATGTAATTGAAAACTTGCAAGAGTTGCATATAATGCATCAATACATAAGTTTATAGATAATAACAGATATTTAACAAATTATAAATTGTAACCCATATATTACATCAAAGTTTTCAAAAATAAGTAAGAAATGTCTCCCCACTTGCCTAAGGAAGAGAGCATAACCCATCAACAAATCTTGGGAAAAAGTTCTTATCAAGAAAAATTATTATCCAATGTCCTTTATGACTTAGTATAAAATTTTTTTAAAGTATTAGCAAGATAATTCTAACAACATATGAAACATTATAAATTTGTTTTATTGGAGAATACATAAACTTTTTCAACATTTCAACAAGATTAAAAATGTGCAATCATTTGAATACGTGTATCAGAAAGTAAAGTGAATCTATGGTTGGAAAAAGAAGAGGTTTATGGGCAGGTGTGTAGTGAACAATTGTAGCATCGGATCAAAGGTGTAATTTACTTAGTGGTTGCGTGGCTTTCTACCATATAATTGCTTCAAGTTTTAACATTTTAGATTTTAATAATAAATTATCAAGAAAAGAATACTTTAGTAATTTGGGACTGTGCTCTATATTTAGAATTGCTTTCTAAATACAAATTAAAAACATCAGGGTTATTAAGTTAAAGGTCAAACAATAAATAAGATTTTTCCCATAAACATTTGTTTTTAGATTTTACTGGTGCCTATTAAACTGAATTACATGTGGTTTCTGTTTTTATAATTGTAGAAACTTGAGTCCTAAGAGATATTACAGTTAATAAACAGTATTATTAGAATGAACCTATAACAAAAAAACTTCCGATATCAGAAATTCTATGCATATTACAAAGTAAAAAGGGGAAATATATTTTCCATTTGGTTTAAATTGACAATGGTTATACTCCATTATTATATCATTTTTATTGTTAATTACAAGATTTGAGGGAATAAGTTAATAAAAGAATGAGAAAAATCTTTTTCAGTGGCTTAGATGTACACCATTTAATTTTAATAAGAATGAAATATAGCAATGAAACTGTTTTATAGAGTATTAATGCTCAATCTTTTAAGTGCTTTTGTAAATTATATTACTAAGTTCTAACTAAAATCATGTTTTCAGTAAAAGCTCTATAGAAAAAGAGTTCTAGAAAAGTTATGTAATTTTCACCTTATCTAGCATTTGTTGCGTATGCTAAATTTAAAACTGTATGTAATAAAGAGATCAAAATATTCTGTCCTTCAGGAAGCTCTTCAAGTAGGAAAGTATACATAACTCAAAATAACTTCAAGAAGTCCCTAAAACTAAGTAAATTCACTAGGCCCCTCATTGCCAGTGTAAATGGTAAGTGACTAGAGTCCGCACAGAGGCAGCAGAGCCAAGCTGCAAAGAAAACTCAAATAATCTGAGCTGCAAACAAGACCCTGGTCAGAGCAGCAGCTTGGAGGAACAACTGCCTTGAAGAGGTTTTGATCAGCTGAGGCGTCTGGGAAGGACATTTTCTAACCTGTTGCATGTGGGTGGGTTTGCAGTGTGTTCTAGGTTTTTAGATTTTTCAAACTGTCATTCATGCTGTGTGGGAGGAGCTTTTAATGTAGCTGTATTTGAGCCATTTCTGCTTCCGTAAGTAGTCTCTCTTATTAAAATCTCTGTACATAACTGTAATAAAACACGTTGGTTCACCAAGTTGGATTTTGGTGGTGGACAACATACTTTTATCTGTTGTGGGTTACCTATGTGGAATGAATAGCCTTGTGTGATCAGTACCAAAATAAAGTGTGTTTTTTGTTTCATACAACAAAAACCGTAAAGGTTTATTTAACATAACCCCAGATTTCTCTCTACATGTGACTAGAAACAATTTTTAAAATTTAGAATGTTGTAGCATTATTAGAACCACATTCTGCACTACCGTTTTAGTTTTCCATTGTTTTGTTATCTGAGTTTTGTAACAGACTCAGTATTGTAATCAATATACCAGATGACTTACCGGGCTGGGGCAATAGCAAAATTTCCCATATTCATCAAGTCCATTCAGTGTCCTCAAGGTATGAGGAACTTGCCAAAGATTATTGTGCCCTTATCCATGCAAATATTTGAGTAGGATGGTTCCTATGATAAATGAGTCCAGGGCTCCAGTGTTATGACTCAGGTAAGCAGTGCAGACCGGTGCACAGTCTGCTTTAGGAACGGATCATCCAGAAACCATCAAGATTGAGATGAAGTAATCTCTGGTACCTCTCTGTAGAACTTTCTATCACCCTAAGCAGCAGCAGTGTTTGTCAGGTTCTGAATTATCAGCTCTTCAAGAGAGAAGAATTTTGTTTTCAGTTTTGTGCTTCTGTTTATCTTCTAGTTCCAGATGGCTTCTGTAATTGGTTTATTACCTTTGCAGATGTTTGAGGCAAATTTTAGGGCCCAAGTCAATTATAGATTGCAGCAGCTAATGAAAGCAAACTTTAGAATTGATTTCTCAATGTGAGATAGAAGTTTCTCATATATGTTAAATGTATGTTTTATGGATCTAAACCTCAATTAATGTTTGTTAGTTTTAGGTATGTGTTTGTTACTGAGATATTAAAATTGTACCGGTATCTCTTTAATGACTGACTTTTAAAAACTGAATTTACTAATCAAGAATCAGAAATTTGCTTTTGGCTTCTTCACAAAAGTCTGTGAGTGATAGCTCCTTGAATTTTAGAACATTACGTCATTATAATTATTTTCTCAACTTTCTTCAAAGGAAATACAGACATGATAGATTACCCCTTTATTTCTAATAAATACAGTGATGGTTTGAGATCTTCAGCTAACATAGATCTTGCCTTAAGGAAGAACTCATGTTTCACAATGGCGCTCTAGGCTTATTTATTGTATATTATACATTATCTCCCACCTGAAGAAAATCCCTTCTTTCCTTCTCTCCTTCTCTTTCTTCCTTTCTCCCTCCATCTGTGTCTCTCTTTATTCCTCTCCTCACCCAGTTCCTCATAGCTCATGTAATGTCTTGGTGTTACTGTTATTTGCTTAAGCAGGTCATCCTGCTTAAGCTATATAAATGTATGGCAAAGCCACCTCTTAATAAACCCACTCTACTTCATAAATTAAAAGACTGTTCTCTAACTTCATTTTTTCATATTGCACTTGTTATTTATTTTCCCATCTCTGTTTACATATGAAATATTCCTTTTTAAAAATTTCCAGAGGCTTCCATAGAAAATACTAATATTGGTAACAAATTTAATCCAAAGGGAAAAAGGAATAAAGTTCATCTTATAGTGTGGGGGTAAACTCAAGACACATTTTCTGTTGGAAAAGGTATCTTTAATTATTCATCCTAGGGTTGTTAAGATTTCTCAGGCACACCAGAGATCAATGTCACATCCAGGACTGCCATTTCTGAAAGCAGGGAGTAAAGGATGCTAGCTTTGTGTGTTCCTGCCTGCCTCAATTTCAAACACTGTGCTTATCATTCAGAGTGTTATTTCTCTTTTTCCCTTAGGCTCCAAAGATACTCCTTTCCTTAATAATTGCTATACATTCTTCTAGATCCAGTAGAAAAAGTTACTTCTAACTCTTAAGGAAATATTTCACTGAATTTTGGTTTTAAGTAACAATATAATAGCTGGGACAGAATATGTTACTTCTGCATATGCTAAGATAAAATTCAAGGGAAGGGAATTGGTTTAAAATAACCAAAAGTAAGCATAAACTGCATAACCATTAACCCCTGAAAGAAAATGAAAAAAGCTAGATTCTCAGGTTTCATATCCTACGTAAGACTGCTAGTGAAAGTCTCAGTATTAATTATGTTAGTATCAGGAGAGAGATTTGGTGGCTTTCCAAACTACAGAATCTTAGAAGGCAAGACCTAGAGGTAAGGAACCCATGATAGAGCTGAGACCCAGATGAATATATTCACTCCTTTTGTAAACTGTCTGGTTATGCTTTTAGGTGAGGGATGCAAAACAAAGTTTTGGAATTTCATGGAAGTGAGATGTATCTAAAACAACACAGCTTGTTTGCTCAGGGTCACTACATGTCAAGACCTTATCTTTGAAGACATCATATGTGTTGGCTATACAACATCAGGATATATTTTTTCCACAAACTTTTACAAAAGAGATAGAGTTTGGAATTCTAATCTAACTGGATTTAGTGATTTTCAGAGACCAACAGATTTCAGAGAAAAATAGGAACCATTAAAGTGTTACAAGAGAAAATGAAATGGATAGTGTGAATAAATATGTTTGGATCAATGAGCTAAAAAGTGGCCAGCTGATGACCCACTTAGAGAATAAACAGTGACATATTCTTAAATCTTTGTTGTTGGAGGACAAGGGTAAGATTTAAGTTATTAAATCTTATTTTGCACAGAATTATATAGACTTTATGACTATATGTGGTATAGGGAGGAGATTAGAATAGGTTAAGTTAGAGGAAGTGATCAGTAAAACCTGACATAAAAAGTAGGATATGAACTGGGAGACAACCAAGAGCAAATTGAGGAATTGCCCTGAAACATGTTCATCTTTCGGTGCTTTGGGCAAAATACCAGTTAAAGCAACATAAAAGACAGACAAATTATCGTTGGCGCATGGCTTGAAACTTGTCAGCTCATGCTCACTTCCTTCACTCTGGACTTATATTAGCATAGAAGATACCGATGATGTCACCATGTGTAGAAAATCAGCTCTGCTCATACTGGTTAGGAAGGGGCAGGGTATAGAGACAAAAATGGAGGTATAGATGAAGTGAATTAGAGGTGAATGTGTGTGTGTGACATGAGACATGATGGGTGGCCAGGGTGATAGAGAGCCCTGTTCAAACCTCTCCAGTGTGTAAAAGCAAAGCGATTACAGGAAAAGGAACCAACTCAGAAGCGTGTGATGTACTCAGGACTCTCTGCACGGCCTTCCTCCAGACGGAACCACCAAGGACCGGAATCACTGGATGGTCTGACTCGTCTGTGATTGCTCTGCTCACCTCGAGACTTGAGTTCAAAGCTCATGAGGTGATGGTGTCGGCAGCGCTGAGGACCCGGCACTCCCTTCCTAGGCTGGTGGCAAGTCAAGGAGGATGGTCCAGAGCTAAGTGAGGTAGACGCGGTTCTTCTAGTCTGATCTGATGGCTTTTGGTCACAGTAAGTGTTGGGTGGTAATAGGCACCGAGGGAGTTGAGGAGGGGGAAAGCGGTGCCTCTTGATAAAGGTGGGGAGACAGGAAACCCTGAATTCCTCAAACACGGCTAATTTCAGAGGGAGAGGAGGGTTACAATCTAAGATTTGGCGAAGGGTGAGAGTAGAGGGGTGAGGAAGATGGCTTGGAGGGGCATCACTTAAGACTTAAGAAAGCAGAGATGCAGACAAAGCGCCCCCTAGCGGAGCCTTAGTCCCACCGCTGCCACCTGAAGCCTTCCTATCTATTCTAAGGGCCACCACACAGCCAGTGGTGGGAGGGCGACATGGGGAAAGGCAGACCCAGACCCTGTGCGCCAGCCAGCAGCAAGTGATTGTGTGATGTGTCTGTTCACAGTTGTGCTAGCTGTGTCCACCATTCCCACAGGAAACCGAGTTCAACACACCATCTTCATCCCATAAATTCAACCAGGCAAACAGCAGTTACACTCAACAGAAGATGCTACACAGTACAACTTAGGTATTTCAAATGGATAAGAAACTAGTATCAGAACAATGCCTCAGGATGAAGTTTGTAGAGCTTCCTCTCCAGTATTTTGAGGTCTACAGATATATCTAGAAATTCTGGTGCCCCATCTTTGACCACTTCCTCCTTCGTGGGGAGGCCTGGTGTCACTCAGAGAAAGGATAAGCAGGCTACCAGGATGAGACTTGATTGGCTGTGACCATATGGTGGGGGAGGAGGGAGGGGAATAGGATGAAAGAGCGAGGGAGGGAGGAATAAGAGGATACAAGTGAGGGGAAAACAATTGAGTTGTAATCTGAATAATTTAATTAAATAAGTAAAAAACAATATAAATACTCCTGTATCACATTAAAAAAGAATACTGGTAAATAAAGGGACAAAGTAAAAAAAGGGTTCAAGAAAGAAATCTTTCTTTAATCCAGAGGGTGTCGTTATACTCAGGAGATTGCAGTAACAATCAGAGTACAATCCAACCAGAAGTAGTACTATAGGGTATGAGCAAGTAATGTTAAAAAAAAAAAAAAAAAAAAGCTTTACTGAATTGTCCTTTGAAGCAGATAAAAGTGTAAATTCAAATATGATATAAAAAAAAAGAAGTTTGCTACATCTATTAAACTGATCAGTATTAATTCACTAGTTCCAGTATTTATATGATAAGTTTTTATTATAAAGCATAACTCGCTTTTAACAATATACCATCAGAAGTCCAGCCTCAAGTAAAATTAGGATTTACTTTTATGTGTTGCTAATGTACTTGTCATTAGATGTTTAAACACATTTGTTATTTCACACAAAAACATTTCAGCTTCATAGACATTGAAGGTACTTGTATTTGAAGAATCTTATTCAGCTTAAATCTGTTGACTGCTTTCTTTTAGATTGAAGGAAATCACAGCAGAGAACTTTGACCTCTTACAACTTACATGAACTAGCATGTGTTCCTTATGGAAAAGGAAAACAGCCTTTAAAGCTAATTTTCACATTTATATCAATATTTCATTCATAATCACACACTGGGCTTCTTGAAGAATCGAATCAATAAATCTACAGGTAAAATAACCTCTCATGGAGATAGGAATTATTTTAAAATATCTCATTTTAACAGAACACTGCAAAGCACAGTACAATAAGAAGCAGGAATTTCTGCAAAGGTAATTAAATTCATTCTTTTCTCAGAAGTTGTTTTGTGTTTTAGTATCCTTCACCTGTATAGGGAGCAATTGTCTCATTTGTTTGTTAAGAGAAGAAAATATGCTATGTGTAAGTAAAATATGGTTGGGATAATTGATTGCACTGATAAATTTCAAACAACAGTTTTGAGGCCAATGTTCTTTCCCTTCCCTAAGCTTTGAAGAAGTTTCTCATAGTAAAGATCTTCACAGTAGGAAGGACTGTACCATTGACTCCTAAGGGTGAGACAAATTAGAGGTATCACCTACATCAAGAATATAATAGAATGAAACAAAGCAAACAAACAAACATAATAAAGCTCAAACTTGGAGCCAAATGAACGTAACAGGTAAGTAGATGTATCACAACTTTAGGCAGATAAAAATAATTCATTGTGTAATGCTAAAGTCAAGTTATCAAAATCATCTAAGAAATATGAATATTGGTGTGACTAACAATGGATCAACAGACACGTTTTTTATTTGACTCATGAGAATGTTCAAAAAGTAGAAAACAAGACAGACAAACAAACAAACAAAAAGCCCTATTTTGCCACTGACTGAAATGTTTTAAATATGTCTAGTAAATTTTGTGGAGTTTGTGTTCTGTTCCTGCAGAGAATGGATTCTCCCTATGTCTTGCCTGTAACTCTCATCTATAGATGACACCTTGTAGAACTTCCCCATCCACGTGGGCATATCAACTGAGGCTGTCTTTGGCCATTCTATTTTAGGTAGCCATTCTCCAGCTTCTATAAGATCCTGTCTCTCAGCTGGTGTACTGGCCCTCTGGCTCCTCCAATCTCCACACCTCTTCTGTGATTTTAGGTGAAGGGTTGAGTTATAGACCTACCAGTTGAGGATATGTACCCCAATGTCAGTTATGCTTTAGATTTTGATAGTTTTCAGATCTCTGGAATAACTTCCATCTACTACAAAAAGAAGCTGCTTTGAGGAGTAGATAGAGCTGAGGGTTTCTGTGAGGGAGACCGTCAGCATTTAGAACACAGTTAATATACATTGGTTTAGAAAAATGGCAGCAGTAGGCGCTCCGGTATGTTTACGACCTCTCTAGCCTGGAAGAGCTGGCTAGGCTTGCAGTATCAGCTGTGAATTTCCTCCTATTGAGTGAGCTTCAAATCTAATTAGAAAGTTTAAATGTTTTTCTCCATTGATCTATTTTGACTCCTTAAGTCATGAACCTTCCCACTTTTGTTTTTCTACCATTTACACCTTTTTATGTTGCACAATCATCAAATTAGTCAAATCATTAAACTGTCATCTTTAATCTATAAAGATCATGAGTGTTCTATATGCTACCATTATAAAATTAGACTATTCTGAATATAAAGCTTCAATTATTTTTTTTCAGTAAACTTCATACCTTCCGATGTTTTTAATTTTTCACATGTTTAAGCTTGAAGAATGGCTTTAGGACTGATTTTTCATCAGGCAGATCTGATGATTTTTGAAGTCCTTCAGCTTTTATTAAAGTATAATACCTCTTCTTTAGATTTCAAAACCTAGCTTTAATGTTAGCGGATTTTGTTGTTGTTTGTTTTTCATCACTTCAGTGGACCCATTTTTTCCTCATACCTAGGACTTCTTCTGAGATATCTGTAATTAGGTGTATTGAAACTGTCTTTTGGGGGGATCCAAGATGGCGGCGAGCAGTGTGGACCGTGTTTGGAAGCTCCAGTGAACAGTTCGGGGAATTGCACAGATTTCTGAGCCAAGAACACCAGGATCCCGACACCACGGCAGCAGGAGTGCTCCACGGTTCGGAAGGACCAGGGTGCGGAGGACCTGCGTGCCCCTACACACAGGAGGAGTGCGGATTTTCTCGGATCAGAGCAGCGGCGGCACGGGCAGCGCGGCGTCAGCAACACCAGCAGCAGCGACTGAGGTTTGCAGCTCAGAGCCATCCAGTGGAGGCGGTTAGTGTGGTGGCTGGTGGGAGTTGCTGCGGGAGAGGGGACACTGGACAGGATTTGGGTCATGTGGTGCTTTGTGACCCAAGCTGGACACGGCGGACAGTTCAGCCCCAGAGTCCCGGGTACAGCTCAGGGCGCAGTGCTGGGGAGACACTGACTCAGCACAGCGAGCAATTCTGCCCAAGGCAACAGCTTAGTGGAGCCACGGCGCCCCTGCTGTGACACAGGCCAGGTTGAACGCTCAGTTCCTCCCAAGGCCCTTCTCAGCTCAGCCAGTTCACCTGCTGTGAGGTGCTAGCGCTCATCAACGAGCAGTTCTGCTCAAGACATTAGCTCTCCTCAGAGGGCAATTTTAGGGCGCTGACACAGGCTGAGGTCAGCACGCAGATTCAGCCCAGAGGCCCTAGCTGGATTTGCCGGGCAGATTAGGCCCAGGGATTCTTCCTGAGCTGTGCACACAGGCTCGGCGGCCCCAAGACTCTGGCTGGACTATGCACGCAGTATAGGCCTGGAGGCCCGGACTGAATTCAGGGTGCAGTGTGGGTCCATAGTCCCTGGTTGAGCTCGGGGCACAATTCTACCCCAGAGACTCGGGTGGAGCTCGGCGTGCAGCTTAGGGCCACAGTCCCTAACCGTGCTTGGCAGACAGATTGGACCCAGAGTCTCTACTAGAGCCTTTGGCACAGTCCCGGCTCTAAGACTCTGGTTGGACACAGCGTGCAGTTTGAATCCAGAATTCCTGGCTGAGCTGCGCGGATGTTTCGGGCATGAGTCAATAACTGACCACAGCAAGCAGTTTGGCCAAACACCCCTAGCTGAGCTTGGTGCGCAGTCCTAGCCCAAAAATTCTGGCTGGACCCTGTGGGCATTTTGAGCCCAGAATTCCTAGCTAAGCTCAGCAGACGGTTCAGGCCCTGAGATACTAGCTGAGCTCGGACGGTGGGTTGGGACTAGGGTCCCTGGCTGGACCGGGCAGGGAACCCAGTAGGCTGTGTGTCGGTGCCGCCCCCAACCAGCAGGAAAGACACCAACACCGGGAACTCTTCTTGTGGCAGTTTACTCAGGATTCTTGAATAACGGTTGACCCCGAGGACTGCACCCAGAAAGCCTTTATAGTGCAACTGCTCCAATCAGAGCCTGCCACGTTGTCACTCACAATTGGTGCAGAAGGATCGTGCCACCAAGGGTCATACCATTGCACATGCACATAAGGGGCTCACTCAAGAGCGCATTGCGCATGCGCATTGCTCTGGGGAAGCAGCAGGGGGCGCTGCTATCTGTGGCGCTCCACAGCTGTGGACACCTTGGCCTGACCCAACGCTCATCCAGAGACCCAGAACTATTGCAGGACCCTCAGCACAGGAAAGCTGAGGAGCACTGGCTGTGAGAGCCCAAAACGCCAGGGCTAACCTCCTGCCATCCACAACAGTGAAACATAAGAGCTTCCAACCTACGGAAACCGTGAGAAAACAAGTGAATCTATCATCAGACTCCCTCCATCCAACTCAGGAATCTACCCAACGAAAACAAAGCCGGCAAGATGTCTAAAGGACAGCGTAAAAGTATACGCAAAAAACCCCAAAACAACATGGCGTCTCCAGTTTCCAGCTATCCCAAAGAAAACAACCCAGAGAGCTCAAATACAACGGAAATACAAGAAAATGACCTCAAATCCTTAATAAGGAGCATATTAATGGAAGAAACAAATAAAATTCGTAATCAAATACAGGAAGACGCAGCAAAACAAGTGAGAGACATAAAAGAAGCACATAGAGTGGAACTGGAAAAATTTAAAGAATATGCAAATAACCAGATGGAAGAAATAATTAAAACGGTTCAAGCTCTGAAGACCTATAAAGAGGCAATGGAAGAAACTCAGGAATATACAAAAAATGAGGTGAAAGAAATAAAAAAATCAGTTCAAGATCTGAAGACGAAAATGGATTCAATGATAAACACACAGACAGAAGAAAAACGAGAACGTGAGACCTCAGAGAAGAAGGCGAGCAACACAGAGGCGAGCCTTTCTAACAGAATCCAAGAGACGGAAGAACGAATTTCTGGTCTAGAAGATACAATCACAGATCTTGAAGTAACCATTAAGGATAATGCCAAATCTGGAAAACTCCTGAAACAAAACATCCAAGAAATTCAGGACACCATGAAAAGAAAAAATCTGAGGATAATAGGCATTGAAGAAAGAGAAGATATCAGACTCCAAGGCCCAGAAACTATTCTCTACAAAATTATAGAAGAAAATTTCCCCAACCTAAAGAAAGAGATACCTATAAACATACAAGAGGCCTACAGAACACCAAATAGAATTGACCAGAAAAGGAAAACTGCCCGTCACATAATAATCAAAACACAAAGCATACAGAACAAAGAACAAATATTAAAAGCTGCAAGGGAAAAGGGCCAAATAACATTCAATGGCAAACCTATCAGAATTACACCAGACTTCTCAGCAGAGACCATAAAAGCCAGAAGAGCCTGGACAGAGATCCTGCAAACCCTGAGAGACCACAGATGCCAGGCCAGACTACTTTACCCAGCAAAATTATCAATAACCATTGATGGAGAAAACAAAATATTCCATGACAAAAACAAATTCAAACAGTACCTATCCACAAATCCAGCTTTGCAGAAGGTACTAGATGGAAGACTCCATCCCAAAGGGTCAAGCTACAACCAAAACTGCTCAGGAAATAGGTAACTATACCAAGGCAAAAACACAACTACACAAACACTCGATTGGAAACAACATCAAAATTAAGACTCTTAACAGTCACTGGTCGTTAATATCTCTCAACATCAATGGTCTTAATTCTCCAATAAAAAGACATAGACTAACTGAATGGGTGCATAAACAAGATCCAACATTCTTCTGCATTCAAGAAACACATCTCACCTATAACGATAGGCACTACCTCAGGGTAAAAGGATGGAAAAAAATATTCCAAGCAAATGGTCACAAGAAGCAAGCAGGCGTAGCCATTTTAATATCAAACAAGATAGACTTTCAACCAAAATTAATCAAAAGGGATGCAGAAGGACACTTCATACTCATCAAAGGTAAAGTCAACCAAGACGACATCACAATTCTGAACATCTATGCTCCCAATACAAGGGCACCCACATTTGTAAAAGATCTGCTAAAAAAACTTAAAACACACATCGATCACCACACAATAATAGTGGGAGACTTCAACACCCCACTCTCACTGAAGGATAAGTCATTGAAACAGAAACTAAGCCGTGAAATAACATCATTAACCAATGCGATGGGTCAAATGGATCTAACAGATATCTATAGAACCTTTCACCCAAACAAGAAAGAATATACCTTCTTCTCTGCACCCCATGGAACCTTCTCCAAAATTGATCACATCGTAGGTCACAAAGCAGGCCTCAACAGATACAAGAGGATTGAAATAATACCTTGTATCCTAGCAGATCACCATGCTCTTAGGTTGCAATTCAACAACAACAGAAACAACAAAAAGCCTACACGTACGTGGAAACTAAACAACTCTCTGCTAAATGACACATGGGTCAGGGAAGAAATAAAGAAAGAAATCAAGGAGTTTCTGAAATTCAATGAAAATGAGGGAACAACATACCCAAATTTGTGGGATACATTGAAAGCAGTGTTAAGAGGAAAACTCATAGCACTAAGTGCCTTTAAAAAGAAATTGGAAACATCGCACATAAGCAACTTAACAAAACAGCTGGAAGTCCTAGAAAAAAAAGAAGCAGAAACACCAAAAAGGAGTAGACGTCTGGAAATAATCAAACTCAGGGCTGAAATTAACAAATTAGAAACTAAGAAAACAGTCCAAAGAATCAACAAAACCAAGAGCTGGTTCTTTGAGAAAATCAATAAGATAGACAGACCGTTAGCCAAACTAACTAAAAGGCAGAGAGACAGTATTGAAATCAACAGAATCAGAAATGAAAAGGGAGACATTACAACAGACACTGAAGAAATACAAAGAATCATAAGATCCTACTTTGAAGGCATATATGCCACAAAATTTGAAAATCTAAGGGAAATGGATGACTTTCTTGATCAATTTCACTTGCCCAAATTGAGTGAAGAACAGATAAACAAGCTAAATAGTCCCATTTCCTCTACAGAAATAGAAGCAATCATTGATAGTCTCCCAAACAAAAAAAGCCCAGGGCCAGATGGTTTCAGTGCAGAATTCTACCAGACCTTCAAAGGCGAGCTAATACCGATACTCTTCAAGCTACTCCAAAACATAGAATTGGATGGAACATTACCAAATTCATTCTATGAGGCCATAGTCACGTTGATACCTAAGCCTCACAAAGACTCAACAAAGAAAGAGAATTTCAGACCTATTTCTCTTATGAACATCGATGCAAAAATACTAAATAAAATTCTTGCAAAACGAATACAAGAACACATAAAGGATATCATTCATCATGACCAAGTAGGCTTCATTCCAGGCATGCAGGGATGGTTTAATATACGGAAATCCATCAATGTAATCCACCATATAAACAAACTGAAAATAAAAAACCACATGATCATCTCTTTAGATGCAGAGAAAGCATTTGATAAAATCCAACACCCATTCATGTTTAAAGTTTTAGAGAGATCGGGGATACAAGGCACTTTCCTCAACATAATAAAGGCTATCTACAGCAAGCCAATAGCCAAAATCAAAGTAAATGGTGAGATACTCAAGGAAATTCCTCTAAAATCGGGAACAAGGCAAGGCTGCCCACTCTCTCCATATCTCTTCAATATAGTACTCGAAGTTCTAGCCAGAGCAATAAGACAACAAAAGGAGATCAAGGGTATCCAAATGGGAAAGGAGGAAGTCAAA
>OU015757.1:68844619-68868847 GCA_907169655.1 Acomys percivali | reverse complement strand
GTGTGTGTGTGTGTGTGTGTGTGTGTGTGTGTGTGTGTGTGTGTGTGCACATGTTTGGGGGATTGAAAGCAAGTGGATACCCAGTCTTTCTTACATCACTGGGTGGAAAGCCTATCTTTTCCAAGACCGTGTTTTGGTCACTTTGCCCATAGAATATATGTCTTTGTGCCAGGGGTATGCCCCTGTAACATATCTGTGGTTGAGCAATGTTGTGTCTCTAGCTGTTTTCTTCCTTCAAGGACTGTTTTGATTGCTCATGGTTTGAGGTTTTTATTAAAAATTAGGATTATTTTCAAATTCTGAAATTTTTCATTGGAAGTTTGATAAAGATTAGATTCAATATATTGATGATGGCTTTTGATAATGTAATATTAATTCTGTTAATTCAGAAGCATTGAAGTCTGTTATTTGTCTAATTTTTTCCTTCCATTTCTTTTCTCAGTGCCTTGAGTTTTCACAACTGAAGTCTTATTCTTTCTTCATTCAGTTTATTCCTAAATATTTTAAGGATAATGGGAATTTGAATATTTTTCCCAATTTATTTTGTAAGAAATTCACTGTTAATATGTACAAAGGCTACTGATTTTTGTATTTTCTCTAGGTAACTTGCTATTTTACTGACATAATTTATCATATCCAGAGACAACAAAGGCCAGATCACCATGGAATACTTGGAAAACTTAAATTATATCAGATTTGGAAAGCTAGAATAAATTAACAAATTCACATACCATATCAAATCTAAATCTAGAAGACACAAACAAGAAACACACAAGAAAATGACTGCAGTAGTAATTATGTCTCCCTACAAATAAATGCTTAATGCTAGATAGACTGCTGCTGAATCCATCAGCCTCTCAAGGAACACCTAATACCAACCCTGCTGATTAATCTGGTCCACAAAATAGAGTGGGAAACTACTAAAGCCCTTCTGTGGAGGCAGCATAGCTAGTACCTGAAGAGAAAAACAGACCAACAAAGAGCCTACAACCAATCTCCCTGATGATCACAGAGACACAATCTCTCAACAAAACCCGTGCCAATCAAGTTCAAGATCTAATTTAAAAATCATATATCATAATCAATTTAATCTCATCCAGAGGATGTGAAGGTCAATATATACAAATTTACAAAACTTAGTGCATAAAACTAACAAAGTTAAAGACTTTGATTATCACAGTAGATGCAGAAAAAACAAAAGGAATGAAACAGAACTCATCACAACCATGTGATGAAAACCTTGAAGAAACTAGGAATAGATGAATATACTCTGACATAATTAAGTATGTATACGACAAACCGATAGTCGTCATTATGCTGAATATGGGAAACCTGAGATCATTTCCTCTCATATCTGGCATGAGACCATGGAGGCCAGCCTCTTCATTTTTATTAAATACAGCATGCAGTCTTAGTTGAAGTAATAACAGAAATAATGAGCTAAAGAAAATTATTATGATTAAATTAAATAGAAAATAAAAAAGTTAACCTTTTTGTAAATGATCTCATCTACACCTGAAAGAACCCAAGGACACACACACACACACACACACACACACACACACACAATTTTAAACTGACAAATTAAGTGTTCCTAACCTCGGATCCCCCCAAAATATAATGGAATAAACCCCCTCATCTAAAGCACACTTCACCTCAAAAACTGGCATAACACCTGACATACATAAGCTCCAGAGGACTGAAACAAATTAAAAACCATTCAATAGTGTTAGGTTGTCCATTTCCATATAGTGGTGGACTGATTCTCATTAAGTATTTTGATTTGATGACTTTCTTTTAGACTTCAGTGTACATATAACTCTACTTGGGCTTTTGCCTGTGTATGTGCAAGTGTGTGTGTGTGTGTGTGTGTGTGTGTGTTTACGTGTTTGCAAGCTGATGAACTCTATGTAAATGTGTATGCAGATACATGGAGTCAGAGGATCATGTTAAGTGTCCTGCCAGATCTCTTTGCATTACTCCCTAGAGCTGGTCTCTCATTGAATCTGACAGTGAACTAGCAACCAGCAAGCCACAGTATACTTAAAGGTGTGAGCATAGCCAAGCCCAGGACTTATAAGGTTTCTACGTATTCAAACTCATGCTTGTGCAGTAAGCCATCTTCCAAGTTCCATTTTTACTATTACTATGAACAAACTTCAAAGATAAGTCAATGGTTTTGCCATCACACTCATCCATAATTCCACTTTAAGTGAAATAAATTTCAATGAATATTGGATAGATAGATATGAATTTCCCTATTAACTCTCACATGCTTTATGTAATTTTCATCTACATGAGAAAATGATAGGAAAGTTAATGGAATAAGAAATGAGAGAAAAAATTGTCCTACAGTTATGCTAAGCCATGAGACTCTAATACTTCAGTTACCATTTTAAACATAAACCATTTTAATATTGTTAAAATAATACAAAGATTCTGTTCCTAAATGGAAAAATATCTCCTTGCTACTGGAGTGTTAATTTTTTCCAGCATTATGAAATGGCTGCTTTGTGATACACAAGCTAGAAGCATACCGATCTAATTATGTCATTGGTTTCTATCCAAGTTTGACTTATTTCATGACCTATTATTGAGCTTATTGGACTGCTAAATTAAGAGTTTATTAAAAACAAACTATATTTCTTCAGTTTTTTCCAGAATCACAGTTATAGAGAAAAGTGCTTAAAACTATAAAAAGAAAAGGAGTCATAGATTGAGTTTCTAGTTAAAACAAATGTAATTTCACATTAACAAAATATATTGTCTTATGTGGAACATTCCCATTTTGACAATTGTGTGTTGATGCAAAAATTTAGGGATATGTACGAAATAGACTTCTATCATTATGACATGGATGGCTTTCTTCTCTCGGCCTAGTTTCTAAGCAGAAAGTTAGTTTAGCATTGTGTATCACTTATATATCTGTCACTGTGGTAAAACACCATGACAGGAACAACAACATGTAATGAACAGTTTATTTTAGATATGGTTCCAGAGAAGTAGAATTCTGATGAGAAGAAAGCCAAGGCAGTGTAAGAGGAATAAGAGATGTTTAGTCCCCTTTCATCTGCTCACTGAAGGGAGGGAGAGAGGGAGGGATGGAGGAAGGAAGAGAGAGAGAGAGAGAGACAGAGAGACAGAGAGACAGAGAGACAGAGAGAGACAGAGACAGACAGACAGACAGAGAGAGAGAGAATGAGAGAAAGAGACAGAGACAGAGAGCTAGAAGAAAGAGACAGAAAGACTGGCAAAGACAGAGTGATACAGAGAGATAGATAGAGATACAGAGAGGTAGTGAGGCAGAGACAGAGAGTCAGAGAACAGGAAGTAGGATGAGGCTAGAAAACCTCAACTTGCCTCCAGCAAGGCTACAGCGCCTAAAGATTCCAGAACGTTCCCAAATAGCACTACCAATGCATGAGTCATGTCTTGTTCAAACCACTACACTTGGAGGAAGCAGTGATTTCTTAGCCTTTAGTAGATTCTCATTTAAACAATTTTTATATTATATAAAACTCATCACTGGTGATATGGACACATATGCATAACTAACATCAGTGATAATGGCTCAAAATATGGCATCTCCTTACACTGAAGGTGCACTCCTGATCAATGTATATTCGTATTTTCGTGCTCATATCTGATGCTTAAGACTTTGATTTTTCCTCCTTAGTTGTTTTTTCTTAGTATGAATTTCCTTGATGGTAGACATATTTCAACAAAATAATCCCTTAATGATGTCATATTCATAATTTTACTTTAAATATTATGGTCAATGATTCAGCCTTTCAACACTGCTGCATAGTAGAGACAATGATTTCATAGGTCAACTAAGCTGTCTTCAGGGAGAGACCGACTAGCCCATCCTTTAAAATAACTATAGAAGTCATATGAGGCCCAGAGACATTTAGCAAATTCATGGAATAGCAAGAGTTGGGCACAGAAGAAAGCTGGATTACTTGTTAATACAGCTTATCCACCTGGGAAATAATCACTGATCCTTTTGAGTTGGGGGTGGACAGGGGTTCTTACAAGATGAGAAAGTAAATTAAATGAGAGCCTTTAAATGGCAATGATTTATGTGTGTATATTACACCATATGTATTATGTTTATACTGCTATATGTAATTTATATCTTAATATATATTTATTTATATATTTTAATATATGAATACCATAAGTGTATCACCATCTAGTAAAGCATAAATAATCTTGAATTTCCATGTTGAGTGTCATGGAAATTCTTCAGACTGTACAAAAAGAAATAATATATACAAAATCTTCTATATGATTCAGTTTTTTTGTGATTTTTAAATGTGAAATTAATGAAATTAAGTTGGTTCGGAATACAGAGACGTGAACTAACAATATTTCCAGATAACAGAAATCATTACTCTATTATTTGTACAGTTATTTTAAATACTGGTGATATTTATTGGATAATTATGAACACAGTAATAATCACAGTGTAACTATTTTTCTTAGACTTAATAAAAGGTATTGTTGGTGAGGAATGGAAGTGAGGCTAAGGAAACCACACACCTTATGCAAAATACTTTTATTTTGCAGATATGAAACTTCCTGGCAGGAATAGAGTCATGTCAGAAAAATTTCATTACATCTGGATAACTAACTCTTAAAACTTTTAATAGAAACAGAATTATTGAACTAAATTTAATAATACTGAAATGGAAAGAACAAGGAACTGAATTAGCTCACTGTTCATAGGAAACCTACATGATCTTAGATTCTAAAATGAAAACATTTCCTTCCAGAATTACATGTGGGGAAACAACACAGATTTGAGACCAGGAAGTCTGTCTCTTTTTTGCTCAATCACTTTTGCACAAATCTTTTTGGTGTCTTTGGCATCATGATCATTTAATTGAGTGATTAGTGTATATCATGTACTGTGTTAAATGACCCGTGCATTCATTTATATAACTATTAAAACAACTCAATGAATGAATTAATTCCAGTCCATCAAGAAAACAACTAACAGGTTCAAGCTTACTGAAATATGACAGCTCTAGGTTCTGAATGTAGGGTACTTGCCCACAAGCCCTACTATACTGATAAGTATTTTGCTCATTAACTGACAGCTTCTGGTCACTTCAACTCAAGATGATTGGAACTATGCAGCACATCCATCTAGTTTTGTGTGTATTTAAATAGAAGTCTCTCTAACAGAGTTATAGCCAAGCATCTTTTTTTTTATGAACTTGCTTTCCTCAGATAAATAGTAAGTGTCCAACCAAAACACTATATCTCCATTTGCAAGACCAAGCATGAATCCTGAGACATGCCTCATAGGTTAAGAGTGCTTGCTGCTCTTCTAGAGGACATAGATTTAGTTAAGCACCCACACCAGGAGGCTTACAACCATCTTTATCTCCAGCTACAGGGGTCTTGATACACCTTTCTGATCTTCTTGTCATCTGCATGCACACAGTACCTTATGAAAACAAAGACACACAAGACAAGTAAGCCATTTTAAAATGATAGAAAATGTGCTTCTATATGACTAGTCTTGCTGCCTGGCTTTTTGTTGAGAGGGCTGTGTTGTGGAAAGGGATGGGTTGACTAAGACTTCCTCATGTTCAACCTCCCATTTATTTAAAATATTCTTGCCCACCAAGGCTTATATCCACCAATGTTGAGCCCAATCTCCTTTCTCATTCAGTGATGACCATATCATTAGCCTACTCTTCCATTGCTGTGAGGACAGTTTTCAAGATTCTTGGAACCAAGTTTTCTGGATGAGGTGAACACTTAACACTATTTCAGGATTGAATTGCTCAGATTTAGTAATCATAGGACACCCCAATTCAGAATCATCTGTACCTATAAGCCTTGCCTTTGTGCCTCCCTTCTCTTCTTCATCTCTCCTCCTTTCCCACAGCAACTCCTCCTTCCTGCGAGGAAAGTGTGTGTCACACATTAGAACAGAGAACTATAGAGAACATCCATGATGAAAATCCATGGTAAAAAGAGGTTGTGTCCAGCACAGAAAGTCAGAGAGCAACAGAATCTTGATTAGCCAGATCCTGGCATATGAGGGGAATGGAAGCAGTAGCATTTGTAAATCATCTCACGCCACAATCTCTTAACAATCTCAGGCTTGCTTTTCTCTTACTGATTGTAGGAGTAGCAGAGGAATTCACACAGTTTGCTCTCATCAGGCTGTGTCAGCTATTACATACTCCTAACTAAAAGGGGTGACCTTCATAGGTTCATAGGGGTGGGAGGAAGCTGGCATGTGAGAGTTGACATATTACCAGAAACTGAAGAATCAGGTACATTCAGTCTTTTTATATTCTTACAATTTGTGTTCTGGTTGTTTTATGGATAACATCACTTGCCATGGTGATTTCTCTCTCTTATGAAGAGAATGAGAGCTGAAGAGATAGCTCAGTGATTAAGAGCACTAGCTACCCTTCATAGAGGACCCAGGTTCAATTCCCAGCAATCACATGGCAATTGAAAGCTGTCTGTAATTTTAGTTCCAGGGGATCTGACACCCTTTCGCCAATGTAGATAAAAAATGAAATTAAATAAGTTTTTTTTAAAAGAAGAGAACAGTATCACAGCTTACCTTTACACCTCTCTGATTTCTATCATTCATGCTTATCTTCAGAGTTATTAAGTCCTCTCAAATTCTTTGCATCGGAAACCGAACCCTAGGACTTTCCAATTCAGCTATCAACTTGTTTTCCCTTATTTTATTTCCCTTATTTTGCTTCATGCCATCTCAAGCTCTTCTATTCTCGACCAAGCAAAATCTACGTTCCTACTCTTTTAAAACATTTCCAAATTTTAGCATCAAAAATTGCTTTAAAAAAGCCATCACAAACTGGTAAATAAAAGTTTAAGGCTTGAATTCTTATAGTTCTAAAGTCTGGGAGGAATAGGTTAAAGTGAGTACAGATTCAATTCTGATGAGGTTCTCTTCTTCAATATGAGAAATAGAGAAAGAAATATGAATTCTAATGTTTCTGTTTTTAAGGGCATTAATCCCTTTCATGGGAATCCAAAGCCATGACTTTATTATCTTACAAAGGTAATACTGGATAGTGTTTAGTGTGTAGTCTATCACACTGAGGTAAAATTGAAAGGACACAAACAAACCTTCTGTTCATAAAACTTAAACTTACCAGTTAATCAAATCACTTATTGCTCGTATGGTATGCAAATGGCCTTTCTGGCTTCATTCTGCTGTTTATAACTCAAGATATTTCTCATTAATTCTGATTCCCAAATAACCCTAATGCTTATGTCCTCCATCCTTCTCTGCTCTGCTTTCACAGGTTCTTCACATTTCTACGACAGTCTCTTAAGTTAGTCTGCTAATGGCAACACCCTTTCTGTTTTCCTATTGTTCTTCATTCTTTTATAAAATAGTAGTTTTTCAAAGTTTCCATTTCAAAAAGAATGAAACCTGAGTTTGAGGTTTAACATTACTTCCATGAGAAAGGTGTAATTTTCAATATGTAAAATCTTATGAGTTCACAGTAATATTTGTGTCCAGGATGGTAAAAAGTGACATTCTTTAATCAAGAATGCTTCAGTTGTTTCATAACACACCCCAAATAACTTTTCCTGTTATCTATATTTGATTTGTTTGGCTTAGTTTTATGTATCCACTAAAACTTTGGGGTTGCCTTCCTTCTCTGGATGTCCCTTAATATTTTATTTAAAACTTTAAAGGTATTATTCTGTTGGTAAGCAGAATTTTCTATCATGTCTCCTTAGTTTTTTTTTTTTCATTATTTTATATACTTTTATCTCTTCTGCACCAAGAAGTGTTATACAAACATATGACAATTCAACAGAAAGATAATATAAACATAAATTACTTTACTGAAATATTATAGAAGACACATATGCATATGTGTTAATGATTGTATATAGAAATTAAATAGAATAAGCACATATACATAGATAGTTTGTAAATATACATGTGTACACACATGCACATAACTGTCATCAAATGTACAATCAGAAGAAAGCACGAATTGCTACATTGCTACCCAATATGACTAAAGTATTTTTTGATTTCTAATTGTTAATTCATAGTGTTTCCTGCAGGTTCCCATACTTGCTACTTAGCTGTCATCTTGTTCTGTTCTGGAGTTTCTGTTTCCTTTAGAATTGTGGGCAATGCCACCTCATATTCTTCATTTTCGGTTCTGGTTTCCAACATTCTATTCTTACAAGATAAGAAGATAAGCTGTTTTTTCACATCTGGTACCAAGACCAGGCAATATAAATCTCACAGTGTGTGTGTGTGTGTGTGTGTGTGTGTGTGTGTGTGTGTGTGTGTATGTGTGCGCGCGCGCGCGCGCGCTTCGGGCGCTCACCTGTGTGCTTCTGAGTCTGTAAGCACCTACTAAAATTTTCAGGCATCTGCTTGTTGTATCTCCGACTTTTCTAAAGCCTGGCTCCAGCCTGTCAACTTTGCCTTTATCTCCATAACTCCATTTTTATTGGTTATTTCTCCACACCTGAAGCAGTCTTGACTTTTCATTCCTACAAAAAAAAAAATTTTTTTTTCAGTTGAATTTACTCTTTGGCTATTGTGCTTTGGCAATGTGTGTTCCTGGAGGGTTTTTTTTAAAACTTTGTTTCTTAACCCACTTTTCATTTAATATTAATTCCTGTTATTTTTTACTCCAACTTTTAACCCCATTTGTCTGTTATCACTTATTTCTAGGAGGTCATATTATGTGCTTAAAGGCAATCTATGCGGATTCATTAACCCAGTCAGTGAAAGATGTCTTTCTCTCTTCAAACGTGTTCCATGCGACAGTTTTGGTGTTCTGCTTTACTAGTTCTCTCTTTGCAGGTTCCCTCCAACCCGCACTCCACAAACACTTCCCACTCTTACTCCCACCGTTTCCTTAGACACAACATTCAGGTAAGATAATTGGAAGCTCAATTATCAACATCCTCTTTTAGAACATTTATTGTTAGAAGTTTAACATTGGTCAATGTGTTGGTGGTGTATATACTGCAATTAAAGTTTTAAACTGCAGTCTATTGATGAAAAACCATATGAATACCTTTTTTACAAGTATTTACCAATATTTATGGGACCATGTAAATGCTTCTCTTTTGAACATATTTTAAATTTCAATTTCCTCTGTTTTATTGGGTTGTTTGTAAAAGTATTTAAGTTCTGAAAGATTCTATTTGAAAGTTATATAGGTATTCTTACTAAAATTTGTCTGTTCATTTTTAATAGTTTATATTGACATATTGAAGTTTTGCTTTTAAAGAAATATAATATTAGACCAACAGTAATTAAAATAGCATGTTAGCAGCACAGCAATTGGCTGGTTGATCAATGGAATCGAATCGAAGACCCAGAGATGAATCTACACATATATGGACACTTGAATTTTGACAAAGAGCCCAATCTAATCAATGGAAAAGGATAGCATCTTCAATAAATGGTGCTGGTCTAACTGGATTAGACCCATATTCATTACCATGCACAAAATTCAAGTCCAAGTGGATTAAAGACCTCAATATAAAACCAGAGACACTAAATCTGTTAGAAGAAAAAGTGGGGAAGAGCCTGGAACACATTGGCACAGGAGACAACTTCCTGAACAGAACACGAACAGCCCAGGCCTTAAGGTCAAAAATTAACAAATGGGACCTCATAAGGATGAGAAGCTTCTGTAAGGCAGAAAACACTGTCAACAGAACAAAGCGATGGCCTACAGACTGGGAAAAGATCTTCACGAACCCTACATCTGACAAAGGTCTAATCTCCAAAATATATAAAGAACTCAAGAAATTAAACACCACCAAACCAAATAACGCAATTGCGAAACGGGGCTCAGAATTAAACAGAGAATTCTCAACAGAGAAATATCGAATGGCTGAGAAACTCTTAAAGAAATGCTCAACGTCATTAGTCATTAGAGAAATGCAAATCAAAACAACACTGAGATTCCATCTTACACCCATCAGAATGGCTAAGATAAAAAATTCAAGTGACACCACATGCTGGTGATGATGTGGAGAGGAACACTCCTTCATTGCTGGTGGGAATGCAAACTGGTACAACCACTTTAGAAACCTATCTGGTGCTTTCTCAGAAAAATAGGATAGGGCTTCTTCAAGACCTAGCTATTCCACTCCTTGGAATATACCAAGAAGATGCTCCATCATACAACAGGGACATATGCTCTACCATGTTCATAGCAGCCTTATTCATAATAGCAAGAACATGGAAACAGTCTTAAGTGTCCCTCAGTTGAAGAATGGATCAAGAAACTGTGGTACATTTACAGTATGAAATACTACTCAGCTATTAAAAACAAGGAATTCCCGAAATTTGTGGACAAATGGATTGAACTAGAAATGATCACAATGAGTGAATTAACCCAGAAACAGAAAGAGTCAAATGGTATATACTCACTTGTATCTGGACACTAGCCCAAGGGGCATGTCCCATGAAAGTATTCACTTACTGGGAAAGTGGAACAGAGGGGAAGACTTCCTATTGGGACTGTAGATGAGGCAAGCAAGGGAGAATAGGGAAATAGAAAGATTCAGAAGATCCTAGAAATCTACAAGAAGAACATTATGATGGGCAGATCTGGGCCCAGGGGTCCTGCTCAAACTATGACATCAACCAAAGACAATATGTGCAGTAAACTTCAACTCCCTATCCAGATCTAGCCAGTGGACAGGACATCCTCCACAATTGAGTGGAGAATGGGGTTTGACTTTCACACAAACTCTGGTGCCCCATTTTTGACCACGTTCCCTTGATGGGGAGCCTGGTGGCACTCTGAGTTAGGATAACAGGCTACCAAGAAGAGACTTGATACCCTATGAGCATATACAGGGGGAGGAGGTCCCTCTCAGTCACAGTCATAGGGGAGGGGAGTAGGGGAAAAGCAGGAGGGAGGGAGGATTGGGAGGATACAAGGGATGGGATAACAATTGAGATGTAATATGAATAAATTAATAAAATATTAAAAAAGAAATAGAACATTTCAGGAATCTGGTAACTAAGATTATTTTCATCATACCTTGCAAAGTTTGTTTCCTATAATTTAGTCTATTTGGTGAGTTTGAAGATGTTACCAGATATATTTTTATCTATGATACATTACATACTACTTTCCATCATCAGTATAAATATTTTGCACTTTTTTTTTTAACCCAAGACTAACCTTTCTTGATATGTTTGGACTTCAAAACCACCAACCATCCAGCATATTGACTGAAGGCATTGGCACTAAATCTTGCTACTATAGAGAGGGAGTGGAAACTTTTGGAGTTAGGGACTGGTTGGAGCACAGGGTTACTGTGTTGCTGTAAAGCCTCTCCTCTACCTCTTTAGTTCATGGCCTTAGAAAATTGAGTGGGAACCTTTGCCATGTGCTCCTAGCACCTTGGTGCTTTACAGTACCAGAAAACACTCCAGAAGGGACAAGCACTGCATGAAAACTCTGAACTAGATTCAGATAAATCTGTCAGTTTCTTGTCACAGTAATTTTGCAACAGAGAAAGAAAAATGATTCAATAACTCATTATCTCCATAAAATCAGCCAACACCACACCTGTGTTCATTTCTAACCTTTCTATTGTGGACTACCGATACAAGTTTATATTTTTATACTACCTGAATCTTTTGATGGCATAGGACTTTAGAAACTTTGAAATCAGGTAGTGTAAGTTTTCCAATGCGTGTCTCTTTAAAACATTTTTTTTAAATTCTAGTTTCTTTACACTTCCATTTAGACTTGAAAGACTTGCCTCTTTCTCAAAGAACACAGCTAGGATTTATGAGATTGAGTTGAATCTTGTGATCAAATAGAAAAGAACTGACATCTGATCACTGCGATTCTTCAATTGTGTTATCTTGGATTAGCTCCCAACTAATGCTTATCTGCTTTGGTCTCTCTCCAAATGCTTTTCTTTTTCCATGGTGCAAAGCTCTTGCACATCTCTTAAAATAAATACTCCTATCATTTTTATGTTTGATAAGTCAATACTACATCCTAATTTTTATTGCTGTTATATGGGATAAGTTTATATTTATTAGTGCCCTTTATCCCCTCTGACTTTACCTAACTTTCTTACACTATATTTTATATCTTCATTACGTCTCTATTCATATGAGGATTCAAATCTTTTCTAAGTATTGAGTCACTTGTATATCTCTATCCCAAACTTATGAAAATGTTTTTTAAAGTATGAGTTCATATTGACATTGTAAAATATCTTTTTACTTTAAATTTTTATTATAATTAATTAATTAACTAATTAACCGTGTGTGTGTGTGTGTGTTTGTGTGTGTGTGTTTGTGTGTGTGTGTTTGTGTGTGCGTTTGTGTGTGTGTGTTTGTGTGTGTGTTTGTGTGTTTGTGTGTGTGTGTGTGTGTTTGTGTGTTTGTGTGCATATCACAATGCATGTGATTCAGTTGATGAAGAAGCTTGACATTTACCCTGATGATCTTTGTTACATCACACATGGCAGAACAAAAGAACAACTCCTACAAGTTATCCTTTGACCTCCAAATGTGTTCTGTGACACATAATACCTGAATATTAAATACACGAATAGTAAAATAGTATGCGTGAATATATACAAAATAAAGACATGAGTAATAAAACTCATCTTTTAAATCACATTTTGTTCAGCACCTTTTTATTATTCATTTTTTTGTGATTACAATATAATTCCATAAATTTCCCCTTCCCTTCTTTCCTTTCTAACCCTCCATAGACTCCTTCTTGCTTTCTTTCGAATTCATGGCCTGATTTTTCATTAATTATTCTCTAGATCTGGATAGTTGTCAAGGCTCCTGTCTTGTTGAGGGCTTTGTTTATTTTTATTTGGTTTGCTCTTTTGAGACAGGATTTCTCTGGTAGCCTTGGCTGTCCCGGCCTTTCTTTGTAGACCATGCTGACCTCAAACTCAAAGCCATCTGCCTGCCTTTGCTTTCCTGAGTTCTAGGATTAAAGGTGTGCACTACCACGCCTAGCTTGTTGAGTGTTTCTTAAGACCAATAAAAGAGCTGCTGGTTTAGTAAAGTGGTTTTAGGTTCTCCTCAAACATCATGGGTGGCTGGATTTATAATATCGCACATGATTTCAATGTAATCTTAACTCCAGTTAGAGATCTACTGTTTACTCCTAATTATGTAACTTCTGCACCTTTAGGTATAGCATGCCATGCTAGCTTATGCTATGGTCCATAGGCATGGTAGTTGAATAGGATTCTGGGTTGCTTTCCTTTGGTACCAGGAAAGGTGAGCCTTTGGAAGGAGGCATTCAGGTCAGTTTTGTCTCAGAGTTCTGGGAAACTTGTGTCCTCAGCAATAGGGACTCACTCTCCACATCAGAAGGAGATGAGTCAATCAAGAGGAATGACAATTGTTTTTAATGTCTTAGGAGTCTCTTAGACAACACTGACCAACTCACATGATGGTGTCTCATTCTTCCAATGTTGGACTCCTATTTGCCATTCAGGGTCCTAAGTAATTCCTGGTCATATAGAATGTGTTAAGACAATCGCATCAACTTTTGTCAATAAAACACTGGCTCACTGTCTTAGTATCTTTATACTTCTGTTTTATTTTGTATTTTGACATAGAAATTATTTATCTGCAAAGACAAATATGTAGACTTATGGATGTTCTAGTCTACTCTATGCTAAGACTACAGAGAAATAAGAGCACAAATAAATATAAAATTTTTACTCTAACTTACATTTCAGAGAAAATAAGTATGATTTTTAGGCCATTGGAAAGGTACAGCAGACAGACTATTTTAAGATACAAATAGTCCTATTTGATCTTTTTTTTTCTTTTTTATGGTTTTTTATTTTTACACATAAGTACAATACACTAAATACAACACAAAGAACCACAAAACAATCATGAATTATATAAATGTGCCATTCATAGTGTTTTGGTATTATATCCCACCTCTATCAATTTAAAACATCTATCTAGGCTTAAAAATAACTTACCCCCTAAACAATTAAGCTTAATTGTAAAATTAAACTATCTTCTCTTCAACCCTATCAGAGACTTGAGAAGGAATGAAACTTAATTACCTGAGTAACTGGAGGTGCAGGGCAGCAGCTTCCAAAATGAAAAAAAAAAAAAAATGACAGAGACAGTTTACTTCCTGAACAGCCATCCAAAACTCTCTAAAACATTGGAGCATCATCTTTAGCCTTCTGGCCCAATATATCTAACAGACATATTTCTGAGGAAGGAACTATTGAGGACTTGCTTACCCTGTCTAGGCAGAATTTGGCCATCACCTTGGCCTGCATTCAAGCCTGTCCATTTTTAGGCAGAATTCTGTCTATGGCATAAACAAGGACATTTTGCCCAGTGGCTTGTTTGCCATGTTTGAAGCTATCTCCATAAGGAAGTTCATTGATGCTCATCCTCCTCTTTGAGGTAGGTTCGGTGTTGCCATGAGTTAACCTGCCTTATTGTCAATCTTTAAAATAACAGAAACATCTCTAATGCCATATTCCGTAGGTCTCTGAGGTTTTTGAAGACCTTATCTAACTATTTTACTTTATCAATAGATAGAATCATATCTGTCTGTTAAACCTAGGATCTCCATTCTTGTGATAAAAATAGACTAGTAATTGACATGACCATGATTTGATGAACTAACAAGTAGCTTGTATTACTTAACTATCCTAAACTGCCTGGAATTGCACTTTCAAAGTATTGGGAGTAAACCGGTGTATTATAATTGAGTCATAATATGAGCCTACTCATATTAGAGTAGAAATATCTATAATGTGTGTGAAGACTAATCTTACATTTGAATTCTATAGCAACGTGTCAAAATTAAGCTTATTTGGCCTCAATTTGAGGAGCAGATTTAATTATCTACTTTTTGTCCTCTTGTCCCTGTATATTTCTATATTTCTTCCTTCTTTCTTTTCAACACCTATATTCATACCTGTGAAAGAGAGCCATCCCTAAGTCCAACCTTGTTTTCTCTCTGAAAAGCCAACTCCCACTGAGAATAATCACCTGTAGTGCAACAGAGCACCCAAAAGCCTACCAACCACCCCTTAGGGAAAATAGGGTGTTGTTCTCTTAAGGTTTCTTCTGTCTGATTCGAGGTGACTAGTACCTTTGTAGATACCCAAAAAAATTGGGGAAATGGTTAAACAATCCAGGAATAGTAGTATTTGTGGTTCAGTTTCTAAATGTTGAAAAGCTCCACACTTAATAGAAGTCCTGTGTGGGAAAGTCTGAAACACTAGGCCAATTGGGATGCAAAGCTTTCTTTGAAGCTGCTCTGGGAACTTTCCTGTTCTGATAAGGAACAGCAACTACAACATGAAGGAGGCAGGAAGTCATCAATCACCATGCTGAGAGGAATGAATCCCGTTGAGTCTGATCCTGTGTCTGTCTGGTTCTCTTGTTCCGAAAACATATAATTTCTCACGGGTATTATACAGCATGACCAAGACGTTGTTTATTAGATCCATGGCCTTGATATTGAAAGTTATATTTTCAAGGATTCTTATACTAGAGATGAACATTTAACAGTGCAATTACAGTGTCATACTCAACCTTCAGATGGCCTGTTAACTGGAGAGTACGTAAGTAGAAGGCCAAACCAGTAAACAGAGGTATGTGTATGCTAGCTATTTTCTGCTTCTATTGGCTTGCAATTTTTTCAGAATATTCCTGCAAACCTATGCAAAGATAACACAAATTCCTATCTCATGGAGCAGCACTAATCACAGCGATCTGTATAAAGACTTTATGACAATGTTCGTACATTTTTCCTGCTTAATAAATAGTAAGCAGGGTTGCTCAATTAGAGAAACCACTGGTGGAAGGAGTGAGAGGAGGTTTTCCAGTGTTTACCAGTACTTTCCATGACTGCTACTAACATCCTCAATAATAACAATGTTTAACCAAACACACAATGCTTATATTAGGTAGAGCAACCCTTGATTTTGTTTACCAGATGATGGTTCTTTCCTTCTTTTAACTTTGTCATGTTTGGACAAAGATACGTTTTAATCCACTTCAAGTCCTTTTATTTAATGAGGCTTCTCTAGAGCATTTTGATCCAGTTGAGATAATATTTTTTAAATCTTTCAAAGTATCCTAGTTTGTAAGGAATTATGCTGGTCATCTCTTTCTTCCTCTTACTATATCATAGTGTTTTGACCAGTACTCAAATGTAATATGATGTCAAATATAATTTTGCATAATGAAGTAAACCACATCTTTAAAATGTGGGTAATTTATAGCATTGTAATATCTAACCTTTACACATCAATATCAATGTGGTGTTTTCCCAAACTTAATGTATTAATGGAAACATTATACAATTTTCAAGATTTAGTTTCACTCTACAACTGAAAGTACAATGAAGTTCTAAATTTCTCTTCTCACTTTAATTCTGGTAGTCCTGCTTCTTTCCTGCATGTAAAGATATGTTCTGTAATAAAAATTGGCCCTGTAAGAGTATTAATGTGGATGAAATGCCTTCAAATTCAATACCAATCATAATCTCTACTGTTTAATTTTTCCTTTCCATGGGATTTGGTTGGAAAGAAATTTAATTTTTCCTGAAGACAGATGTATTAATATTTAATATAAAAACAATTCCAATGGTAGTGTTAGTGAAAAATAAGATATGTACATAAAGCCTTTTCATATTTGACTAAGATGACTGAATTGAGTAACATTAACTTTTAGGTCTGAAATATGTGAAAAAAAATTCCAACAGAGGGAAATGTCTGCTTATTGAACAAAAAAACGTTGGATAGATATGTGTTATGAAAACAGCCTTATTTATTTTCAGAAAGAACTTCCTTTCAGATGTAGGGAGAAAACTGATGCCTGTTACCAGTGATCCATAGTACCAAGAGCTGGGTAATAGGAATTATAAGCCCATATGGTAGAAACACTCTTTTTTTTATTCCATTGCCTTCTGAAGTCTCTGGTGTGCTGTTTGGCTTGTTTGTTATTCTGAGTTGGACACACCCAGTCATCTTTCCCCAAGTTTTCAGCCAAAGCTAAGCTTTGCATATGACTATGTGCATACAAGCCATACACTGAGATGTATATCTTGATCTTTAGTGATCAGGAAATTTAATGAATCAGTATAGAGTGCCACATTTTGTAGCTATAAGCATAAATAAATATATCTTAATAGACACAGGCACAACCATGTTGATTTATGTTAAGATTCTTCCCGATTGTAACTTCCAGTATGTGAGAGGATATGTGGGTTTCAGTGTGACTTCTATCAAGGCTGAAAAATATCTTAAAGCATTTCTATTACATGTATTTATTTATTCATTTATTTAAGTATATATGTGCATATTAAAGCATGTATAGATGCAAGAAGATAACCTGCAAGGGTCAGTTCTCTCCTTTCAACATGTGGATTCCAGGGACCAAACTCAGGATTAGCAGAGTGTGCCTGTACATGTGCAGTCATTTTGTAAGCCCAGAAAAAAAATTTTTTTTTGAATGCCAAGATCTGTGGTGACCTATAACATTTTTTCATAAGTCTTCACCTAGAAGCAAAGATTTTGACTCAATACATATAAATAAATGAAGACTAAGTAGCCTGTGAATCAGGAGGAATAATGGTTTTTTAAAAAAATCTATGAATGCATTACCGGTTATAAGGTCTAACCCCTGATAACCAAACATTCATGTTTTGTACTAAATGTAGCAACATATTTTGCTTCTTTTTTGATATTATTTTTCTTTTTATATATACATTTATATTATTACACATATATACAATAGAGTACCTACAGCAAGAACTATGAAACAATCAGGAATTATATAAATGTTACAGTCATAGTGTTTCATCTATTTGTATTTGGCAGCATTGAAGAAAACATCTTTCTGCTTTTGGTGCATCTAAAATTCTGAATATAAATCAATATCTATCATATCTCATCTTTATCAAATTAAAACATCCATTGAGACCTAAAAATATCTTAACACCAAAACAACTAAGCTTAATTATAAAACTAAACTATCTAGTCTTTAACCCCATTAGAGATTTGGGAATAAATAAAATTAATTATCTGAGTAGACAGGAAGTATGGTTTAGTAGCTTCCCAATGACAGAGACAGCTTGCTGCCTGAACAGTCACCCAAAACTCTATAAAATTGAAGCATCCTCTTCAGCCTTCTGAACCAATATATCTGACAGATATAATTGGGAAGCAGGAACTATTGAGTACTTGTTTACCCTGTCTTGGCAGAGTTTGTCTGTCAATTCTGCCTTCATCCAAGTTTGCCTGCTTTTAAGCAGAATTCTATCAGTGGCAGAAATGAAGACATTTTGCCCAGTGGCTGGTTTGCCACATTTGAAGCCATCTCCATAAGGAGGTTCTTTGATGCTCATCATCATTGAGGTAGGCAGGGTGTTGCCAGGAGTTATCCTGATTTATTGTCAAAGAATCTTTAAAATAATAAAAACATCTTTTAAAAAAATGTGCATTATTGTTTCTTTTTTATTTAAATAATTTATTCAGATTACTTCACAATTGTTATTCCCTCACTTATATCTTTCCATTTCCCCCTCCCTCTTTCACTCTCTTCTCCCCTAGGCTTGTGACAGAAGGGGACCTCCACCCTCACCATATCATCACAGCCTATCATGTCTCATCCTGATATCCTGCTGAGTGACACCAATAAAACATCCTTAAGTGCTATATTCTGTAGGTCTATGAGGTTTTTGAAGACTTAACTATTTTACATTATCTATCTATAGAATCATATCTATCTATTAAACCTAAGATGTATATTTTTGTGATAAATATAGACTAGTAATTGGTATGACCATGATTTGTTCAACTAACAATTAGCTTGTATTTCTGAATTATCCTAAGCAGACTGCAACAGCACTTTCCAAGTATTGGAAGTAAATCTTGCATTACAGTTGAGTTGTATGAGTATAGTACTTCATATTAGAGTAGAAATATCTATAATGTGTGTGAAGACTAATCTTAAATCTGAATTCTATACCAATGTATCAAAATTAAACCTATTTTCACAAATATACAAAATTCTATACCAATGAACGACATCTCAATAATATCAATGACATAGCTGGACAGAGATTTCAAAAAACTTTAAAGATGTCTGCATTCTTTGTATTACTGTATGTGTGTGTGTCTGTGTGTGTGTGTGTGTGCTTTTTTTGTGTTCCTATGCTATTACACCTTGAGACTAGAGTAAAACTTTTTTTTAATTTATTTTTTATTTTTATAAATTTATTCTTGTTACATCTCTATGGTTATCCCATCCCTTGTATCCTCCCATTCTCCCCTCCCTCCCATTTTCCCCTTATTCCCCTCCCCTATGACTGTTCCTGAGAGGGATTACCTCCCTCTGTATATGCTCATAGGGTATCAAGTCTCTTCTTGGTGACCTGCTGTTCTTCCTCTGAGTGCCACTAGGTCTCCCCCGCCAGGGGACATAGTCAAATGTGAGGCACCAGAGTACATGAGAAAGTCAAATCCCTCTCTCCACTCAAGTGTGGAGACTGTCCTGTCCATGGGCTAGATCTGGAAACATCGCACATAAGCAACTTAACAAAACAGCTGGAAGCCCTAGAAAAAAAAGAAGCAGAAACACCCAAAAGGAGTAGACGTCTGGAAATAATCAAACTCAGGGCTGAAATTAACAAAGTAGAAACTAAGAAAACAGTCCAAAGAATCAACAAAACCAAGAGCTGGTTCTTTGAGAAAATCAATAAGATAGACAGACTGTTAGCCAAACTAACCAAAAGGCAGAGAGATAGTATTGAAATCAACAAAATCAGAAATGAAAAGGGAGACATAACAACAGACACTGAAGAAATACAAAGAATCATAAGATCCTACTTTGAAGGCATATATGCCACAAAATTTGAAAATCTTGATCAATTTCACTTGCCAAAGTTGAGTGAAGAACAGATAAACAAGCTAAATAGTCCCATTTCCCCTACAGAAATAGAAGCAATCATTGATAGTCTCCCAAGCAAAAAAAGCCCAGGGCCAGATGGTTTCAGTGCAGAATTCTACCAGACCTTCAAAGGCGAGCTAATACCGATACTCTTCAAGAGACTAGAGTATAACTTTATAGCATCATTTCTCTTGTATTTTTTCCTGTATCCCAGTTATCTTACAGGTTCCCAGGCTTTTTGGGCAAGGGCTTTAGTCAGATAAACCATCTTGGAATCATGCTTTTTTTAAAAAAAATATATCATAAGCTGTATCTCTCACCCTTACAGCCAAGAATTATTGCCAATTTATTGCTTTTAAGCTACCTAGCCCAGTGCTTCCTAATTCACTGAATTAATCAGCAAATCCGTGCATCAATTGGTTCCTTCACATTCTAGAGTACTTGGTAAAATTTACTCACTTGTCACATTTACCTCAGTGACAATGTTCAGCAAAGCATCTTCCTCAAATTATTCGCACATCCCCAACAATTCACATAATTCTGTGGACACCGCAGCATGAGGGACGAAAGTGTAGGCACCAACGTTAGAATCCTTGGTTGCAATTCTACAGTTTCCAATTGCCAGCTTCTCAGCATTCTGTGCTGTAGATAGCATTTTTGTTCTTCAGGTTCCGAAACTGAAAATGAGGATACTATTATAGGAGCACACAAAATTTGAATACAAAAACTTTATGTGAAAAGAGTTAATACATAAAAGCCTGTAGAATGTTAATACATTTCGAGTCTTAGCAAATATTGTAGATTTTATCAATACTATTCTTTAGTTTATTTTATTAGACTTTAAAGTCTCAAGAACAAAGGTGATTTTTTTTATGTTAGTGAATTTCTCTTCATTGCCCAGTGTACTTTGTACACAATGAGGTCTCATTAAAGTTTCATCAAATGGATTGTATATCTGGTAGTTGTGGTAGAAGTGTTCATTTCTAAAACAACAACCAATATCATTAAAAACCTCCTATATGCCAAGGATTATTCTAATTTCCCTGAATAAATGAAGCAGAATATCAACTAAATTAAGTAATTTTTCTATTCACACAAAACACTGTAAAATCTCCTAATGCTTTCTTGTATATCAAAGATGATTCGGCACTGGGACAAATTGCGCCTTTGATATCATTGGTTAGCCAAACCTCTGGGATAGAACCACAGAAAGTGATAACTCGGACTTTTGGCTTTGGTCCTGGTGTTGAACATCCCTAATGGGGCCCTGCAAAGTGAGTCTTAAAGGAACAAAGTATATATAAACAGAATTGTGCTTTAATGTATAATGAGTATCATGGCTACAAATGTGAAATGTATACATTGCTTTAATGCTAATAATGTAGGTTCAAACTTGACATAGGATTGTACCAAGGAGCAAAAACTGGTGAGATAGTATATCTTGGTGCCCATAAAATCTCACCATCTTTGAAGGAGGGAATCTGAATAAGCTATTTCAGATAAGAGGAGTTAAAACACAAAGCAGATGCTGTTGAAGAGCTCCACCAACAAGAAAACTTGACTGTGGTCCTATAAAGTAAGAAAAATATTGATTAGTTACCAAAATTTGTAGCAGTGCAGTATGAATGTTGTGAATAGAGTGACCAAAGTCATGCAGAGATAACTAAACAAAGCATCCCTATTAGACAGTTGAAGATTGTAAGAAACTCAGACTAAACACATCAGAGCTAACAAATGGGGCCACCCTAACCATGTTCAATGAACCCATGCTTTTTTCTTCCAAGAGACCCTTCTTTCCATGCTGTTTTTAATTCCTCCCCTCATTGTCATGGCACATCATTGACAAAAGTAACTTAAAGAAGAGAACATATATTTGCACTTATAATCCTCAGAGACACATTAATGATGGCGAGGATGATGTGGATGCAGGAACAAGAGGTAGCAGGTCACAACGAATCCAGGCCCAGAAAGCAGAGTGATGAGTGAACATTCTTAGTTTATTTTCTCTTTTTTAATTTAGTCTGAAAGTTATAATGTATCTTCTCACCACAATAATATTAATGTTGAAAATGCTTCACAGACATTCTCAGAGATTTGTCTACAGGGTGATTTTACATTGTATCACATTGTAATATGTATCCACAATCACAGATGGATCTAAGTAGACTGCTGACTGGAGAACCTGATATTCAAACAGACTCTAAAAATTCTCTTGCAGACATTTACTTTCAACATAAAAAGCATCTTCTGATCCACTTTAGGAAGACGCTGTTAGCAAAGAAGCTCTTGTTTCCACCCCAGTGTCTGAGATTGAAACCTGATTGTTTTATATTAGTCTTACACTCTCACTTACAGTACAGCCTTTGAAGACAGAGACATGAATCTTTCAGCATTTTCAGGGACAGTGTAATGGGCACAATAGATATCAATATGACGTTAATCTACCTCTTGGCAAACTGGGCATTTCTGAAGCCACGTGACACTGAAATTTTCTCTTTCTCTACACAAGCTTCCATAGAGGAGCAAGAGCAAAAATCCACAAATCCTATCTTTTCATCTTTTTTACTGCCAGCGAAGAAACAGAGTTAACTTGTGACATTTCAAGCCATAGACCTGTCCATTGCTCAGCAATCCATCTTGTGAGTTATGAAGCAGAGGTGACCATTAGTAAATGATTAATTCTTCCCAAATTTCCCATATCATAAAATTATCCATGACCTACTTTTGGTTGACTATGCTGTATCCAGATGCATAATTCTTTCCTGCTTCTGACAGATTTTCAGGGTGAATGCAGTGTTAGCTTGTGTGGGTATTAAACTTTGATTTAAAGTTTCAGTTCCTTTTCTTTTACTTAAGCTAAGATACTGGGGTTGGTGTAGGTCCTTCCAGCAGTGTGTCTGCTAAATTCAGAAGTGAAATAAACAAAAAGAAAGTGAAATGAAGTACCATATATACCCAAATTTAGGAAAGTTTGGTTATCTCCAAGAAAACAATATTCTTTTAAATATGAATTTCTAGGCAATTTTAAATTTGTATCTTAAAATAATATGGAATGAATGGAGTACTTTGTATTAAATGATTGCTCCATGGACTAAACTAGAGTCATGAATGGAAACTGTCCTTCTCTGAGGTTTGATAAGGGTTGGTTAAGAGCTCTTAATCTTTAGAGATATTGGTTTTTGTGGTTTTGTTCACATGAAAATTAAACATTTGTGTGTACTCTGCTGAATCAATAAATTATGTCAGTGGAGGTATTTGACTTTGATTTAAGGCAACAGACAGCTACAATATGAACTATAGACTAAGATGAGACTGTTGTATTTACTGTTGCACAACTAAAACAAATTCCCAAGAAAGAACTGTTAAAGTGACCATTAAGGCAGTTCTGTTGTTCATAAAAACATGGTTTCACTTCCAGCTTAAGGAGTGAAGCCAGTGAGAAGCCTATGAACACAGGAGCACTGGTGTCTGAGAGGAGACATTTCTATACAAACTATTCCCACTACATCACTGATGGTGGCAATGGAGTTAGGCAAATGAAGAAATCAGGTACTGAATGAAGAAATCATGAAAGTAGCATGGCTCATATAGAATAAAGTCCTTACATGAGATGACACTACAATTAAAAAATAATGTATGTTCAAGTTGGTGTATGTTTTAGGGAACTGAATTAATTAGTTTAGGTGATTACATCTGCCAAAGTCCAACACTCTATCATAGCATATCAATGACACTGAATGCTTGCAGTGGAGAGCTGTGGATGTGCAAAAGCCTAGGTACAAGAGAGTCCACATGGAGTTGCCATCTTGCTTAATAACAACCCACTCAAGAGAATCAGTCTACTTAACATAAGCAAATACTATGGAGAACCAGCCTTGATCAGCGTCATCACATTTAACATTAAATTTCAAAAGAATTTTTCATGGGAAAAATATTATTCAAGTCATAGCATGGACATTCACAAAAGTTCTATATTTCATAAACACTGGATAGTATTACTCTGACAACACAGAAGAGAAAGTGAGTGCTAAAAATTCAATTCTAGTTTCTGAGTTGTCCAGATCTGTTCCCAAAACAATACATGAATCAATAAATCCATACTCTCAACATATCTTTCCTGTTTTTCTTTTCTTTTCACATATATAAGACTGGTTGACATGTGTCCATGTATGATGGGCTCATGTGAATATCATATGTATGTGTGTAGTAGTGCTTGTATATGAGTGTGTATGTGTGTGTGTGTGTGTGTGTGTGTGTGTGTGTGTGTGTGTGTGTGT
>OU015757.1:68815810-68828133 GCA_907169655.1 Acomys percivali | reverse complement strand
ACACACACACACACACACACACACACACACACACACACACACACACAAACTCTCTCTTTTTCTCTCTGTCTCTCCCTTTCCCTATCCCTCTCCTGTGCTACTTGGAGCTTTCTGTTGCAGACATTTACTTTCTTTTTAATGTATAAGCAACCATTTATGTAAATTGTAATGTCTTTTCCTTTATTACATGCACAGATAGTTGTTGAGGTCAAGGTCTTTATGATATGAATCATGTTTCTTGCCTGATGCATACTTCTGTTAGGAATATTAGTCTGAAATAGTTTAATAGTGGGTATTATGGAACTAATCCAATGCTTCATTTCTGTCAGCCAGAAAATTGGTACCTCATCAATTGAAACTTATTTTCTATGATAATTTTTCTCCAGTCCTGCTGTAGGGCTTTTAAGATTACTTGAAGAAGCAGCCTACTGCTCCATTCATCATGAGATATGAAAAGATGAAGTTTTAACATTTTTTTGTCTGAGTTCCTGGCCACTTTTTAATGTAAGCCTTTGGGTTATATTTTATTTCTAAAGAAAACTCCACAACAACTTTAAACAACTTCTGAGAACTATACAGATTTGGGTAGCGAAGGCTCTTCACCACAGTTAACCATTTACAGGCTTCTGAGGCATTCTCTTTCAAAATGAAAGACAGTCATTGAAAATCCACCTTCACCCTGTTCTTAGTAAGTACTGAACCTCATCTGACTATCAGGGACTGTGTTAGCATCTAGGCATATCATAACGAAAAACAAAACAACAAAACAAAACAAAAACAAAACAAAACAAAAAACCCTGCAAAGTGTTTCTGTCTTACAATTCTGGTGGAGAAAGGACCATTCTTCCAAGCTCCCTCCCTCTGATGAGCACCTGTTGGGGTGGACAGGAGGTGCCAGGCCTATACTTCAGCTTTTATTTTATAATTTACTTACTTATTCACTTTATATCCTGGCCTCTCCTCTCAGTCCTGCTGCCGCCTGCTCTCTCTCTTCCCTCACCTCTTCTCCCTTACTCCTCAGAAAAGGGGAGCCCTCACCACACCAACCCACCTGAGCACATCAAGCTACATCAGGACTGAATGCATCCTATTCTGAGGTGGCCTTGCAAGTCAACCTTGTCAGGGAGAAGTGATGAAAAAAGAGGCAACAGCATCCATGTCAGAGACAGACCCATTTCCCTTCTTGGGGACCCACATGAAGACTGACCTACCCATTTCATCCTTTATTTTGGTATGGTCTAGTATCTCCTCTGTCACGTTTGATTTGGGTATGAGCTACTAATAGGTCTATTGTAACACTGTTATGAGGAAATTGAAATCATTTTCAATGTGTTCTAATAATACTGTTCACGGATTTTATTTGAATCCTTGCTAGATTGAACACTTTCTTGGTAGTGGAAGGGTGTATACACTTTCATGTTAATATCCAATATTTTTCATGTGTTGGAAGTGTAACCAAATAACTATTTACATAACAACCAATTACCTTGAATGAGCCAAGACTGAGGAGATAACATGGCCCTGGCTGAACAAATGGTGGGTGCTAGTACAAGCACTCTACCTTGATCTATATGCTTCATTTGTCCCTGTTCTCCCCTATAGAAACCATGCCATGGCCTCATTGCATATGGCTCATGTGCAGATACATGTGTAGGAGCAAACAGGAATGAGGAAATAATGTACACACAAAGGCACAGACAACGAGGCTGGAATCAGGCGGACTCTTAAACTGCTACTACCACCATAGCAACCTGGAACATCAGCGTGTTTATTAGGCACAGAACAAGAGGAGGGTGAGACAATCTTGGGAGGAGGTCTCTGCCAAGAGCCACCCTGTTAAGGGAGCTCACTAGGTGTGTGGGCTGTCTAGGAGGTGATCTGGTACTTACAAGGTTTTGTACCATGATGCACCTCCAAACTTCTTCCAGTCTCTGACATGTTGTCAGGAAACACTGATTTGGGGAAGTTCAATAGGCATGAGCAATCTCTGGAGGTGATAAAGTATTTGCAATGTCTGTATCGTGATGTACCCCAGAATTGCTTCCAACCTCTGACTTATTACATCTCTCTAAAATCTGGCATTAGAGCCGGGCGTGGTGGCACACATCTTTAATCCCAGCACCTAGGGAGGCAGAGGCAGAGGCAGATGGATCACTGTGAATCTAAGGCCAGCTTGATCGACAAAGTGAGTCCAAGACAGCCAGGACTACATTCATGGCCAGCTCAGTCTACAAAGCGAGTCCAGGATAGCTAAGATCACATGGGGAAACCCTGTCCTGAAAAACCAAAAAGAAAAAACATCTGGCATTGGTGTGAGCTGTTACTTTCTGGGTATTGGCCAGCTCTGATTGAGCAAACTTCCTATAGGATTTTATTGAAGATGTACTGTTTGTTATCCAGATGAACTAATGCCTGATTATGGAATTCCTAATTTGATTAAAATAGTTTTAAAAGTTAAAGTTAGGTTATGGCTGCAATACATACCTTTGTGGACCTGCAGATGCCTCACTGATGACAGCGTTGTAGCAGATTTGTGGCTTCAGATAAGCCTCCAGTCCAGATGGCACCATGAATCCTGGTATTTCACCATATATATAGGCAAGTTTGTTTAAACTTACCATACAACTAAGTGGAGTGGAGCTACCTAAAGATGTCTGAATTTTCTCTATTTATTAGAATGAAAGACAGATAAAATTATTGTCCTGAACTCATTGTGAACTAAGAGATAGCTGGATAATATATAGTTAGGTCAGTCCTAATTGATGTCCTGTATTCTTCTAACTTTTAGGCCTTGTCACTCTGAACTCACTGTGAACTTATGTAATGGATACTTAGATAAGAAATGTTTAGATTTAAAACATGTATTAATTGATACTCTTTTCTCAGAAGTATAAATACAGTCATCTACAATAAACGGTGCTGAAATTGGGTAACTTAACCTTAGTTGAAGTTAAGATGCCTGACTTTATCCACCCTTTTCTCTTGAATGTATGAATTTGGGAATCTTCACTTCAGTTGAAGTTAAGATGCCTGACTTCATCCACCTTTTCTCCTGAACCTTTTCTCTTGAATGTACATGTGGAGGTTGGGACACCTGACTTCAGTTGAAGCCAAGATGCCTAATTTCATCCACCTTTTCTTTTGAATGCATGTGTGTGAGTGGTTTATGTTCTACCTCTCTCTTATTTCTTATTTCCCTGTAGATTTGCAAATAAATTAGCACACTCAGGGCTATCAGCCATCTAAGGCTAGTAAGCCTAAGTTTACATTGGCTTACTGGAGATTTCCGCATGGAGGCCTATCTACAGATCAAAGAGCCTCCTTTTAGGACCCCCATGCAGTCACTACCCAAAAGCCACTTTTACAGCGTCAGCTATAGGAAAATTGTGGTCATTTAAGTTTCTTCTCCTAGTCCTGCAGTATAGGCAGTCCCTAGAGAAGAAACCTTGGGCTCCCTTCTATCCTTTCTCTTTCAATCCTGATCAGTTGCCTGAGCCATCAGCTCTGACCACCCAAGAGATAAAACGAACTGGAAGGGCATCTGCATCCAGCATCAGAGACCCTAGCCTCGACCTCTTTTGAGCCCCAGCCAGGCATTAACAGGTCTCTCTATAGGTGAGCAAACTCACATTGTAAACATCCACAAGGATGAAACTGAAGGTTTGAGTCTTTGCACACACTGATTCATGTTTTTCATAAGCACTCACACTACAACTCCCAAGAAAAGCTTTGCCATCCTATTTGAGCCTAGACCACATGAGTGGGGAGGGTAGAGATGGCAGGAGTGCAGGGATAAATAGAATCAAAGGACATCATAGGAAGTCTCAACTAATTATTAAAAATATTATTTTAAACATTCTCGTGGGAAATTAATATATTATCTTTTATGGAGAGATACTTATGACTTTAAAATTCCCACTGTCATGAGAGTTAGGACCTTCCCCAAACAATTTCAATTCAGTGAGGCCCTCCTAATTTCCATCTATTAGCATAAGCATAGTGTCCTGGTAAGAAGAGACCCTAGAGGAGTGCGCACATGTTGAAAAGGCTACATGAGTGTGGCAAGAGAGGGTGAATACACGCAGAGCAGAATGACACAGCAGAAAAACCCAGACTCACAGACATCTTTTATTGAGACTCTCTGCCTCCTGGATTATGAGAAAATAAGTAGAGTCAGGGGAGAAGGAAGCAGTTATAAGAAAAGAGCTACTGTTCCTTGGAAAGATGCTTTAAAAGCACAAGAAGACAAATAAGTGAAGAGAGAAGGGAGGATCCAATGCCTCTGAGGGGAACACGGCAGCTTGGCAGTGAGAATGCCAGTGCAACTCCTCTGAAGGCAACCTTGCCATTCTCAAGTTCCTTGAGTCCTTCAGAGCCAGATTTCTTGTGTATTTCAAACTCTGCATGTGGCACTCAGAGTCACATTTTTTCCCCCAAGTGATGTGAAAAGATTGACATGCTCTAGATTGGACTCATGCTTGCTCCACTAAGCATGTGACTGAACCAACCTGTGTCTGGCTCCAAAATTGAAGGGATAAATGTCTACCTACTCTGTGTTGAGCACGGGGAATTTATGAAGCTGTCTCCTTGCATGTTCTATCTGATAAACAGAAAGACTCTACTCAAAGGCCTCCATGTTCTTTTATTCACAATTGAAATCATATGTTGGCTGTTTAAGACAATACTTTCTTTAAAATGATGAAGACCTGATCATTGCATCTCCTTATCAGCAGAGATTGTACACACACACACTGTAGAACTATTTTGAATACATAAAATATAACCTCAAGGAAAATCCAATTTTTTTTTTTTCCTGAAGACCTCTCTCCTCACTTCCTTTCTCTGGGGACACATAGTGAATAATGTGTGAGTGCTCAGGAGTAATTGAAAATAATGGCAGTGTCAACCTTAGGACAAGCAATAAATCTTAGTTTATTTATGACTTAGAAGTTTTATTAATGTTTGATCAAAGGAATGCCTCTGACTTATAACTAAAATATGCTAAAGCAATTCTTTAGCTTCACAAATGGAGAAAGGTTTGCAAAATGTCTTCAGTAATTTCTACCCAGGAGGCACAAAATAACCTTTCATGAGAAGCAGACAAACCACATATTCCTCAAATGCATGTAGGTTTTCCATGGTTTTCTGTGGCAATTCTTTTATTTTTAAGTACTCATATGTCCTGGATGCCAGCTACATGAGGTAATGGCACTAGATCTCCTATATGGAGAAATTAAGTGAATATATAAACCCATTAATTAACAAAATATAATAAATAGACAAATGACATTCCTTCTGTAAAGTGCAGACAAAGCTTAAAAATGTGGTGCTTGAATATGACAGTATGAGGGGGAGAGACATTGCTTCAGTTGCTAAGATTTTTATTTCATTATACTGCTCTGAGTCTCACTTTGGCCTTTGCCTTAAAGTGACTCCGGTGACATCTGTGAGCGTTCAATACAGAGAACCAATCTTCCTAAAGTATCAGTACTTTTGAGCATTCAAACTCTTGCCAGTTAAGAGACTTATAGTATCACCTGCTATCAAAGCAATGAACATTTATCATATTTGGATGTCAGGATCTCATCAGATAGAATGTTTGCCAGCAGTTTGGGTATGCTGTATCTGCATGCAGTTGCCTGATTAGCAGGAAGAATGAGGGAACTAAAAATAGCCATGTATACGCAAAGGCCAGGATTTGATCTCCATGAATCACAGTCTCCTTCCATGATGACAGAATTAGGTATGGCTGACCTAGTACAAAATTAAGCAGCCAGGAAATGTTGGAGAGGAAAGAGAATGGTTCTCATATATCTGAGTACAGAGCCAGCTTGGGTAAACTGTTATAATAAAATTTCCTAGGAATTTTCCTTCACAATGCCTTTGTTAGGGCAACATAGAAATGCAGGCCTTAATTATCCATTTTTTCAAAAGATTTCCCCCAAAGGATCAGATGAACACAATTTGAAAATCTCTACATTGGTTATGAGGAATCTAAAGTAGTATCAATCAAGGGAGCCTCTCCTCTATTTTAGATTAAAAAAAAATCTTTTAGTAACTTTAGATTATATATAAGATATGCAAACTGAAGAGCAGATACAAATATTCTATAAAACCATATCATGCCCAAGTAAACTTGTGTTTAAAAATATTGATTTTATGTGGAGCATACTTCCAAGACCAGGTGTTTAATTCTACTCCATAGTTATTTATTTTAGGTCTGGATTAAAACCACAAACAAGTTTTGTTTCCTCTTTAATGTTCCAAAGTTTATAAGCAGATAGTTTGAACTCTGTGTTGAAATCTACAGGTATCAGTGTCAGTGCACAGTGGTTCTCAACCTTCCTATTCCTGCACCCCTTTAATGCAATCCCTGCATGTTGTGGCAACCCCCAAGCATAACGTTATTTCCACTGCTACTTCGTAGCTTTAACTTTGACACTGTCATGAATCGTCACGTAATATCTATGTTTTCCAACTATCTTAGGCACCCCTGTGAAAGGGTCAGTTGGAGTCTTGAACTAGAGATTGAGACCCACTGACTTAAAGTCACAAAAGTTGGCACCATCCTTCACTATTAGTGACCTTTCCTCATATGAATACTCGTGCCTCAACTGAGTATTTGTTCCAGCTTACAAAACAGGTGTCTGCTTGCAGATCTGCCTTCGCCACTCTTTGCCTGCTCCTCAGCTACGCTCTCAGGCAGTGGGAGAAAGAAACACCACTGACACATGTTCATTAAACTCAGAATGACCAGCATGGCCAAGACTTGTTCCAGCAGTGATGTATCGAATTTTACTGTAGTGTTTCACCTTAAAGGAAAACCAAAAGGATATCAAATATGCTGGGATGGCAATAACAGAAGAAAGATGATACATAAAAAAATAAATAAAATGTAACAATGTAGATAAAAGCACATAAAATTATTTAAAATAATATCAGTAGTATTGGAGAGCTCAATATATAACAGGTGTTGGAAGCTACTTCAACAATTTTGAAAGTGGTAAAGGAACTTATTTATTATAAAACAACAATACATGTGAACATGAATTAAAGAAGCAAGTTCCATTCAAGGTATCAAGGGCAGAATGGATTACTTTTTAAGTTCATAATATTTAGAAAATAAAGAAAAATTATGAAATAATATGTACACAAAATCAATAACACAATGGTAGAATTTAGTAACATAAAATCAGTAATTAAATTATAGTAGATGAGATCCCTATTTGAAATCAAAGTATGTAAACTCTATAAAAAAAAAGAAGTTGAAGTAATTGAAATTTTTAAAAAACAGCCTAAAAATATATAATTAAATAGAGAACAAAGAAAATAAAACAACTAAAAAAATAAAAATACACCAACTAAAGTATAACCAGAAAGAAAGATAGTTAGAAATTTGTACAGTTGAAAAAAGGTGATAGCTAAGGCATAACTATATATAATAAAAACATTACATAATGAGAAAAGGCTACTCAACAGACATGTTTTTTGTCTGAAGTGTGTATGTGCACACATGTGTTTGTGTGCATTTGTATGCTTGTGTGCATGTGTACACATGTATACAAAACCTATGAATATAGTATGTGCCTATGCATATATGTGTGTCTCCCTCTTTTAACTCCCTATATCTATTTCTATATAAATGAGTTTCTCATTTAAAATTAACAATGAAAAATACAAAAAAAAATGTTCCTTTCACAGCTATATAATGTTGTATTTTTAAGGAATCATAACGTGCTATCTTTGGATCCTTTATAAATTATACAATAAAAAGGCTTTATTAAGCCTATATTCAGAATTTTCAGAGCAAATGTAATTCAACTTTAAATATAAGTGCTATAACCAACTTTCTTCAATAAAGATTATCCTGTTTGGGAAGCACTGACTGAGTTGGTCTTATAAAAGACTTCAGCACAGTGTTGTGTAGGAATACGAAGTGAAGGAGCAGGCACACCTGCAGGCTGCACCTGTACAATGTGACCACTGACTTACAATGTCCCTGACCAACTTCATAAATGTGAAGGAGTTTTCATCGCCACAACCATCATCCTGCACTGTAATAAAAGTATAAGCAACAACATAATCACCTTTGAGACTGATCAGCCTCAATACTATATAAAAATTACTGAACTTCACTTGATAAAATTTTAGTAAAGGAACCATTAACAAATCAAAACAAAATGAAGTTTAAGGATTTTTTTAAAAAGCATCTAAGGAAAGTGCTATTTAGTTTGACAGTGGATTGCACTGCAGAAAAGGAAAAAAAAACCCAGAATGATGGAAGAGGGGAGAAGGAGTGGGTTTGTCACAATATTAAACATTTATAAATAGTGTGTGTCCTAGTTTTTACACAAGTATGTTTCTTCTGCTAATTCACAGGTTAGCAGGTTAGTGGAAAGCTCCAGAAATAACAGGAGCCATCTGGATGGATGGAATTCAAATCTAATTTTCTCTACAATGTACAAAGTGTAAAAATGCCTTTGAGCTTCTCTCTCCCTTCTATCTTTCCTTTTTTCTTTTAAGAACACTGATAATGTTCTCCATCAGGCACTTCACTGCTTTGGTCCTGATGTAGGGTGAAACATTAAAGTGGCAAAGAATGTCAGAAAAAAGTTGTTCTGATCGTGATGATGATGGTGATGGCGATGATGATGATGATGATGATGATGATGATGATGATGATGGCGGTCAATAATAAAGAGAGGCCTAGAGGCAAGGTGCCCCTCAGAGGCATGCATTGAGAGAACTGTTTTCTCCAATGAAGCCCCACCTTCTGTAGTTCAAATGTCTTCCAATTGCCGTTCCTATCTGAATTCCAAGCCTCCAGGGTCTATTGCGAATCATCTTGTATCCAAACCAGATTATAAGGGCATTAACTTACATTTTTCTGCCTAATAATGTTACTAAGTATAGTTGGGGCTTTCCAGGACACACCTGAAGTATAAAATAATGACATGGTAACTTGTGTGTGTGTGTGTGTGTGTGTGTGTGTGTGTGTGTGTGTGTTTTATTTTTTATTTATTTTTATCTTTTAAATGTCTTTTTAAATATATTGTATTCATTTATTCATATTACATCTCCTTTGTTATCCCATCCCTTGTATCCTCCCATTCCTCCCTCCCTCCCATTTTCCCCTTATTCCCCTCCCCTATGACTTTAAAGCTTAGTCTTCTGGCTGGAGCAGTCTCCTGGCTACCATTTAAACTTAACCCAACTATTCCATCCTACGATCTGCCACATGGGTAGCTCTTTACTTACCTCTCTGCTCCTCGTCCCTCTCCATCTGTTCCCTTCTGTGTCTGCCTCCAAATCTGCCAATTTTGCTTTCTTATTCACCATCCCTCTCTCTCTCTGTTTCTCTCCTGGAAGTTGTGCCCTCCACTTCCAGGCCCAGATATTTTCTTCCCGCTCTCTATTACAACCAATTAGCAGTGTGACAAAACAGAGCATCTCTTAGGTTGGCTCTGGGCATAGAGGGCTGTCTAACCTTCAGGCATCTGAGAAAGTGTGGAAGTACAAGTATTTACAAACATAAGGCCTATGATGGGTCCTAGAAATCATAATAGCAAAATGCTGCCAGCTCTTAGCTCTCTGCAGGTATAGGATTAACAATTGAAAACACAGAGACACACCTTCATACAATGTGAAGGAAAGTTACCCCAACAACCAAGAACATTAGACAGCTTATTGACTCTCAGAATATTGTATTCCATGAAATTCTTGCTGAAGTCTTTTCCTCTGTTTTCAGTGACTTATCAGAATTTATAGCAGTGTTTTTCATATTCTAATTGCAAGCTTTTGGATATGTATGTGTAAGTGTTATTAATATGTATTTTTTTAGTTTATGGCTTATACATTTACATTTATAATGGAATGTATTGAACAGAAAATTTAATTTTAGTAAAGCATATTTTATATAGTTTTATTTTCAGAGCTTAAATTTATATCTTACAACAGTAAGAAAACAATTTTCTTTTAAATTTAGTCTACCCAATTAATGATAAATTCATCTTTTATATATTGATGAATTTTGTTCTTAGATTTATGGGCATTTTAAAGCTATACTTTCTCACAATGAATTTCAAGGTGCCTTTATAATGAATCATGGGACTCATTAATTTATTTATTCATTTTTGTCAAAATTAGTTTCTGTGGCTGAGCTTATGTTTGTATTTTTTTTCAGATCTTTTAACTAAGCATTTATTAATTTCTTAATTACTTTATATTTAAAATAAGCTTTAGCTTCTGATGTGGAAGTATTTTGCCAAGATGACCTGGGATATCACAATTGGTATTCCTTGTCATTTTGGGATTATTGAGTTTCAAGCAAGCTAGGATAAAAAAGAACAGAGTGGTAGAAATACTGATCTATGTTGCAGTAAATAAATAATGTGTGCTTACTAGCCTTATTTCTTCTCAGCATAGAGCTTCAATACACAATACTGGTACACTGTGCATTGGTGTGCCATTTTACTCTCTGCCTGTAATATTTTCTTTTTTTGCTTATGGAGTTCTTACATAGCTTACTTTTTAAAATGTGCTTAAATTGATATAGAATTATATCCTTTCACCCTTCCCTTTTTCCCTTCAGCCATTCCAACTGTCTTTCTTCAAACCCCTGCAATTTTCCCCCCATTTAAGTTGATAGCCTCTTCCTTGGTTATTATTACACACACAAATGCACAAATAAGTGTAACTATATCCCTAGTTTTTAAATGCACAATTGATTCTTTTGCTAGTATGATAACACCGTCTTAATATTCTCTGAGAGAATATAAAAGTACAATGGAGTTTTCAGTTGTTGCTTTTCACCCAAGGACCTTGACAATTCTCTGAGAAGCTGTTGTGTACCAGAAGAGCAAGGTAAACTCACGTTAGCTGACCTCCTTTGTCTCTGGAGTTTTCATCTATTTGTTTTTTTCCTGCCTACATAATATTCTGTCATCTTTAAAACATGAAATGTAAAATTAATGCGCTCCTTTTGGTTTTGATGAGGTATAATATCTGGCATCTCCAACCTACTGTACTTTAGGTAGAAATAGGTGGAAAATCCTTGGTTCTTAAACTCTGGTGCTGCATGCTCATGCTCTGTTTGCTTCTGTGTTTTTCATAGATAATCAAGTGTTGTGGGAATAAATAGCCTTATACCTACTTTCTGGTAAATAGCTCTTATTAAACTTAGTGAGGCAACACACACACAACGAAAACATAAAACCAAGAGAGCATTTATTGAGAGGTTCCAGCCATAAAGTGAAAATGGGAGAGTCAGAAAAGGAAAGTGGGGTGTGTGAAATTGAATAAAATTCACTATATAAACATATAAAACTTCCAAACAATTAAAAATGTCTATATTTATGTCCTGGATTTTTTATGTCAAGTTGACATAAGGTAGTGTTATCAGAATGAAGAAAACCTCAATTGAGAAAACTCCTCCATGAGATCCAGCTGAAAGGCATTTTCTGTTAGTGACTAGTGATAAATGAGGGAGGTTCTAGGCCATTGTGGGTGATGCCATCCCAGGCCTCATAGCTCTAACTTCTAAAAGAGAGCAGGCTGAGCAAGCCAAGTAAGTAGCAAACTAGTAAGTAGCACCACCCACTGGCTTCTGACTCAGCTCTTGCCTCACTGCTTTGGCCCTATTTGAGTGCTTGTCCTGACTGCCTTCAGTGAAAAACAACCATGTGGAATTGTAGGTTGAATCAACCCTTTCCTCCCCTACTTGGTTTCAGTACGGTGTTTCATTACAGCAATAGTAACCCTAAATAAGACAATTTATTTGTTTTCTACCTTCAAGTCAAATTTCTGAGATCAGTATTGCTATAGCTAAAAACTGTATAAAGTTTGTGTTGATGTTCCAAATTAACTCAAAGTTTCCAAGATGAGAAATAAACCATATTGCCCCCAATTGACTGGTGCTTATTTTTGTTTTGATGAATGTCAACAGTGTCAAGCTGTAGTTTTTCCAGTTGCTGTATAAATTTAACAGTTCCCCAGTGGCTTTTCTTGTATGTCCTATGTCTCCTGTTTAGGATATTAGTGTCCCCCCATAAGAAAGCACTGATCACTCCAAAACTCATGCATTTCTTGTCATCAACTCCAGCCTATTGTCTGTACACTCATTGCTTAGTTCACCCCTCTGGAAGCCATATAACTTCTCTTCTCCCTCCGTTTTCCTTCTTCATTATTCAAAGGAAATAAAAACACTATTCCAATAATACTTAAACATATTTAACTCTGGTTTCCATTGCTAAGCTTACTTTCCTCAATAATGCCCAGTATATATATATATATATATATATATATATATATATATATATATATAT
>OU015757.1:68799379-68815800 GCA_907169655.1 Acomys percivali | reverse complement strand
TATATATATATATATATATATATATATATATATATATATATATATATATATTACCACAGAACACTTATTGCTTATTTCTATTTGCTTTCCTAGGCTCTCATTTAATAAGTATACAATGAAAAGAATTAATGTTACTCTTAAATATTCATTTATTCATTTATATGTCTTTTTACATTTACGTTTATATTATTACACATAGATACAATAATCTACCTACAGCAAGAAGAACCACAAAACAATCAGGAGATTGTGTGTGTGTGTGTGTGTGTGTGTGTGTGTGTGTGTGTGTGTGCGTGTTACATTCATAATGTTTTGGCTATTTGTATTTGGCAACCTTGAACAGAACATCTTTCCTATCTTGGTGCATCCAAAATTCTGCATGTCAATCAATATCTACAATATCTTATCTTTATCAACTTAAAACATCTATCTAGACCTAAAAACATCTTAACCCCAAAAGAACTAAGCTTAACTGTAAAAATAAACTATCTGGTCTTCAACTCCATCAGAGACTTGAGAAGGAATAACATTAATTATCTGAGTAGACAGGAAGTGCAGATAAGCATCTTCCAAAATGAGACTATGACAGGGATATTTTTACTGCCTGAACAGTCACCCAAAACTCTCTATAATGTTGGAGCATCATTTATCTGTCTTATGATTTGTCTATTGAAGAATTCTAAGCTAAGTGAACTTGCTTGTTGGTTCAGTGTGCCATAATTTTTACTGTACAGTTGTGACATTTCACATATTGCTCTTTCTCTGTGGCTTCTAAGTTGCTGCAGTGACAAACTCTTTCTTGTAACATCCTGTACTGGACTGAATTTATTTTCATGCTATATGTCTATGAGATTTGGAGAAGAGTCTTTTTAATCAGTCACATAATTTCCTTGTGAGGAAAGGATTATCAATTGATAAACAATGATAAATGTATCTGTAAGGCTCTCTCTCTCTCTCAGCCTAAGCCTGGGAACGTGACCCAGACAAGCTTGGGAAAGTGACCCAGAAAAGATTGAAGGCCAGTTTCAGTTTTTGAGATCAAGGTGGCCAACTAAGATAAACAATTTTAACTAAGGTAAACAATTTTCAGAAAAATACCATCTGGAAATTCTCTGGAAACTCCACAACACCCCTCCTGGCCAAGAATAGCCCCCAAGACCAATGACCCCTGCAATAGCCAATAATATTTAGACAAGCACCCCTAGCCATCACCAGAGCCAATCTTAACATAGGGCACTCGGCCCCTCCTAACCTTTGCGGTTTTAGCCTTTAAAAGTAGTCTGTAACAGTGATTCGGGGTGCCTCCGCCACTCGAGTGAGCGCTGAGGTCCCCTGACGCATGTCAGCAATAAACCTTGTGCTTTTGCATCAACACTGTGGTCCTCAAGTGGTCTCTCGCGATGACCCCCTACCCGAGTGGACTCTGAGGGTCCAACATGTCAACCTCTGTAATATGATTATTCTTCAATTTTAAAGTGGTTGCTAAGAAAAAAATTATACATTTAAACTGTGGTGTTTTCAACCATGTCCTCTGATTGGTTAGCTACCAAACAGCAATGTGTTGTCCTGTAAATCTAAAGGGAGTACAAACCTTGCAATAGAGTTTATAAGGTGCTAAGTCAGAATGTGGTTTACAGTTTAATATGCTCAGTTAACTCCAATGGGGAGATTTTCTTTGTTAGGGAGGCACAAATAGCCGTTGCGATGGAGATGAGAGTAAACTTTGTATGTCTTTATTGGTTTTTCTTTACTTTCTGTTGTTTAATCCAAAAGCTGTCAACTAGTCATGAATAGATATATTTTACCCTCTTCTTAAGCATACATTATTTCTGCTTTTCTCCCCTCATCATGCAAAGATCCTACTATCTACAAAAATACGCTCAAGACTGCCTGCTGCTTGCTTAGCTGCTGTAGGTCCATTTCACAGTAATTTGACATCATGTAAGCAGAAGTTGTTTGTCAAAAAACATTTAATGGAATCAGAGTTACTTTATGTGCAGGGGTTGCTGGACTGGTTTGCAGACCCTTACTAAATAATTAATCAAACTATGATTTTCTAGAAATATAACGCAAAGCACACTTAATAAAATTAAAGTCTTCTATCTTGCAACAGTACTTCAAAGAGATGTGATTATATGTCATTGTCATGCCATAAATACAATTATGCTGAATTCAGTACTTGAATAGGTAAGGATGTAGTTCAAAATACAACCATAAATAGTGATTATATGTTGTTGTGACTAATTTGCAAAACAGCAAATTTTTTTTCTCATACCCATACTATTTTCTATCTCTTCCACCTGCCAAAACGTAGAACAGCATCAAATTATCTTCCTTAGCAATGGAAACCATGTGCCTCTACCAAGCTGTTGACTGGAGTCTAGCACCCAGACCTCTTAACTGCTGGGCCCAAGATGATTCTTTATGATTTTTTGACTGTTTAAGTAAAATCTGCTGAAATAGTTCTCTGATTGACCTGTGAGGTGAAATTTTTACTCTAGCTAAAACTTCTGAAAGGAAAATAAAAAACACTCTTTAAAGTTATCACAGACAGGATGGCAAAGCTTTTGTAAGTCCCCTTTGGGAGTCTTCATCCAGCCACCTTCATGAGAACTAAAATGTTTTTACTTTCTATTTCCAAAGCCTGTAATTTATATAAGCAATTAGATGTTATCTTTGTTTGTAGCTATTTAGTGACCAATCAGGTGTATCTGGTAATAACATCTAGACAGGGGTTTTACTTCTAGTTTCTAAGACTTATTTTATTTATTTACAATGTGTGGTTTCATATATGTATGTATCTGTGCAAATGTACATACATTTATGTGTACACAGAGGCCAGAAGATGTGGCCCACAAGCTAAAATCTCAGGCCTCTGAGTCAGCCCCAACTTGTTAAGCGGGTGCTGGAATCTGAACCCCAATACTCCTGCTTCTGACCACTCAGCCACCTCAAGCCCTGTGAGAAGGATCTCTCATCTATGTTTAAGTGTCGGCCTCCTTGCCTTGCATCACTATTAATTCACTTTCATGTAATGCATTGCGTGTAATTTACAAAACTGGAAATATAAATCTGAGATATATTGTTTGCTGTGTAATAATTGGTGTCATCTAATTTCTTGCAACAGCACTGTGTATCTTTCTATATACTATTTACATTTATTCCCTTAAGTGTTTGTCTTCAAACCATCATCAACGTGTTTATTGAACTAAGCTGTCTTTAATCATGGTTTACATTCTTTTCACTGTTTAGTACTTTTCACTGCTTTTGGCTCGTCTTTTTCTTCCCTGTTTAATCAATCAAGTATCTAAATAATTCTCCGCATATTTTACTTATATGTTTTTCCTGTGGATATTCTCTTTGATTGTTAGTCTCAAAACTCCATGCCAACTTAGAAATATATTTCCTTTTTCCTTCTGTAGTCGTCTGTATTGCTTGAATATTGCTTGTTACCGATTATATTAAGACATTAACAGAAAATGACTGTATACAGCTGGGCATAGTGGCACATGCCTATAATCACAGCACTTGAGTAGCAAGAGTAGAGGAATTAAAAATACAAGGCCTTTCACGAATATACAGTTTATCCTATCTCAGTGAAAGAGAAAACAAAACAAACAAGATAAAACAAACAAACAAACAAAAAACCCAAAACTCCCACAAAATGTAGGGTTTCCGTGTACTGTTTAGATATAGGTGTAATCATTTCACAAACTGTATCTCTATCTAATAAAATTGCTTATTGATTTATTGTTTTTATGTAGACAATCTAAATTTGAAAACTTGTTTTACAAAGATCCCAAACATAAAGTCTTTGAAAGTTTTCTTTCTTGAGGTTTCTCACAAACTTGGTTGGGCTTATTATGAGGAATTTCAGTTTTAAGCAATTGGCAGTATGATTATTTTCTCAACATCTGATCATGTTTGTCATTGGATCATGTTACTTTTCAATCCTGCTACTTTATTGAAAATATTATTTAGCTCTACTGGTTCTGGGTGCATTATTTAAAAACCTCATGGATAAAAATTAATCATTTGTAAGTTAAGAATTTATTTTACTGATTTCAGCTGTCTTCTCTCACTTTATTGCTCTAGCTGAGACTACAAACATGATGCCAGATAAGCGAGAAGATACGAACATCTGTTTTGTTCTGACCTTAATGAAAATGCTCTGAACTTTTGTCCATTTTGCATGATGATGGCTACAGTTTTAATGTCTATAGCATTTATTGTGTTCAGACGTGTTTCTTCCACTACCAGTCTCTTCAAAGCCTTTATCATGACAGGATATTGAATTTTGTCAAAGGGCTTTTCTGAAGGTATTAATATGATTGCATGATTTCTGTCTTTGACTAAATTCATATGATGTATGATGTTTATTGATTTCTATATGTAAAAGTATTCTGGCATCTTTTCAACGAAGCTTAACCTGGCCATGTAGAATGAACATTCTAAAAGAAATCATATTTTTATTAATTCACTGAGAATTCCATAAGAGTAATTTGATCATATTTGTCGCCTTTCCCAATTTTTTCCCAGATTCACCTTAACCACACTTTTTACCCATTAGCCTTGTATCCTCATTTCTTTTCTAAACCCATGCACTCCTATTACTGCTGGCTACATACTCTCCAGCATGTGGCCATGACTCTAATGATATTCTACTAAACTCATAGATCCGTGCCTTACCCAGTCATTATCAGAGGGGCTTCCTCCAGCAGCAGATGGGAACAAATGCAGAGTCCCACAGCCAGACAGTACATCAAAGAGATAGTCTAAGTGGAAGTACCAATGGAAGCCCTCTTCAAATTCCTCCCCTCAGAGCTCAGGACTACCACGGAAGAGGAGGTGGAAAGATTTCAAGAACCAGAAGGGATGGAGAACACCAGGAGGACAAGGCTCTCTGGATCAACCAAGTAGGGATCACATGACTTCACCAAGACTGGAGCAGAAAGCACTGGGCTTACATGGGTCTACACTAGGTCCTCTGCATATATTTTACAGCTATTAATTTAGTATTGTTAGGGGACTCCTGACTTTGAGACTGAGTGGGTCTCTGGCTCTTGTGCCTACTTTTGAGATGTTTGCTGTTAAGTTTCCATGTCTTAATTTGTTATGATGCATTTTGTTGTTTTATGATATTATATTCTATTTTGTCATGTTTGACTATTATCTCTTTGAAGCCTATTCTTCCTAATGAAAGACAAAAAAAAGGCGTGAACCCAGAGGGAAGGAGAGGTGGGAAGGAACTGGGAGGGGAACTGTAATCAGCTCATAGTGTATGAAGAAACAATCTATTTTCAATCAAAGAAAAGCATAAAAAGGTAAGGGCAAACACTCACTCTCCTTCTCCAGGCAACCATAAAGTACCAATACTTCCTTCACTGGGGTGAGACTTTACAACCACCTTGTCTTCTGTGACAGAACTGCGTCTGCCTTGTGCTTTTCTAGTTTTTTGCATGCTTTCACAACCACTGTACAGTTGCTGCTCTGGGCATCCATAAAACACTGTTTCACTCTAGTAGTACACTGCCTCTGTCTCTTTCACCCTCATTCTCCTCTTTCACAGTGATTGGTGAACTTCTGGAAAAATAAGTGTGATATCATTTAGAGTGGATAGCTCTGCAATCTCACACTGACTACATCTTGATCAGACATGAGCCCTTGAAGTTAATCATTGTCTACTACAAAGATCCTCTTAGATAAGGGCTGAGACATGCTATTAAGTTGGTTTTGCAAGTACCTTCAGGAGAGTTTTCTATTTAAATTCATAAAGAAGATTTTCACACCTTGAATATAATTTTAGGGTTTTTTGGTAAATGCTAATAAGATATTTAACAGGTCATCGTTGAACAATTGTTATTTTTCCTATTGGTGTGTGAGTGTTTTCATCATAATAGGTAAATTGTTCCTTTGGTTATAATGTGAGCTGAGTGTTTTTTATTGTTATCATTCTGATTTTAATCTATTTATGGTAATTTATACCTAATATTTATTAAATTTGGACTGCACATAGTTTTCTCAAACTCTAAACATCTTTGATAATTCTTAGGATAAAAGAATTATAAAAATTCCTTTATTTTCTTTATGATTTCTACTCTCTTTGCTCAATTGCCCTTATTTCAAAGTTGAACTTTCACAGGTTTGTTAGTTTAGTATATGAAACATGAGTTCTAAATTATTTCAATTTTTAGTAAAAGCTCCTTTATGCCAATCCTAATTCACTGTAGAAAACTAAAAACAAAAATATTATAAACAAGGGATCTCAGCCAGCAAAAAGGGATCCAAAGGTAGGCAACAGAGTCAGAGACAGCCCTCCCTACAACTATTAAGGGACCCACATGATGACCAATTTACATATCTGGTGCTTACATGTAGGGGCCTAGATCCAGGCAATTAATGCTCTTTGGTTGATGGTTCGTCTCTTTGAGCACCATGAGCCTAGGTGAGTTTAGTCTGTAGGTCTTCTTGGGCTGTCTGACTCCCTCAGTCTTCCCTGCCAGTCTTCTACAAGATTTCCTCTCTACATCTATTTCCATCAGCTTCTGGATGAAGATTCTCAGAAGACAGTTAGGCTTGGCTCCTGTCTGCAAGCATAACAATGTATCACTAATAGTGGTTGGCTCTTTCCCATGGAATGTGTCTCAATTTGGGCCAGTCATTGTTTGGCCACACCCTCAATCTCTGCTCCATCCTTATGCCTGCATTTCTTGTAGATAGGATGAATTTGAGGTCAAAGGTTTTATGATTTGGTTGGTGTGCCCCTCCCTCCAATGGAAGTCCTACCTGGCTCCAGGAGCTGGTGATTTCAGGTTCCATATTCCACACTAATAGGAGTCTCAGCTCTGCTCAACCCCATTTATTCATGGGTTTCTCCTGTGAGTCCAGAGATCTGCATGATTTCTGTTCTCTCTCCCAGTCCTCCCCCACTGCTCTCCCTGCACCTGATCTCCACATCTGTTCACCTCCCTCCCCCTCTCCCACCAGTTCCCTCCCGAAGTCTACTTCAAATGTCTATTTTTATTGCCACTTCTGAGTGAGATACAAGTACTATCCCTTGGACCCTTTTTGTTACTTAGCTTTTGGGGGTATGTTTATTGTAGCATGGTTATCCTGTACTTTATGGCTAAGATCCAATTATGACTGAGTATATATCATATGTGTCTTTCTGGGTCTGGATTACCTCACTGAGGAAGATGTTTTCCATTCCATTTGCCTGCAAATCATGATGTCTTTGTTTTTAATGGCTGAGTAGTATTGATTGTGTAAATGTACCACATTTTCTTCATCCTTTCCTAAGTTTAGGGACATCTAGGCTGTTTCCAATTTCTGGTTATTATGAATAAAGCTGCTATGAACATAGTTGAGCAAGTGTCCTTACCCTAAGATAGGGAATCTTTGAATTTATTATGAGAAGTGATATACCCTGTTCTTGCTGTAGAACTATTCCCACATTTGGATAAACCACCAGATTTATTTCTAAAGTGGTTTTACAAGTTTCCACTCCCACCAGCATTGGAGAAAGCATCTTCAACAAATGGTGCTGGTCTAATTGCACTTTTGCATGTAGAAGAATGTAAATATATCCTTATTTATCACCCTACACAAAACTCAAGTCCAAGTGGATCATATCGAATAGAAGGGAGCTGTAGCCTTGAATGTATCAGTACAGGAGAAAACTTCCTATACAGAACAACAACAGCTAAGGTTCTAAGATAAAAAATTAATGAATGGGATTTCATGAAGCTGAAAAAATTCTGTCAGGTAAAGGACACTGTCAATAAAACAAACTGGCAGCCTACAGAATCAGAAATGATCTTCACCAGCCCTATCCAATAGAGGGCTCATATCTAAAATACATAAGGAACTTGATAAATTAAACACTAATAAGCCAAATAACCCAATTTAAAAGTGGGATACAGAGCTAAACAGAGGATTCTCAACTGAGGAATAACAAATGGCCAAGAAGCCCTTAGGGAAATATTTAACATCCTTAATCATTAGAGAAATGCAAATCAAAACGACTCTGACATTCCACCTTATACCCGTCAGAATGGCTAATATTAAGAAAACCTCAAGTCTTCACATGCTGGCCAGAATAAGGAGTAAAGCATTTATTCCTTTTAAAATTTTTTTTACATGTACATGTATATTGTTACACATATATACAATAAACTACCTATAGCAAGAAGAACCATGAAACAATCAAGAATTACATAAACGTTACATTCTTAGTCTTGGCTATTTGTAGCATTTGTTCATTTTTAAATTGTATTTTAATTACATCATTTCTCCCTTCATTTTCCTCCCTCCAACCCTCTAATGTACCCATCCCCATTCTCCTTCAAATTCATAACCTTTTCCCTGATAATTGAATATATATACATATATATAATTCTATTATATAATACTTACGTTTTTAAAAAATAACCTGAGAGTCCATACAATGTCATTTTTATATATTTTTTCAGACCTGACTCTGGCACTGGCCAATCAGTTGGTCTGCTCTTCCCTATGGAGAACCACCTCTTCTGTACCCCGCTTTTCTCAGTTGCTTGTAGCTCTTTGTGTAGTCTCCTAGACTTTTTCCCATTCTATTTTGTGTGTTCTTTGTGCCTCTTTTAGTCAGCTAATGCTTTGTCAGTCATGTTGGTGAGAATCCTTAGGTAGTTTCTGATGCTACTAGGAACACACTACCTCAGCAACTCCCTGATCCTCTGGCTCTTAGATCTTTCCCACCTTTCCTTTCAAAATGTTCACTGAGCTTTAGGTGTGGGAGTATTTAATGTACATATCTATTGCTACTGGAATCCACACCTCTACATAGGGATTGGTCATGGTTTCTGTAGGGGTCTTTGAAACAAATAGAATTTCATTGATGAGGGATGAAGACTGCATTTATCTCTGGGTATAAGGAGCAAATGTTTACAGGTTGCTGTTAGGGATTTTGCATGTTTAATAAAGTAGAAGTTTTAGATTCTTGTCCAATAACTGTGAGTGCACTAGCACTAAGTAGCTAACTAGATTTCTTGTACAAGGTACAGTATCTTTAGTTTCTGACTATAATATGGATTTTAATGTTAACCACTACTGAACCTGTAGAGTTATTGTGACATGCTGGTCATTGCTGTGGTAAACAGGCATCCCTCTTTGGGAACTTGTATACCCTGAAAACTTGCCTAATCAGATTAAGAAGCTTCTGATATCAAGAAAGCTAGGTCTCAGGGAGGGGACATTCAGGTCATTTCAAGATCTAGGGCCTCTGGTCTCTGTTTCTGAAGTGAATGGCAGGAATAGACTATATTTTGGGCAATCTCTTAGACATCCCTGGCCAGCAATTCAAAGAGGACTTTTTATGCCTGGTATTGAGATCTTTGTTGGTAGATCTTTGCCTCTTAGAGGTAGCACTGTCAGTAAAGATGAAAAAAGTTAATTAAAGCAATATATTTACATTTACACACTGAATTGTGGCCATTATAGTTTTTTTTTTACAAATATAGTTAATAAGTATTCTTTCTTGTGGATTTTTTCATCCATTATTATTGTTATCTTACCTCCCTTTTTCTATATTCATCTCTCTCCCTCTTCCATAAAGATCTCCCTATTTCCCCTGTCAGATAATTTGTATCCTTGTTCTTAAAAATAAAATAAGATGTATTAAAACCAAAGGGAGGACAAGAAAGAGATGGGGAAAAAGACTTCAGACTAAGCAAATCCTGTGCCTACGCACATAGGAGTTTACATAGGTCAGGTGTAGAGCTACTACTGCAGAGCAAGGAGATGCAAATTTGGAAAACGTGACTGGTCTCTGACTTTGAAAAAAACTTTAACACAAATGTCCAGATGGTGAGGAGCCACTAGTTTTTTTTTTTTTAAAGATTGGAGATAATATAGTCTCTATATCAAAAATTGGTTATGTAGCCAACTTGAGATAAATAATTACAAATATTGTAGGTCTACCTATAAGGAACCAAGGTATCTATGCATTTGGAGCATCTCTCATTGCCCCTACATACTTTATGTGAGTGTGGTGGGTGGTAGAAATTGTACCATTGAAAATAAACGGATCCTTCTCAGAGGGTGGGAAATTGCACGCTTAAATAACCAACAATCAGTGTCTGTGGTGGACCTTTCCACTTGAATTTTATGTTTTAAATAAAGGAAATACTGTCTTCAAGAGGGCAAAGGAGGACTGTGCTACCTATTTTGTTTGCTGAGCATTTTAATGAACCTTCCTGGAAGACACTGAGCCACTCATGTGCTAAAATAAATCTATAATGTAAATTTAATTTGCTAAAAAGCTTATGTATAAATAACCAAACCACATTATAATCAGTATTTTAAGCCACCATAATTATGTGATGCTGTCCTGGTGAAGAGGGCAAAGGATTGAATCCAGATGCCTGTGACTGTCTGCCCTACTTCTGACCACACATCTTCCTTCCTTCCTGCTGAGGATGCAGTTTATCTTTTAGATGTTTTCTTTACCTATGAAGAGAAAGAGAGAAGACTCTGACTCTCGAAGTTCAGAGTTGACAATTTAATTTAGCACCTGAACATCCATATTCATTTATTTCCACTTGCTTTTCTTGGGGAAACAGGATTTTCAGAAGATACGCTTTTTGAGTGACAGATGACAACAGGAGATCTTGTAGAATAAACAAGCTAGAGATTTCACCTCTGCCTCTGTTACCCGAGAAGGAATGACATATTTGGTATGCTCTCATGCTCGACGCAGCAAAGAATGAATAAGACTGGAAAAATGTTTCTGCCCTTGAAGATACGACATATGTTACTTAACAGTGACCTGATAGGAAACTCTGATTATGCATATATGATAGGGTAGGAGGGGACAACAGCCTAATTTAGTATTCATATAAAAATTACACAGCGAGTGTAATATCTTTCTAACATTATTCTCTTGCTTCTAAAGGGTATTTTGAAAACAGGGAAAATATAAGAGAAAGATTTGGATAACAAATTATGCTTAGGAACTGATTGCTCCTTCTGTTTTTTTATTTATTTTATTAATTTATTCTTGTTACATCTCTATGGTTATCCCATCCCTTGTATCCTCCCATTCTCCCATCCCTCCCATTTTCCCCTTATTCCCCTCCCCTATGACTGTTCCTGAGAGGGATTACCTCCCTCGGTATATGCTCATAGGGTATCAAGTCTCTTCTCAGTGACCTGCTGTCCTTCCTCTGAGTGCCACTAGGTCTCCCCCTCCAGGGGACATAGTCAAATGTGAGGCACCAGAGTACATGAGAAAGTCATATCCCACTTTCCACTCAAGTGTGGAGACTGTCCTGTCCATTGGCTAGATCTCAAATGGTATATACTCACTTATATCTGCATACTAGCCCAAGGGGCATGTCCCACAAAAGCCTTCCCTTACCAGGGAACTGGGACAGAGGGGAGGACATCCTACTGGGACTCTAGATGAGAGAACCATGTGAGAATAGCAATGTAGAAGGATCCAGTCGGTCCTAGAAACCTACAAGTAGAACATTATGATAGGCAGATTTGGGCCCAGGGGTCCCGCTCAAACTAAGGCACTAGCCAAGGACAATACAGGCCAGGCGGTAAAATTTAAACCCCTACCCAGATCTAGCTCCTTCTGCTAAATGAGGAGCCGGTACCGACCCTTCCTCTGGACCCTGTCGTTTCTGCGTGCACTAACTACAGAAACAACTTATCTAGTAGCCTGTGGGAGGAAGGGTAGGTAATGAGGACACCGTCCTTCAAACATTGGTAGTCATGTTCTGATGATGAATTCCTGATTCTGAATATAAAGTTTTTGGTCCAGAGGCTGATGGTCAGGATGGTACTTCTTATCATGGTTACAAATCCCTGTCTCCCTGATTGAACTGATGTCCCAGACCATCATTTTTTACACTCCTCTTTCATGCCCCCTTTTGTGTACTACAAAAAGAGTCATTCAAAAGCAACTGCTCATGTGGGAGAATCAGAACATTCCACACATGATTAAGTGAAATTGTATACTCATAAAGGAACAGAAAATATATAAAATATTTTAGGTCATCTCTTGGAACAGAAATAGTTACAGCAATAAGACAAAAAGGACACACACACACACACATACACATACATACACACACACCACACACACACACACACACACACAAGAATATATTGACTCAGAAAGAGGGAGAGATTAGAAACATGTGCTTACACATTATCATATTAAAAATGTCCAGTTTTTGATTCAAAAACTTGCAAGATGTACAGAAATAGATGGAAATAGAAAACCATCAAAGGAGAGTAGGATACAAACCATAACTGAAATAAAGCCCAGAAAACTGGAGTAAGACTTTACTAATGTTTTGTTTGTTTGATTATTTGAGACTGGGTCTCACTTACGTACTTCTGTCTATTTCCAATTTTCTGAGAAAGCACCAGATTGATTTCCAACGTGATTGTACTTGTTTGCACTCCCACCAGCAATGGAGGAGTGTCCCTTTCTCCACATCCTTGCCATCATGTGCTGGTAGTTGATTGTTTTTTGTTAGGTATTCTTACAGGTGTAAAATGGAATCTCAGAGTCATTTTGATTTGCATTTCTCTGTTGACGACAGACACTGAGGATTTCCTTAAGTGCTTTTCAGCCATTAGAGATTCCTCTGTGGAGAAGTCTCTGTTTAGCTATCCACCCCATTTTGCAACTGTATTATTTGGTTTGTTGTGTTCAATTTTTGTATATTAGCCCTTTGTCAGAGATAAGCTTGGTGAAGATCTTTTCCCAATCTTTGGTCTGCTGTTTTGTTCTGTTAACAATGTCCTTTGCCTTACAAAAGATTTTCAGTTTCATGAGGTGCCATTTACTAATTATTGGGTAATTAGAGGCGAGGCTGTTGGTGTTCTTTCCAGGAACTTGTCTCCTGTGCCAATGAGTTCAAGGCTGTGTCTTACTTTACTCTCTCTTCTATTAGATTCAGTGTTTCTTGTTTTATGTTGAGGTCATTGATCCACTTAGATTTGAATTTTTTTTTGTAGGATGATAAATGTAGATCTACTTGCATTTTTCTACATGCAGAATCCAGTAGACCAGCAAAATTTGTTTAAGATGATTTCTATTGTCCATTGTATGGTTTTGGGTTTGTTTGTTTTTTTTTTTTTGTCAAAAATCAAGTCTCTGCAAGTGGGTAGGCTTATCTCTGGGCCTTTGATTCTATTCCATTGATCAACCTGTCTGTTTTTATGCTAATATAATATGATTTGTAATTACTATTGTGTCGTAGGCTATTGGTTTGCTGTATATTGCCTTGATTGCATTTAGGTATGGGCCTTATATGCCTGATGTCTCCAAGGCTTTATCAATCAGGAAGGGGTGTTGGATTTTGTCAACTTGAACTCAGGGATGGTGATAACTCCAGAAGTTCTTTTATTGTACAGGATTGTTACTGCTGTTCTTGGTTTTTAATTTTTTTCCATATAATGTTGAGAATTTCTCTTCCCAGGTATGTAAAGAATAGTGTTAGAATTTTGATGGGAATTGTGCTGAATTTGTAGATTCCTTTTGGTAATATTGCCATCTTTCCCATGTTAATTCTATTGATCCATGAGCATGAGAGATCTTTCCATCTTCTGATCTTCTCCTTCACTTTCTTTCTTCAGAGACTTGAAGTTCTCATCCCACACATCTTTCGTTTGCTTTGTTAAAGTTACACCAAGATATTTTGTATTATTTGTGGCTATCAGAAAGGGTGCTATTTCCCTTATTTCTTTCTCAGGTGGTTTATTGTCTGTATAAAGGAAAGCTACTGATTATCTGAATTAAATTTATATCCAGGCACATTGCTGAAGGTGTTTATCAGCTGTAGGGGTTCTCTGGTAGAAGTGTGGCATCAGTTATGTATACTACCATATAATCTGTGAATAACAACACTTGGCTTCTTCCTTTCTTGTATTCATCCCTCTGACCTCCTTTAGCTCTCTTATTTTACTAGTTTGGACTTCAAGTGCTATGTTAAATAAGTATGGAGATAGTGACCAGCCTTTAGTAGAATTTAGTAGAATTTTTTTTATAGTCTCTCTCTTTAATTTTATTTTGGCTATTGGTTTGTTGTATATTGACTTCATTGTGTTTAGGTATGGGCCTTGTATCCCTGATCTCTCCAAGGCTTTACCAATCATGAAGGGGTATTGGATTTTGTCAAAGGATTTTTCAGCATCTAATGAGATGAACATGTGGATTTTTTTTCTTTCAGTTTGCTTATGTGGTAGGTTTTCATATGTTGAACCATCCATGCATCCCTGGGATGAACCCTACTTGATCAGAGTGGATAATGTTTCTAATGTGTTATTGGATTCAATTTGAGTATTTTATTGAGAATTTTGCATCAATGTTCATAAGGGAGATTGGTCTGAAATTTTCTTTATTTGTTGAATCTTTGTGTGGTTTAGGTATTAAGGTGACTGTAGCTTCATAGAATAAGTTTGGCAATGTTCCTTCATTTTCTTTTTGCGTAATAAATAGTTTGAAGAGTATTGGTATTATCTCTTCTTTCAAAGTTGCATAGAATTCTGTGCAAAAAACCATCTGACTCTGGGATTTTTTTGGTTGGAAGACTTTAATAACTTCTATTTTCTTAGAGGTTATTAGACTATTTAGGTTGTTTGCCTAATTTTGATTTAACTTTGGTAAGTGGAATCTATCAAGAACATAATCCATTTCATTTAGTGTTTCCAGTTTTGTGAAGTATAGGCTTTTGAAGTAAGATCTAAAGGTTCTTTGGAGTTCCTCAATGTCTATTTTTTTCTCCTTTTTCATTTCTTATTTTGTTAATTTGTATATAATCTCTCTCCATTTATTTAGTTTTGATAAGGGTTTGTCTATCTTGTTGCAAAGAACCAGCTTTTATTTTTGTTGATTCTTTGTAGTGTTCTTTTTTATTCTAAGTTATTGATTTTAGCCCTGAGTTTATTTCCTGCCATCTATTCCTCTTAGGTGTGTTTCCTTCTCTTTGTTCTAGAGCTTTCATATGTGCTGTTTGTAAAGTTGCTATTATGTGATCTCTTCAATTTCTCTATTAAGGCACTTAGTGATATAAACTTTCCTCTTATCACTGCTTTCATTTTTCCCATAAGTTTGGGTATTTAATGCCTTCATTTTCACTGAATTCTAGAAAGCCTTTAATTTCTTACTTTATTTAATCCATGGCCTACTTATCATTGAGTAGAGAGTTGTTCAATTTCCATGAGATTGTAGGCTTTCTGTGGTTGATGAGTTCTAGGTTTAATCAATAGTGGTCTTATAAGATAAAAATGGTTATTTCAGTCTTCCTGTATGTGCTGAGGCTTGCTTTGTGAAGGACTATATGGTCAATTTTGGAGAAGGTTCCAAAAGGTGCTGAGAAGAAGGTATATTCTTTTGTGTTTGGGTGAAATGCTTTGTAGATGTCTGTTAGGTCCATTTGTCTCATGACATCTGTTGGTGTCATTATTTCTCTGTTAAATTTCTGTTTTGTTGACCATTAGTAAGTGTGAGGTGTTGAAATCTCCCACTATTAATCTGTATGGTTCAATGTGTGATTTAAGCTTTAGCAATGTTTCCTTTATGAATGTTAGGTGCCCTTGCATTTGGGGCATAGAAGTTCAGAATTGAGATGTCATCTTTTTCCTTTTGTGAGTATTAAGTGCCCTTCCCCATATCTTTTGATTAATTTTGGTCAAAAGTCTATTTTTGGATATTATAATAGCTACTCCTGTTTGTTTCTTGAGTCTCTTTACTTGGAAAACATTTTCCAGACCTTTACTCTAAGGTAATGTCTATCTTTGTTGATGAAATGTATTTCTTGTATGTAACAGAATGATGGATCCTGTTTTCATGTCCACTCTGTTAGCCTGTGTCTTTTTCTTGGGGAATTGAGTCCAATGATATTGAGAGATATTAATGATTAATGATAGTTGATTCCTGTAATTTTGATATTGGTGCCATTAGTGTGAGTCTGTGTGCTTCCATTTATTTCATTTTGCTGGTGTGAAATTATTTATTTCCTATAATTTCTCCGCTGTAGTTACCTCCATTGTATTGGAGTTTTCCTTCTAGTATACTCTGTAGATGAAAGATATTGTTTAAATTTTGTTTTTTCATGGAATATCTTGTTTTCTCTATCTATGATGACTGAAAATTTTGCTGGATATAGTAGTCTGAGCTGACATCTGTAGTCTGTTATGGTATGTGAGATATCTGTGGAGGCTCTTCTGGCTTTCAGAGTCTCTGTTGAGAAGTCTGGTTTAATTCAAATAGGCCTGCCTCTATATGTTCCTTGGCCCTTATCCCTTGCAGCTTTTAATATTCTTTCTATGTGTTGTATGGTTAGTGTTTTGATTACTATGTGGTGGGAAGATTTTATTTATTTATTTATTTATTTATTTATTTATTTATTTATTTATTT
>OU015757.1:68784290-68799369 GCA_907169655.1 Acomys percivali | reverse complement strand
TTTATTTATTTATTTATTTATTTATTTATTTATTTATTTATTTATTTTCTCCAATCTACTCATTGTCCCATAGGCTTCTTGTACCTTTACAGAGTTCTCTGTCTTTGGGTTAGGGGGCTTTTCTTCTATTATTTTGTTGAAGACATTTTCTAGTCCTTTGAGTGGGGAATCTTATACTTCTCTTCTTATTTTTTTTTTTTTTGAGGTTTGGTATTTTCATGGTGTCCCATATTTCCTGGATGTTTCATGTTAGAAACTTTTTAAATTTAGCATTTCCTTTCACTCATGTATAGATTTCTTCTATTGTATCATCTATGCCTGAGATTCTTTCTTCCTTCACTTACATTCTGTTGGTGATGGTTGCATCTGTTGTTCCTGTTCTCTTTCCTAGGTCTTCCATCTCCAGTGTTGCCTCAGCTTTTGTTTTATTTATTAGTTCTATTTCTCTTTTCAGGTCTTGACCAGTTCCTTCTATTTCCTTCTCCCATGTGCTTGTATTTTCCTGTATTTCTTTAAGGGGTTTATTCACTTCCTTCACCTGTTTGATTGAATTTTTTTTCTGTATTTCTTTAAGGGGTTTATTCACTTCCTTCACCTGTTTGATTGCATTTTTCTGTATTTACTTGAGGGAGTTACTCATTTTCTGTTTAAAGTCCTCTGTCATCTTCATAGGATTAGATTTAAGGTCATATTCCCGCACTTCAGGTGTGTTGGTATATACAGAGCTTGTTGTAGTAGGATAGGATAGGATAACCCATCTGGTTATCCCTGGTGTTGGCAGGCTTGTAAGTGCCTTGTAGTCCCTGATGGCTGCTGCCTCTTGATTGCGGGTAGGGTTGGAGCCCGGGAACTGGTGAGCTGTGCTGCTGGTAGTTCCTGATTGCTTCCGCCTCTGAGATTGCAAGCAGGACTGGGACCTGGGAAATCGGACACAGAGGTCATAGGGAAGACCTCGACACTGCTAGCAGTCCACAATGGGTACTGTCTCTGTGACTGGAGGCAGATCTTGTACCTGAGATCTGGCATGTGGAGGTAATGGGCTAGACCACACTGTTGCTGGTAGTTTCCAATGACTACTGTCTCTCTTGAAGGGTGTTTTACAGCAATGTGGAGAAGGAAAGGGGGCTTTTTTACTCTGTGATTTTAGCTGAGATAGAAGGTCAGCTAGATGCTTTCATGACTTCTCTGAACTGATAGGCTTCCACCTTAATCTCTGGTTCCTGGGTCTTTATTGGGAAAAATTGAGCATTTGGTATTTTGTTTAATAAAAACATACACACCCCAAATCCTCAAGCATGTGGTCAAATAAGTCTTGCTAAGGACATCAAGACAATTCACAAAGGAATGGCTAGACAATCTTCCCAACAAATGATGATGGAATAATCAGATAGCTACTTGCAAATGATTAAATTTGTATTGCTGTTTACTCTATAATAATTGATGTTTGATCTGTAATAAAATGTTCTCTTAAAATAAGTCAAATATTAAACATAAGAACTTAATGATGAAAACACACTCTGCAGTTTTCCAAGATTGACTTGTGCACTGATGTCTTACATATGAAAACATATATGACAAAATCAACAAAAAAGATAAATAGATGAATTCAACATTCATTAGTAATTTCTCTATGAACTTTTAAACATGTAAAGAGATTCTATATATTGTTGGTGAAATATTTTAAATCATATATTAAGTACCAATACTCAGAAAACTCAATAGTCTCAACAGAGAAGAGACAAAGGCATTATATATATATATATATATATATATATATATATATATATATAAAACAAAGAAATGGAAATGGATAATAATTTCTAAAAAACATTTTGAACATCATGAATAATTAGAGGAATGTAAATCAAAACTACAAAGAATTACTTAATACATTAGGGTAGCAATTATCAAAACATATGCTTATCCACAGAAAATATTAATTAGGACACAGCAAAATCAGACTGTTGTGCAAATAAACTGACAACGTGACCAACAAAATTATACAAGAAGTTAAAATTTTTCTTACATATCAGTGATAAACTTTGCTTCTGATTGTTCTTCCCTGCCCTGGAAGCATGAACTCAGAAATATATACCTATTAGTCAGTGTATCATTTACGACTTCCACATCATGGACCAAGCCAAAATGCCCACCAACAAAGAATAGATAATCCGATGAGAGATATACCTATGTTATGTGCAGGTTATGTTATGTAATAAGTTGTATCAGCCAATCATGAGGTGAAGAAAAGTAGATGTTAGTTTCTGACAGAAAAGTAGAAAGAGGAGATCATGTTTAATAGGCTCCAAATTTCAGCATTTTAGGAGTAAAAGTGTGCTGCTAATAGAGGGGAATAGTGAGTATCCAACAAACAATATAGAATATTGTTGACATAGCTTAACTCTAAAGCTTACGATATATAAAAATGCATGCAATATTTACTTTATTACAGGAACAACAATTAAAAAGAAATCCATGACTAATAAAATCAGATATGAACATATATATATATATAAACTTCTCTATAAAATTTTGATTTTAACATTAAAAGCAAAGAAATTACAGTCAGAATCAAGTGATGAAGTAGAGAAATTAGTTGGTGCATGAACATATTCTTGTATGTAATTGTAGTCCTCATTTGAAGAACATAAATATTGACTCTTTGCCTCTGAGAGATATGCACCTGGGAAGTGGCTATGGATTCAGTTTGGGGCTCTAGCTCTCATAGGCGAAGAAAGGAGCTGTCTTAATTGACACGTTAATGCTGCCAACTAGCTACGTTCTTGCTCTGGGCTCTGATCCACTCTCCTGTTCTTGATCTTGGTCCCAGCTTTGGTTACTGATAATAACATAATGAAATTTCAGGAAAAAGTGTCTTAGGGCAATGTCATCATGTTTCTGTTTACTATGCGACAGAATGGTGATCTTAAATATTTAATTCTAAGAAAAATGTTAGAGGCTACCTTCGGAGTTTCTATAACTCCCATTGAAAGCAACATAGGAAAATATGAGAAGATAATAATGAAAATCTGTTTTTGAATGAACCAAACTTTAAAAAAAACAAGTTGGACAAAGTCACCGAGTGTATACCAGAAGGGTAATTAGTGTGTAAATGCTTGCCTCTGATTTTATATGAAACAACAGAAATATATCAGGTTTGATCATAAGTCAGGCTGATCCGGATGAAGATAGTTCAAGAAAGCCAGGAACTCCCATCTCCAGCTGTAGGACTTCTTTGTTTGCCTTGGGTACCGTCATCATCCAAGAATGGAATTTACCCTATTTTACTCAGCCATAAGCAGAAACTATGAGAAAAGGACACACAGACTTACCAGCATTGATAACTAAGTGTCTTCTACATGTATTTCAAAATCTATATAAAAGTTTTTACAAACACCTAATTTATACTTCCCTATAAATCTTCAAGATTGTTACCATTACCAACCAAACTTAAATAATAGAAAGTTCAATGAAGACAGGTAATTCATAATTCAAGCTAAGAGTTTATGAATAACATTTATTAATACTGGTATTTGAATTTATTCATATAGTAATAAAAATGCCTTAAATCAGGACCTCTGTAAATAAGATTATTGTTACTGTAACCCCATGAAGTATTTGTGCCATGGAAGAGCCAGCCAAGCCCATGCCACACTGGACTGTGCCTTTCTAGGGGCTGCATTAATTGTAACTGGTCTCTGTCACTTTGTGGAGGTTTTGTTTCCATCCTTTATGCTACAACCCCGACCCACACCCACATACACACTCCCAAGTTACACTCTCTAAGACTAGGTAGGAGAGGAAGAAGGAGAGAGGAGAGAGCAGAATTAGGAAAATCTATATTTCTTTTTGTTTTTTTGTTTCACCTTTGAACACAACTACTAGCAAACTCCAACCAACTCCTCCAAATGACCAACACCCACCAACTAGCCTCTTGGGGCCCTAGCATTCAAATACCCTCTGAAAAGTTCCCAGAATGCCAACAGTCACACTTGCAGTTGGCAAAACCATGCTTCTATGAGAGCATGAGGCTAATCATAGTCAGCTGCTGAGGACAGTCTGAAGCAGCCCCATATCCCACACCTGGAATTAACATGAAAACACATATTTCTGTGTTTTTAAAGAAATCAAAATTCCAAAATTGTCACTACAAATGTTACCATTAAAGACCATGCAGATGTATATGGTCTGTACTACAACTTGAAGCCATGTTCATGTTTGTAGGTCATAATCCCACTGGAAACTATATTGATGTGAGTGGCCTGTACTGCCACGTAGGGCCATGGTGATATCTGCGCTGCTACTGAGATCCATGTCTGGGTCCATGGTCCAACTGCAGCTGGGACTGTGTTGATGTCTATGGCTTGTGTTACCACTAAAGGTCATGTGCATGTCCATGGTCTATGTTGCTGCCTGAGGCCATGTTGATATCTGTGCACCACGCTGTCCCCACGTACAATACTGATCTAAGTGGTCTGCACTTCCACATGAGGTCGTGGTGATCTGGATCCCTGCCAATGACAAAGGGCATGTCTGGATGTGAGGCACTACTGCACCGGCCATCTGTTTTGATGACTGTGGGAGGGGAAGGACTCAGTTCTGTTTAAGAGGAGGCCACTGAGAGTGTGGCCATGCTCCACTGAGTGTGCAGATGATACCAATTGAACTTTGTTTTCTCTTTCTTTTTGTTGTGGAAGGTCACAGAGTGGGAGGCAGACATGGACGGACTAGGAAGTGACCCTGATGAGGAATCAAGAAAAGCATTGCATGCTGGGAAAAAAGAGTATTGTTAGCACTGGCTGTTTCTTAAATGACTGCAGTGAAAATATTTTCTCATAGTTAAGGTGTTCGAGGAGAGAGAAGGACCAGGTAATCCTGATCTATGTTTTATCTTGTCTGGGAATACCTTCAGCTTCCCACCAACTATGACTACTTGTACAATGAACCAAGCATTACTGAAGTGAAATCTGACTTTAAAATAAAACTATGCCTTTTAAAGCAATCAGAGAAGAAGCCAAGCTTTAAGAAGTCAGCAGTTTTGAAGAAGAAAGAAAAAGAGTTTATACAGAAAACTCTATTAAAGCTACCAACATCTCCTTGCTTAAGGTCAAAAACTTGCTGTGTGCTGGATTATTATTATATTAAAAATGGGTTCCAACAGTCATCAGTTTTCTTGCTCTTGTCAGGTTTATGCCCATGGTCTCTCTGTTTGGTCATTGTTGTGTTAATGGTTGTGACCCAATGAATAATCTTAGACACCTATAGTTCTAAAATAATGGAAAGAGAAGGGGAAGGATGAGCATTTGGTTAAAAGGAGAGTCCTTTGTATATTTTTAAATTGTGGAAGTCAATCTGGTATAATTCTCTTGATTTACAGTTGGAGGCAATAAAATCTGTCAGTAAAGTAAACACAGGCGCATTCACATCCCTTGAAAGTCAATGACTCAGGGGGGGGAAGGAAACACAGGAGCAAGTTCCTCTCAGAGTGTGTGTGCTTGGATCCCTCCTCGGAGTCATAATCTATTCCCAGAAGATTATGTTTCAAGGCAAATTGGCCTCTCACATCTACATAATGCATCAAGGTCAGAAAAGAACTGCTTTTAATTACCTAATGAATGAAAGCATACCACTCTAATAATCAATGCTGGCAAAGAGAAATAATTTTACCAAGATGTAGATGTCTAATTATGTATAATTCAATGGAATATATAAAATATTTGTAATTGTCCCTAAATAAAGTACATACAGAATAAAATCCAATAGCTTTAAGACTGCTTGAATAAACAAATCAAAATGACAGGAAGGGGCGGGGGTAAAAATTAAGTATATTGAATGTGACTTATAAGCACGTTCTTCAACTCCAGAGCAGTTAAATGTATTGCTACACTTTGATTTATTGAAATCATTATAGGTGTTTGGGTGTGGTATGTAGCTCAGGCTTATGAAATGAGTTATGAATGGATGTCAATCAATCATTGTGTCTCTTACATTCATGGTCACAAATTGATGGCCACAGAAAAATTTTAAATCCCTTACATTTATAAATTACTTAATAACAAAGCTATGGTTAAACCCCACAGTTTATTATAATTTTAGTCTAATATGAAGTGAGTAGTAATTACTTCAAAGCCCCTGACAAAAGTGGTACAAGGAAGAAGAATTTGTTCTGACTTACAGTCTGAGGGGATGCATTCCATTGTGGTAGAGAAGACATGGCAACAGGAGTGTGAGAGTATATAATGCCTTCTATCAGGGAGGAAGAAGCAAGCGCTCAGCCCACTTCCTCCTCTCATATAGACTAGGAGACCAACCCACGAGATGCTTTTGAACACTGCTGAAGAGAATCCTCCCAACTCAGTCAACCTGTCCAAGATAATCCATTCGGGGCAAACCTAGAATCCTGTCTCATAGGTGGTCCTAAACCCTGTCCAGTTCACAGTCATTGTTCACTATCACAATGAGCATTTGTGATTTCCAGAACATTGGACCTCTAGAAAAGGTTGCTGAAATATCAGTATCATATTTATTTCATCTTGGTCTAGTCATAAAATAAACAGTCTAATTTTACTCACTTTTATTACCAATAAACCTTGAGCAGCCTTTCAGTAGAAAATGTTCTCCAGGGTCTTTGGAGATTAATAATGACCACATGACTTTCATCTTCATTAGCTTTATAGTGCAAAGGAAACTGCATATTATACAAGCGCTTTTAAAGCTTGGGTTCCTAAGAGGAGTGCCTAGAGTTCCTAGGCTCTAACAGCTCCAACCGGCTTGGCTGAGTCCCCAATTTGATATGCCAATTAAAGACAAGAGTTATGTTGAAAATCAGAGATGTGTTCAATGTGGCAACACTGAAGAAAAGTCACTGTTTCAATATTCCAGTACTGACATTAATTTGGGGATTGACTAAAACAATAGTTAGATCAAAGGGTGGAGTCATGCGAAACTGAGCAGTGTTTGTCAAGATGTGGACACTCCTCTTATTGTCATGCCTTTGGTATGGAAAGGTTATCAAGAGAAGGCTTCAGTGCTTTTCTTCCATGAGAGGGTCAATCTACTTCCCACAAGATGCTCAGCTTTACACGTTGTTGAGTCTTGTCAAGATGTGTAATTGCCTTTCTCTCCGGAGTATGTAAAAATTTTGTTCTTACTGCAATACAAGGTTACTGTAGATTGAAGGCAATCTTACGTTTAGTTACTTGTAGGATCTAAGTAAGAGGTCTATTTTTTTCAACTAAAACAGCTTCTGAGTGTCCCTTTAGTTTCTAAGAGTAAGGCGTGTATAGAACAGTGGAATCTCATGGGTTTCTTATGCAAGTCTTTGTTATAAATAGAAAAGAGGGAATAAAAACTCTCAGGAAGATCCTCAGACAAATGTTGGATCCAGAATCTGACCTTTTGGCACTATTGGTATTTTGGCTTGTCTTACATGAGCATACTAAAATTATAAACCTAGGTAAGTTTTCAAAGTTTGATGATGGAGAAAAATTATAGCACATAGAGGTCAATAAGCAAAAGAGACTTTACTAAAGTCTTTTATAAATAAGTGAAAAACTATTGAAATAGGGGAAAAGATAAACTTTAATTCACTAAAACCAGAAGATAGAACTTTTGGTCCCTAAAGTGAACTGGGAGACATACTATGGGTCAAATATTAGTGAGGTGATTGATCAAAGTTAGTGATCAATATGAGCTAGCTAATTAAACCTATAAAATTAAGTTTCTCTATAATGAGGTCCTTTGATTCTCATCATCTTCTTTGAGGTAGGCTGGGTGTTGCCAGGAGTTATTCTGTCTTATTGTCAATGAATCTTTAAAATAATAAGAAAATCTTTAAATGTCATATAATGTAGGTCTCTGAGGCTTTTGAAGACCTTATGTAGCTATTTTACTTTACCTATTTATATATCACATCTGTCTAGCAAACCTAAGATGTATATTCTTTTGATAAAAATAGGCTAGTAAATGACATGAGCATGGTTTGATCAACTAACAATTAACTTTTTAAACTTACTTATCCTAATCAGCCTGCAATAACACAACCAGCCACTGGGCAAAATGTCCTCCTTTTGCCACAGATAGAATGCTGCCTGAAAATGGACAGGCTCGGATGCAGGCACATGCTTGCCCTGTCTAGGCAGAGTTTGGCCGTCGACTCTGGCTGCATCCTCAATAGTTCCTGCCTCACAAATATGGAAATCAGATATACTGGGTCAGAAGGCTGAAGATGGTGCACCAACATTATAAAGAGGCTTGGGTGACTGTTCAGGCAGGAAACTGTGTCTTTTTTTTTTCCCACTTTGGAAGCTGATAACCTGCACATCCTGTGTACTTGGGTAATTAATTTTATTCCTTCTCAAGTCTCTGATGGAGTTGAAGACCAGATAGTTAGTTTTAAAATTAAGCTTAATTGTTTAGGTCTTCAGATGTGTTTAGGGCTACCTAGATGTTCTAAGTTGATAGATGAGATATGATAGATATTGATTTACATTCAGAATTTTAGACTCACCAAGATAGGAAAGAAAAATATTTTCTTTAGGGTTGCCAAATACAAATAGCCAAAACACTATGAAGTGTTTAATATAATTCCTGATTGGTTTGTGGCTCTTCTTCCTAATTGTAGTTTCTTATATATGTGTGTAATAATATAAATGCAAATGTAAAAATAATTAATTACAAAGTTAAGCCTCTATGATTTCTACCATTTCTAGAGAAATGGAAATTACTATCTTTTTTCCTCTCTCACCCTTCCTTCCTGCCTGCCTGCCTTACTGTCTTTCTTTCTTTCTGTCTTTCTTTCTTTCTTTCTTTCTTTCTTTCTTTCTTTCTTTCTTTTCTTGCTTCTATTTTTCCTTCTTCCTTAATGTTCAGGTTTCATCATGGCTGTCTTAGACCTTGGGAAGAATTCCTAGGTAATACAAAAGCCAGAGCCTGGGGAAAGATTTACAGTTCAAAAAATCAGAGAATAGACTGCATTTGTAATTCAAGGTTTCTAAACTTAGTGGAGTAAGAAAGCTCAGGTTATGGCACAAATGTCAGGAAGAATTGTGGCTAAACTTCATCCAAAGTAGAAAGTACATTAGCTGTTTTAGTCAAAAACAAGGATAGGTTTAAGAAAAGTCTTGGACTCTATGCTTAAGGAAATAGACTACTTGGACTTGGCTCATTTGTCCAAACAACACTCACCTCCCCAGTGGTTTGAGCAGCTAAATTTCTATTTCTTAGATGATTTATTCTGTACTCTTTGATCATGTGATTGGGCTTGGAGACAAGCGTCACAGACTTACCTCCTTCTTTATGGATTGGCTTCAGAACGTATGGTTTATATAGAAGTTACAAGTCAAGAAAGTGGAAATAAGATAAGATTAGGTTGTTCAAAGCATCAAGTAGCAAAAGCCCACCTGACTGTGAAGCCAGTCTTCAGAGCAGCAGACCTCAGAATTAAAATGCACCTGAGCCCTTTGAGGAACACAGTTCAACAGCAGAACACTTCTCTAAAACACACTCCCTGGATTCAACCACGCCTACAGCAAAAACTTCATTTGTCTGTTCACATGATTAGTTTTTTTGTCTAAAGAAAACTGGATATATTTTTTACTTTTACTAAAATTTATAATGGTTCTTGAAATTTTTCTCCAAAGAATTCAGAGTTGTTTAGTGCAGCCAGTCTCAGACCAGAAATACCTGGTTTATACAGACAAGGGGTGAGTGTTCCTGAATACACTTAACCTAGTTTAGAGTTAAATTTTGTTCAAGAATAATCCTTTTAGATATATGCCTGAGTAGAAAGAGAATAAAAGGATAAACCCATTTCTTGTAAAAAAATACACACACACACACACACACACACACACACACACACACACACACACACACACACACACACTATTATATCAAAGGATCTTAAAATTTAAATCCCTGTAGAGATTTTGGCATGGATTTTCTCGCACCTCACAAAGATAACTCTGTGTTAAAATCTATTTTTGTGATGAACCATCACTTCTATATCACAGAAGCCACACTTAGAATTTAGTTGGTCTATATGATTGACATAGTCTTTGCTCAACAGAGTGAGATTTCAATCTTTTCAAAGTTATCCCATTTAATGATGTATGAGGAGAAATATGAAACTATCCTTCAGTTGGCCATCTAAATTTGAGCATGCTACATGTTGAGATTGCTGTTAAACCTCAAGTATGAGAACAAAGATGTTTGGTTGGGAGCCAGATTACTCTAACCCAGAGTGAAGTCATAGAACTCATTGGAGGTGTGGCACAAATGCCGAAAAAATAAAATAATGAAATGAAATGAAGTGAAATAAAATAAAATGAAGCAATGATTTTAAAAGGAGAATTGGAGAATGGCTATCACTAGTTATCATGTTGAGACAATAAATTTTTATCTAAGTTCTTAATAAATAAACAAATAAATAAATAAATAAATAAATAAATAAATAAGGGGATTTGGTTTAATGTAAAGCTAAAAGTATGCTGAAGATATTACAATAAGAAAGAATAAAGGAGAGAGAGAGAGAGAGAGAGAGAGAGAGAGAGAGAGAGAGAGAGAGAACGAGAAACCCCAAGAGGCATCTATAGCTGGGGCAGCTGCAGTTATTCTGAACCTAGACCCAGAGAGAACACTTGGATGTTAGAACTATTAGTGAAAGTTTATTTGTGTATGCATCTCTGAACTACTTACTTCTAGAGATACTTTTTGACAATACGTGTCATTTACCTGAAAATACCTTCTACTCTGGATGGTGCCCAGTGCCAGTTTGCATATAGGTATTTGAAGTGTCAAGAATGCCCTGATAGGGAATGGCCTTGAATTATAGCATGTACATGCTATACATGCTGTACATGGAGGCATGATGGCCAGTGATGATGGATCCTGGGAAAATTAATGTATAAGAAGATTCTTAATTTCTTTTACTTTTTATCTAAAATAAGCCCCATTACTTAATTCAGAAGTACAAACAAGTATATGATTCGTAGGTTCCTTCTGGGAGTGGAGCATATGTTCGCTTCTTTCAGCTTTAAGAGCACAATTGTTGCAGGTTGGTACAGGCTCTGTGCATGCTGCCTCTGTTTCTGGAAATTCATATGTACAGCTATCATGTTGATTTAGAGAGCCTTGCTTCTTGGTGTCCTCAATTCCTCCGGCTCTTATATTCTTTCCCCGTCCTTTTCTTCATGAATCTCTGATTTGATGGAGACATCCCAATTTGGGCTGAATGTTCCAAGATGTCTCACTCACTGACTAATGTTTGGCTGTGGGTCTCTGTACTTATTTTCATCAGCTGCAGGAGGAGACTTCTCTGATGATGGCTGGGAAAGGCACTGATCTATGAGTGCCCAGAATGCCATTAAGGAGTCATTTTATTGCTGCATTCCTTTATTAGAACAGTAGTATTTGGTTTTGCCCTAGGTTCCTGGGTATCTAGGCGAAAGTGCTTGGTCACTCAAACACTACCAGGTATGGATGGATTCCATCTCATCAAGTGGGCCTTAAATTGAATCAGATCATCTTTGTTCTGACATTGAACTAGAATATCTTGTAGAACGCCACTGTAAATCAAGAAGTTTATCAATGTAGCATGTAGAGTACCTTTCAGTACCAAAGACACTAGAACTTAGGGGTAAAGGCTGTATCAAGGCATTAACTGGCTTTTCCGTGTTCAATGTGTATTGTGGGTGATATCTTGAGAAATGGATCTTGCTCTCATTATATGGAGAACAGCCTATAGTTTTGTCAATAGCCTGGGTTCTTTGGGAATTCTTGTGGGATTTCTTGGCCAACAACTTAGATGTAAGGCCAATGCTAGTACTGGAAACTTCACTTGGTGACAAGATTTTGCCAGTTGTGGCTTTGTCTTCCCCATTATTTGGTGATTTTACTTCTTTGTATACACTTCTAGAGGCTTCGGTTGCACTAGGTTTCCATACTGTGTCTCCAACAGCCCTTAGTTTTAACTGTCTTTCCATGCATTCCCTCCCTCATTCCCCCTTTTCTCCCTCTCTTCACTTGATGATCCCATACCAGTTCCCCCTATCCATCTGTAGTTCTACAGTTGTGGGTTGGTTATCATGGGCTTATCAGCTAATATCAACAAATAAGCAAATGCATACCATGTTGGTTTTTTTTGGTGTCAGGGTAACCTCCTTCAGAATTTTTCTCTCTAGTTTCATCCACCTATCTCTGAATTTCATGTTTTTAAACAGACAAGTAATATTTTATTATGCAAAAACACCACATTTCCCTTACCCATTCTTCTGTTGAAGGACATATAGAATGTTTGCAATTTCTTTTCATTGTGAATACAACATCAATGAACATGGCTGAACAGTCATCTCTGTGGTAGGCTGTAGTGTCCTTTGGATATATATACAAGAGTGGGATAGCTGGATCTTTAGGTAGATCTGTTTCCCTCTTTTTCCCTAGTAGATATGCAAATTTACACTCCTAGCAGCAATGGATGAGTGTTCTCCTTACTCCACATCCTCACAAGAATGAGCTTTCACTTGTTTTAGGAATGATCCATTGCTTCTTTTAAAAAATGGCCATCTTCATACCGGGAGTTAGGAAAGAGCTTTACAAAACTGTCTCTATGGGTGTTTTTCACTTTGTTTGGTTCTCTAGAATGACAAGAATACATACCACTTAGTGTATACTACTTTGTCACTTTACATACATGAGTGTTTCTTAATCTCAGGAAGCTGATTGATATATTTTTCATAAATCATAAACATATCATGGAAATTTATATCTGTGTACTGACTGTAGTCACAAGAAGACTCGTAGGAAGATCTTACTATAAAAATTTTTTTGTGAGAAAACACCTAATACAAAAAAGGTGAATGTTAATAAGGGACTACTTGAATAAAATACAATTCATATTTGAAATGCACAGTATAAATATTTTAATAAGTGACATGCAAAGGCCAGTGGATTGATTTAATGTGTAAAATCCTTGGCTGTCAAGCCTGAGGAGTCTAATTTGATACTGATCATTAGAACCCTATTGGTTGAAAGAGGGAAATAACTCCCACAAACTATCCTCTGACTTCCATATGAGAGTTGTAGTATATGTGTGTGAGCCAAGCAACAAGCATACACACCACACATACACACACACACATACTCACTCACATGAACATGCACACATACATACAAACACACAAATAAGTATTAAGATTACAAGCACCTTTACACTATGTTATGTGAAATATGCACTTTGGTTATTAAAATTATAATACTTCTAGAGATTTCGTGAATGAATCCATACATATATACAAAACTTTATAAACACTGCAACTATGAAACAGACAGCCATAAGAAAGTAGTTCCAATTGAATAAAACTAAAACAATGTAACTCAAAGCAAATGTTAATAACAATCAATAAATGTAAAGCAATATCCTTACTAATGTGAATACAATATTGAGCACTAATTTTGGCAAGATACATGCTTTCCCAGCATGAGCTTTTAATGAAAATTTTATGACTATTCTCAAAAGGGATAGAACATCTTCTTTCTAAGAGACCAAGTACATAGCAAACACCACCCAAATAATATAGCATGAGAGTAATTTTTACAGTGAAGAAATCCCAAATCACTGTCTCACATAGGTGATCACAGTCAGTACCTATAGAGAGAAATCACTTGATAAAGTTCATATTGCATCTCTATCCCTCACCCATAACATCATAGTTAAACCACTCAAAACAATCCCACTTAGAGGTATTTTAGAAAAGGTTTTGCCAATATTACACAATAGTATTCATCATCAAAGTATTCCCAATGAAAATTAAAGAATCTGGACATGGTGACACATGACTTTAATCCCAGAACTTTGGGACGCAAGGCAAGTAGATCTCTGTGAGTTCCATGCCAACTTGGTCTAGAAAGTGAGTCTAGGACAGCCAAGGCTATACAGAGAAACCTTGTCTCAAAAAGCCAAACAAACAAAAACACCAAGACCAACAACAATAAAAAAAAAAAAAGAAAATTAAAGAATAACAAATCAAACAGTAGCTAAGGTAACCATATGAAATTGTTGAGAAGCAAGGCAAGAAAAGGAATTAGGAAAAGTAAGTGGAAGTATACTGCAATCTTTAGACGCTGGCCCCCACGAATTTATCACTTCCAGCTGGTGGGGCAGCCTTGACAGGCCACAGAGGCCACGGGCACAGGCAGTCCAGATAAGTCTTGATAGGCTGAGAAGAGATGTAAGTGGAGGAGGCTTCCCCTTTCTGAGGACTAGGGGAGGGAGAGTGGGATCAGATTGGGATCTGATAAGGGAGGGGGCTACAGTCAGGATGTAAAGTGAACAAAAGAAAAATTAACATTTAAAAAATATCAGTTCATCAGTTGCAACAAATACACCAACTAATAAAGGATGTTAGTAATGTGGCACACTGGATATGGGCTCTGTGACGGGTCATTTTATCTTCACACATTTTTCTGTAATTCTAAAACTGCCCTAAAATTAACAGCTTGCTTCCTAAAAAGAGAAAAACAGACAAATGGAAGAACAGAACAATGGTAGAGTCGATGTGAACAATGTTTTAACTTTTGTGAAAAAAAAAAAGAACACTAAATTTGCATATATATGGTTATATTTACATAAATTACAGAAGGAGGCATAAAAGGTGTATAAAAGCAGTTAACTCCATGGAAACTTATAAAAACTGTGTAGATGAGAGCTGGGAGGAAATTGAGCATTTCGCTGGTCTCTATTTTTTTTCTGAACTGGAAAAGATTTAACAGATTCAACAAGTAAATATTGTACAAATTATTTACTGAACAAAGCATAATTATCAAGGCCACAATCCTGAGATGTGGCCGAACTCTTAAATACATTTTGTCATGAAAAAGGGAAGTAGGGTGAAGGCATCCATTAAGAATTTATGTTTTCTTGGGTGTGATCAGACTAACATGTCTTCATCATGGTGCCTTTGATGCTCAATAGGGATCTGAATATTAGGAAAAAAATTATTTAAATTGTTTCATTTTCTTATCTTTTTTGAGACAGAGAGAGAGAGAGAGAGAGAGAGAGAGAGAGAGAGAGAGAGAGAGA
>OU015757.1:68767313-68777983 GCA_907169655.1 Acomys percivali | reverse complement strand
ACACACACACACACACACACACACACACACACACACACACACACACATTATAATCCTAATGATCACTTTGTGCTCTTCCATTTGTCCTGCTTGTATTTGCAGCATTTAAATTTTATGATATTAAGTAAAATTAATGCTCATGAAAGCATGCACCTGTCTAGTATTAAGTATCATATATTTCCCCGATAGAACCTCATTTTACTTTCCTGAGGACCTAAATCCAAGTCTCGCATCACCCAAGCCTTGGAAAGAAGTGAAGGATGTTGGCTGATTCCCTATCCACTATCCATGGACCTGTGCCACACACAGTATATCCTTTCAGCAGATTGGGTTCTATAACTATGTTCAGACATCCAACAAGATAAACATACCTTATAAACTAAATGTAAATATTTGTCACAGGGACTTGAAATCATATCTAAGAACAGTCCAGGGTGCAAAATTCACTTAAGGTAAAAGGTTTTCTGTGTTTTTCAACAGAGCCTCTGCCAGAGTTCCCCAGAGCATTCTTACCATGTGTCACTCTTTTGACCATGTTGCAACAATATGTGATGGCTGTACTGGTGATAGATATCAAAATCATTACTTAATTATTATCCATATAATAAGAAAGCATATATGAATAGTATACTGTCATGTATCTAGTCACATTTATAAAAATATGTGCAACTTTATTACTCCTTATAAAGCCATATAAATTCATTGTGAATTTTATTCTCATTTTAAGGAGAATCAACTATACTTTGGAAGGTTTAAATGACATGGCCATGGTTCTATATATAAGATGTGCTTTTCAGAACCAGGTAAGTGGACAAGACAGCAACTGTGAGACTCAAATTTAACCTGAAATCACTTGAATCCAGCAAATCAGAGAGTGGCACTGTTTCATACTGGTCGTTAAAAACAGAAAGTGGTAGTTTAATGTCATCTCTGGCCTGCTTCCAGTACTCAATGGTTCCTGACGCTGAGCTAAATGCCAAGGAATTACGTGACAACAGATTTTTACCTGTCTTCCCATTTCTTTTTCTCCCCCATATTTTTCTTTGTAAGAATGATTGCCATTTTCACAGTGGTGTGTTCTTTTTTTCTTTTTTCTCACACCATTTATGATTCTTGGTTTCATTTCTCCTCCTCTCCCTCTCCCCCCCTCCTCCTTGTTATTGTTTTTCTTTTTAATTTGGTACTTCTACTCTGTGTCCCAGTATGACTGAACTGGCTACATAATGCTTTGGCTAGTTTTGTTTGCTTGTTTTTTTTTAACCTTAGTTGTCTTTTTTTTTTTTTAAAGAAAAAAGAAATTCATGTAGACCCATGGAAAGCAGATATGGAGTGCTAAAAGTTAACAGAACTTGTCTCATTGAAAAGTGAATAAAATAAGTGGAGAGTGTCATCATGGTAAATGACATTAACCTTCAGCCAATCACCTTAACTATCTATGTACATGAAAGAAGTAAGTCATGTTTCTCCCCAGTGTTAACTTGAATTATGAACTATACATTGCATAAGCATTAACTACTTCCCAGCTCATAGCCAAACATCTGCAAGATACAAATGCAGCTTAATTTAATTTATTTAATTTTAACTTGAATTCACTTTACTGTTTATAAAACAGCAACTAAGCATGATTACAAAAATAAAAGCTTGCAATAACAGAGTGGAAACCACTTACAATTATATCCATTGACACATAATTTGTGATATAGACAGTTCCTTGAATTGCATTGATTTTTCCCACCAACTAAAATATTTGATGATGCTCTTTTTTTCACACTTATTTGTCATTTGTAGTTTTTTTAAAAAAAAATCTACATTGTAAAACTTACCAGGTTCAATTTCCTTACATGAATAATTATGGTTTTCCTGAATGAAATCAACTTGGAATACATGATTTGCAATCATAGCACAATAATGTTTAGGTAAGGAATATCAACTAAAGAGTGTCTCTGTGTATTACTGTGTGATCTGTATAGTAATATGTGCAGCTGCAGAGGGAAAAAAGACCTGGTATCCAGTCCACTCTCCATGTTAACTTAGCCACTCAAATGAAGAGGTCCCAGCTTACATCAAATGAATAAGCACTCAGAACAGTAGAACTGCTATCATGGAGTACAGTAAAACTGAAGCTTTGCAATCTACATAAAAAATGTGTACAAGATGTTAATGTGCTTACCTGCATATTACCTGTAAGGGAAGTGGGGCTCAGGGAGGTGAAACAACCATCCTCGTTATCCCACAGAGAGTCTGTGGGCACATTTAATCTAATTAGCCTCCTTTATGACAGGATACAATACTATGTTCATCTACACACAGCTAGTATAGGTCTCCTTCACCTCAGGAATGCTTTCCTATGAAGGAGTTGTGGGTCACTTTTTGCATGATGTGTAAACAAGTTAATTCAGGTTTCATAGGAACACAGAAAAGCTAATGACATAGATTAGGAAGATCAAGACCTCAGCTTCTTTTAGTTTACTCTATATTTTTCATAGTTTCCTTGGAATTCATTCTTCATCAGTTTCATTCTCTTTTTCATCTGCTTCCACTGTCATCCTCATATGTGCATACATATATATGTGTATACACACACAGACACTTTCAATGTCAACTCAACTCTAACATACATACTCTGAATTTAACTCCATGTATCATTAAAAATCTGGACTTCATGGAGCTCACTGACTTCTTTTCCAAGCCAGCCTATTCAAGACTTTTCCAACACATTTCTCGGGCTCTGTTTGATGATTCTGTCAGGGGTTCTTGTGTAGTGCTTTCTTCTGTGGCTAAAGGTCTTCCATATTGGAGGGAAAAAAAGCAATGTCAAAGAACTCTGGTGCCCCCTACTTGACCACTTTCCCTTCGTGGGGAGGCCTGGTGGCACTCAGAGGAAGGATAAGCCGGGTACCAGAATGAGCCCTGATAGGCTTGTCACAGACCTAGGGGAGGGGAATAGGGTAAGAGAGGGAGCGAGGGGTAAATGGGAAGATACAAGTGAGGGGATAACAGATGAGATGCAATCTGAATAAATTATTTAAATAAAAAATAAAGGAAAGCAAAACAACAGATTATTTAAGGACAAAATGTTTACAAGGAGGTGAAATAAAGCAATGTTTTAAGAGGGCACATGTGAAACTCCATTAACACCAGAGGGAAACAACTCAAAATAGATTCAAGAAGTTCCTGAAACTGAGAAGATTCATCAGATCTTCCTACTCCAAGAGCACAATGTCGGGAAAGACTGCTGAGAGTCACTTTCAGATAAGCCACACTACAAAGAAGACATCCAGACAAGCCCTGTTGGAAGAAGCAGAGAGGAGCCGGGCAGCCTAGAAAACCAGAAATCAGCTGGACTGCCTAGGAAAGGCTCCTGCCAACTAAACCACCTGGAAAGGGCACTTTACAATCAGTGCTGACTGTGCAATATGCTCAAGGCATCAAGGCCTGGTGTGATGTCACCCATGCTGGGGCGGGCTTTAAGGATGCAGCTGTCCTTGAGTCATTTCCTTTCCTATGTGCCATATCTCACTCATATTCCTGTATATAACTCCAAGAAAACTCATTGGTTAACTAAGTTGGACTTTGATGGTATCCATACTTTGATCTTTTCTGGGCTCTCTACTGAAGGTGAGTGCATGTGTGTATTTTATGTCTCCCAAGGAAAAGTCTGTCACCTAACAGGTAAGGGAAATGTTTGTTGGTGTATATAGCATGCATTCTAAAGCGTTAAGAGCAAGCAGCAAACATTAACAAGCACAGAATGTCAGTTGCCTCATACGCAGTTGATGTACTCTCTAGATTTTTTTTTTTTTTTGCTGATGATATATTTACAAGGAAAGACTGTCAATTGTTCTAATCCACACAAAGGTTTCTGCAAGTAACTTATTGTTTCAGGGAAAATATTTTACAAGATAAAAATGTAAATATTTCTAAACATAAGCCTGAAAACCTCTACTGGATGAATGAGGAAAACAATATGAATGCTAGTCTTTCTTCGTGTCAATATTATGTGTTCCCTATGGATATCTCTAGTTCTACTCGATTCACTGGTCAGTAGAAATTAAATGTAGCTCACCTCTCTCTCCTCTCCTCTTCTCTTCTTTTCTCTCTCCATCCCTCCCTCCCTCTCTCTCTCTCTCTCTCTCTCTCTCTCTCTCTCTCTCTCTCTGTATTTGGGACAAGAATCCTAATGTGCCACCAACTCATATTAACTAAAGTGATCACAAGAATAGACCATGTTTCATTATAGAATGTAGCTCAGACATATGCTTGGTGTCCTATAATCCATTTAGGCCATGTTAGAGCCTTGTGGCCTGTGTATTTACATATCACCCAGTTAGAAAATATATTGGCTTCAAATTCCACCAACTAATTAAAACTTCCCCTGTAATAGATCTCCTTGGTTTCAGAATTTTCCAGCCTCATGCCTCCCCTGAAGATTTTGAAAGTATTGGACAGGCAATCCAGTTCATCTCAGCTTCTTTGTTCTTGCCTGCCATGGTGATAAGATGTGACTTCTCATATGGACCCTTGAGCATGACTTGGTCATATATCCAGCAAGTGCCCTTGCCATTTACCTTTCTTTGCCCGATATATGTGGACATTTATTTAAGTCAGACACTAAAAGAGGTTCCCCTGGACTCATTTAATCTTAACAAACAGCTTTACAATAGCTGTTTTCATTTCACTATAGAGAGAAATAAAGTTATGAGGAGACAATGTTATATATAGGCTAACCTAGCAAAGTAGGTAAAAAGAGAAAAGACATATCTAGAGTGTCATTTTAGGGACAGGGCCTAAAATAACCAACGCTGAAGCTGATTCTCCAGTTGTCAATTTCTTCATGGGATGAAGCCATAGTTTAGATCTAGTTCTTAAACATTTGTTTGATAAGACCTACACTGTTTATCAGCTTTTGTTGACATTGGAGAAAAGTAAACTAGTCTTGTATGAACATGTACGTGTGCATTACCTTGTGTGCACATTAGTGTGTGTGTTTGCGGATATGTGGATATGCGTGTTCTGCCCAGGTACAGGTTACTCTCTCCAGTACAAAGAGACTGAGGATTCTTTCTCTGAGCTTTAAATTACTAAGCAATGATTGGCTCCCTCTGAAATATAGCAATTACCACTTCTAAAAAGCAGAAAGTATGGCTGAATGGCTTATTTCTTCCTTCTGATAATCTATTTAAGATATTTGACACTGCTGTTGTCATTACTGATGTGGATGGCCAATCATACTTGTTGTTATTGTTATCATCTGACCCTGCAAGAAAATCTCTACCTCACTATTCCTTCTTAAATGCTGATCTAAGTTACAATGAATCTCCCACTTTCTACTTTTCTTTTAAGAAATAATTTTAATAATGAAATAAAATTTAAATTTATTTTTATCTAAGAACAAAATGATGAGAGATTCACCATCAACAGCATCTTTGAACTTTATCATCCTGCCCCCCCATGACCCTTTTTGTGCTTTCAATCCTTTATTAGTAAATGGACTCAAGCCTAAAGCTGTGGTGGTTGCCAGGTTCTCTTTATCTACTTCTTTTCCCTTGCCTAGGCTCACCTCATCCCCCATCAGGGATGGCACCTCAGTTTGAATGCATGGGAGAGCCTAGAGCAGTGACAGGAAGAGAGGGAAAGGCTTCACCCTCTGGAAAAGGGACTGAAGAGTAGAGCATGGTGAAACGGGAGCTCCCACAGCCTGGGGCACCAAAATGGGGCCGTGGGGCACAGCAAAGGATACAGGCCATCCTGGGTAAGGAGATCCTGCAACTTCATACGCCTCTACTTGGGAGTAGTCAATGCTTGATCGTTTGCCCTTCTGGTACCAGTCCCCTCAACAAAAGAATGGATAAAGAAATTCTAGTACATTTATACAATGGGATACTATTCAGCTATAAGAAACCAGGAAATCTTGAAATTTTCAGGCAAATGGATGGCACTAGAAAGAATCATCCTGAGTGAGGTAACCCAGACCAAGAAAGACATGCATGGTATATACTCACTCATAAGTGGATATTAGTCACTTAATTGAGGCTAACCAAGTTACAATAGAGAGATGGATGTACCAACCAAAGATCATGTATGATGTGGACCTAGACCCTCTCCTCAGATGTAGTAGATAGGCAGCACAGTCTCCTTGTGGGTCCCACAATAAGAGGAGTAGGAACTACTTCTGATATAGACTCTGGACTTCCAATGTTGATTGTGTCTCCACTGGCAGGGTGGCCCTCCCAGACCACAGAGGAAGAAGACACAGGTAGTGCAGATGACACTTCATAGGCAGAGGAAAATGCTAGGGGAGGAGGGCTCCCCTATCTGATCACTTGGGGGAGGAGGAAGAGGGAATGGGGAGGTAGGGTAGGATAGGGAGGTGATAAGGGAGGGAACTACAATCCGGATATAAATAATTCAAACTGTAAAACAAGCAGGTAATTTATGCTGCTAATCCTACTACATGGGAATGGCTCTGAGACTGGCTGATAAATGAATGTACATGCATAGACAAGGCTTTTTATTGGCCGCAGATTCCCAGCGACTTATTATTAGATGCCGTTCTTCATATGGCATGAATGAATATTATCATATGCCTTTCTTCAGAGCACAGAACTAGCTTTAATTGTTCTGTGCATCAGGTACACCTCATATATTTATAATTTTAGGAATATATAATGCTTGTTAGAATTTATATGTTTTCAGAACAAAAGAACCGGACACTGAAGCTGGATCAGACCTGATAGGATTCATCCCTTTCAGTATGCTGAAGGCTGACATCCTGCATTCTTCATGTCCCAGGCCCAGGCACTTCAGTTGCTGTTATTCATCAGAACAGGACACCTTTGAAGAAAGCTTCAGATAAAAATTGGTCCAGCATTTCTGACTGTCCCACACAGGACTCCTATTAAGCCTGGAATTTCTCAACATTTAGAAACTGGAACACAAATGCTACTCTTGGTTTGATTAACGATGTTCCCCAATTTTATTTTTTATGTTGTTTCAACTGAAGGAAAAACTAAAGGCATGTTTTTTTATTACCATTTCCTAATTATTTTTAAATTTTAACTTGTGTTTTATCTTGATATTTTCACAGATATAAACCATTATATTTTGTTCTTATTTATTCCAACCATTTCTTCCTGTTTTGCTCTGCCATAAATAGCCTCCATTTCTGATTTCTTCTTACATCTATTTTATTGAAGGACATACCCATTTTGACAAAAAAAAAAAACTCTAAAATTTTCATAAAATAACAAACTCCCACATTTTGACTAACCTCAGATTTTCATAATCACATGATCTTTAAGTACTAACAATGTCTCTAATCTCTAACATAGTCACAATGATGAGAAGAAGGCAAGTTGTAGGTCTTAGATACATCCCATAACCCAAAAGTGGTCTACACTTACTATTCTTTTAGCTTATTCGAGTATGAGGCACATTAGGATTGCTTATACTCTGCTATCCCAAAGCAGGAACACAGAATCACACACACACACACACACACACACACACACACACACACACACTCACACACACACACCATAGGGAAAAACACATACATATGTATCCATACATGAAAACAAAGTGATACACAGAGAAACTATGTGAACTTTGCTGCTGAAAAACTAAATGGCTTAAACTTTCTCCTAAGACAGAATTTATTTTTAACACCATGAATTCAGATAGGTTTTCCTTGAGTTCCATGTGTCACTGAGAGAAACCTCTGCTGTTACAAAACGGGATAATGTACTGTTGAGTGTTTCACTCATGTGTCTGGCACCTTGCTTGCATGTGGTGCTCTGATTTTCAACTGGGAATTTAGAAAAGAGAGCTTTCAGTCACATTTTCATGATGACACCATCAGTTAACAGTGATGAGTGGGGTGTGTGTGTGTGTGTGTGTGTTTGTGTGTGTGTGTGTGTGTGTGTGTGTGTGTGTGTGTTTATGGCTCTAGGAATGAGTCTCTCAGTGTCCAAGAAGGCCTTTTAGAGTTTTGTATGACCTCCACTTGGAAGTCACACAATGCTAATTCAGCCTTACCAAACTCTCAGAATTGTGGTTCCCTCTTCTTAAATGACTACCTTGTTTCATGTTGACAAAACACACTAAGTAGGTAGGTCATTTTTTGGCAACTTGATACAAAAATTTGTTACTAGTAATCTGTAAACTTTCTTTTCTTTATTCATAATATCTCATATTGCTATCAATTTTTCAATAGAAATTTTATTCTAAGATTTAAAAATCCCAAAGTATTTAAAAAATGACAAGTAAAAATTTATTCTCTTTAAAACATTTGCAATTTCTTATAAAGTTTAAAGCCTCTCTAAAACATCCAAAGCTTTTCTAAAATTGTAAAGTCTCAAAATTCTAGGCTCTTGTAAAATAAAATAAAAAGGAATTAACTATTTTCTCATTCCAAGAGGGAAGAACCAGGACACAATCACATTCAAATCAAAGCAAAAACAAAGAAGAAACATATTAAGCCCAATATCAAACATCTAGGTTTCATTATCTTCCAGGCTCCAAAGGGCCTAGGAAATTTCATTTCCCTGGGTCTGCCATCCATAGTAACCACACGTTTTCTTCTGTACCCACAGCAGCTCCACCCCACACCTGCTCTGTCCTTGGAGGTCATCCTGTGGTACCTCCAAAATCCTGAGGTCTCTGCTGTACCTTTACTCCAATAGCTTCTTTTGGGTACTCTAAAGGGATTCTGACCTTGCAAAAAGATGATGACACCTTCAATCTGGTGCTTCTATGGCAACTGGAGTTGCACCTTGCTGCTCATGGGGCCAAACCTCAGATTCTCTGCATGACACCTTCATGCTTTCAGAACTAGAACAGCCTGGGAAATCTTCACTCAACATCTACCATCAGGAGTAACAGACTTCATCTTATCTGGACCACAGCTTCTTTGTGATGTATCTTAGGAAACACTTTCCAGAAGATTTTGCTTAAATTACAGTGGTCTCTTCATAATCACAGATAATTCTAAAGCCCAGTTGATAAGTTCTGATTGTCCCAGCAAAGCAAAGATTTCACTTTAGTGGTTCTGGTCTCTTGTTAGTCAGAGATATTTCTTTAGGTCCAGATGCACAGAACCACTAATTTTTAATTCTAAAGACACCAGTAAAGTCTTTAAGAAATTCCCAAACTGCCCACTAAAAGTTGTCAATACACTGCCTCCATCTTTTGCACTACCTTCAGCATTGTCTTCTAAGTTCTTACATAGCTCATTCATCTCTGACTATTTAATGGCTTTTCTAAGAATTCTTCGAAAAATACGGTCATGTTTGACTCAAGAACACCCTACTTCTGGTGCCAAATTATGTTATGTTTAGGGTTTTTAGTACTATGATAAAACATGACAAAAAGCAAGTTATGGGATGAACTAGTTTGTTTCATTTTATACTCTGATGCCATCCTCCAAGATAAAGAAGGTCAAGGAAAGAACCTGAAGGCAGAAGTCATGGAGGAATGTTGCTTACTGTCTGGCTCCTCATGATATTTTTCAATTTATGTTCTTATACCATCCAAGACCACCTGCCCAGGAATGTCACTGCTGGTAGTGAGCTGATTCTCCAAGATCATCATTAACCAAGAAAATTCCCCAAGACTTACACAAATGCCAGTCAGATGGGGCTTTTTTTTCAGTTTAAGATCCCCCTTCTCAAAACAGTCTAGCTTGAATCACATTAACAAAAAATTAAGCAGGACAATGTCCCTTTACTACCCACTCTTTTTTTCCTAATGTGGTCAGATCCCATGTGACGTGAAGTTCTTATCCAAAGAAGTAATTAATCAGTTTATGATGAAGGTACTTGCCTTTCTCTTGTTATTACTCTGAAGTCCCTTAGAGATCTCAAACTGAAATCTGAACACAGTCTTTTCTGATAACTCTAAAAGAATTTTACTCAATAAAACACACATGAGCTAAATTTCACACTAATGAAAAATTTAATAATCGCCTGCAGGCTTTGATTTTTTACCATTTATTATTTTATATTTCTTTTTAACATATGCATTTATATTATTACACATAAATAAAATAAGCTACATACAGAAGAAGAACCACAAACCAATGAGGAATTACATATTTGGTATTGATTTGGGTATTCATATTTGCCAAACTTGAAGTAAACATCTTTCCTATCTTGTTGAGTCTAAACTTCTGAATATAAATCAATAACTATTATATCTCATCATTATCAACTTAAAACATCTACCTAGATCTAAAAACATCTTAATACCTAATCACATAAGCTTAATTGTAAGACTATACTATCACGTCCTCAACCCCATCAGAGATGTGGGAAGGAATAAAACTTAATTTGCCTGAATGCTATTTTATTTGGGCTCCCCTAGTGCTCCCAACCATTTGAGCCTATACAGAGAGGAAGAAGGCTAATAGAGACAAGGGATATACACCTTTTTAAACTCAATTCCTTGGGGCGATTCCACTCTTTGTCCTCAGTATTCCAGGAGTCCAGGTAAATAGCAAACAGAAGTCTCTTCAGAGTATTCTCTGGAGTATTTCTCTCTAGGAGCATCTTGAAGCAAAGTGAAACAAAATATCTCTGTGTCTCCGTCTCCGTCTCCGTCTCCGTCTCCGTCTCCGTCTCCGTCTCCTTCTCTCTCTCTCTCTCTCTCTCTCTCTCTCTCTCTCTCTCTCT
>OU015757.1:68743424-68760243 GCA_907169655.1 Acomys percivali | reverse complement strand
ACACACACACACACACACACACACACACACACACACACACACACACTAACAGAGAGAGAGAGAGAGAAGGGGGATGTGGCGGGGTGAGGGAGAAAGGAGATGACTGAGCATGGCCCAACCTTTTAAAACCTCAAAGCCCACCCCCAGTGACATGCTTCTTAATGCTTTCAAACAGTTTCACTTCCTGGTGACTAAGCATTCAAATATATAAACCTGTGGGGATGATTCTTATTCAAACCCCCAGACTTGGGGTTTTATATCAAGCTATCCTTCAAAATGTCCTCTTTGAATGAAGCTGATATGTTGGCCTATCTATCTCTTTCTTTCACTGCACTTATTATTTTACTGTGTGCTTGCTTAGTAAGGCAACAAGCCATTACTGTTGAAACACCAAAATTCTTCAGCAGTTTATACTGCCCCTTCTTCTGTTATTCTTCCAGTTCGCTCATCTTAAATAAGCCCCCCCAAATACTGCTCCCTGTCATCTGGCTACCTCCAACCATTCTCTCTAGTTTGCAAACCATGCAGCCTACCCTTAAGAGTAGCTTGTTTCCTGGAGAGACTCTCTGTGAGAAAAATAAATTTTTATTTGCAAGTGCTTATAAATAGGGGATAGCTTCTGGGCTAGGAAGGGGCATGTAGTTACATCACTTTTCAGGTCTAGGTTCCCATTTGGTGCAAACCTGTGCAGGCCCCATGCATGCTCCCTCATTCTTTGGGTTTATCCTGTTGATTTAGAGGGTCTTGTTTTCTTGATGTCTTCTATCCCCTCTGGCTCTTACACTCTTTCCTCCTCCTCTTCCACTGAGTTCCCTGAGCCCTGAGGATAAGTATTTAATGTAGACATACCATTTAGGGCTGAGTTTTCCAAGGTCTCTCACACTGAATAACGTCTGGCTGTGGGTCTCTGAATGTTTTTCCATCTGCTGAGAAGGAATCTTCTCTAATGATCGCTGAGCAAGGCACTAATCTGTAGTAGAATGCCATTAGAAGTCATTTCATTGCTGTGTTATTTTATTAGGACAGTAGTAGCATTTGGTTTTATCCTAAACCCCTGGGCTATCTAGGCTCAGGTTCTTGGTCACCCAAGCAGTGTCAGAAATGGGTTCAATCTTGTGGAATGGGTCCTAAGTCTCATTTGATATTGGCTGGTTATTCCCAGGAGCTTTGTGTTACCTTGGCCCTAGCATCTTGCAGTCAAGCACTACTGTAGATAGAAGGGTTTGTAGCTGAGCTCGTATTTACATTTCTCCTTTCACAGCATTCAGAGTACTTTCCTGTACAGTTGACAAATTCCACAGTTGTCCTTCCCAGCTTGGCGCCAATGTTAGCGCATCCGAGGACCTTGGTCCAATCTATCGTATCTATTGTATTCTTTTGTTTTATTTATTTTCTTTTATATCCTCATCTACTTATCTTTGTGTAAATTGTATTGGTCTTCAAAAACTCAAATCATCTGATAACTGGAGGGGCAGTTTTCCAATGATGTCCTGTGTTTCTGCCTGCAACTTTATCAATTCAAGGATAGAATGTAATAAAGATGTTTTATATAATAAAGAAACACTTATTAATGCTTAGGAGGGCAAAGATTATATGTCTAATTAAAGTAAAGAACAAAGTTTTTCAAAGCACATTATAATACATTTTTATCCCATACCTTTGGAAACCTCCACTGTCTGAACTTGTGAGCATCAGGCCCTGAAGAATTTATGCACAGCGTTCTTAAACAGTTCATGTGCCTTAGCAAATCTTTGAAGCCCTGATTCTTAGCTATCAGTGAATCTTTCCCAGGTTGACCATTTTATATTCATGTTTGTGATCACTGCAGTATGTAGGATTGAGTGTGAGGGAGCAATTTCCACACTGGTCTAAAACATTCAAGCCTCAGTTTAATCTTTTCTGAAATATTGATGTCCACAGTAACTCTTGCCTAGGCAGGCTTATGACAAGAAGAAATGAATCAGTAATTTACCGTTGAAGTCAGGTTCTGGTGACTTTTTTTTTTTGTTTGTTTGGTTGAGGGTTTTTTTTTTGTTTGTTTTTTGTTTTTTGCAATTGTTACTATTTTTGTTTGTTTGTGTATGCAGTTTTTCATTTTAACAAACAGGTTACTACTTACTTGACTATGGAAGTTTCTTTTGTTTCTTCAAGTTCCATCCCTCTGTTTCTTTTAACACTTTTTGTATACCTCCATCTCCTTTCTCATTTGATTCAAGCGGGTCTCTACTCACAAACATGTTATGAATTAGAGTGAATAATAATATAACTGACCAGACAGAATGAGGCTGAATTTTAGGTTAGGCCTGCTTGCTTTCTTCCTTCTTTCCTTCCTTCCTCCTTCTTTCCATCCATCCTCCCTCCCTTCCCTCCCTCCCTCCCTTCCTTCCTCCTTCTTTCCATCCATCCTCCCTCCCCTCCCTTCCCTCCCTCCCTTCCCTCCCTCTCTTCCTTCCTCCTTCTTTCCATCCATCCTCCCTTCCCTTCCTCCCTCCGTCCCTTCCCTCCCTCTCTTCCTCCCTCCGTCCCTTCCCTCCCTCTCTTCCTTCCTCCTTCCATTTCTTTCTGCTTTCCCCTTTTTGTTTCTTTCTTTCTTTCTTTCTTTCTTTCTTTCTTTCTTTCTTTCTTTCTTCTTTCTTCAGAGGACTGGCTTTTATTAGGGAACTATTGTATTCCAAGGTGTGAGAATAAAGAAGGAAGGTGGACAAGTGCACCAAAATCTATATGAGCACACTGAGCCTGGTGACCATGCCTGGATAAAATGAAGACTGTGGGATTTGTACACTCAGAGGACGTTCTGAGCACATATATCAACAACTGAGCCAATGAGGACAGAGATATTTACGCAGATGTGAAACAAAGGAGCAACGGTACATTCTGCCTGACTACAGTGACCCTCACCTGGTACAAATAGTAGATGTCAGGTGAAACTAAAAGACCTAGGGTCAATCTCCATCCTGGGAGAAGAGAAAGTCAACAATAGCAAGTTCTTTTCAGAGAAAAGAGCTCAGATTTCTGCATTGTACAGTGGTGGTTTCTGCACATAGATGCACATCATAAAAGAAAAATTAAAAAGAGCAAAATGATCCTTTCACATATAATTAATATTCACATCAACATCCGCCCTCATGAGAAAACAAGTTTGAAGATATATTCACAAACATTTCAGCTGAGTCAAATGCTTTTATTTGGTGCCTGTTCAGGCAAATCCAGGCAGTAAGCCACTTGTGGCTTAATTACTAGATTGTATTAAAACAAGGCAATTTAATTGCAATTAGTGTTATAATCATTTATTCATAAAATGCCAATATATGTATTTATTTCCAATAACCCATTACTTCCAGCCTGGAACTATGTGTGTTCCATTAAATTATAAAGTACAAGGTCATTAACCTACAATTGTACTTTGGATCATTTTTAAAGACTGCATTCTGTTTGCTCTTTGGTTCAGTTTAAATTGTTAAGCTCTTGGGTCATTTATCTTTAGCTATTTAATTTCCCTATGATTGTCTAAAGGCTCTTATCATTGCTAATTAAGCAGGTGTGACCTGCTCTGAGAACACTTGACTTCTCTGCAACGTCTGGTAGAATTCCAAAAGCGGGTCAGTCCACCATAGTTTGTGTTGTTTCTTGTGGCTAACTCTGGTCATTAGTAGTTCTGCAATTGTAATACATACCATCCCGTTATGGATTATTAAGGCGTGGCACATGAGGAAGTATTCGTAATAGCCCTCATTTTCATTGTCCTGAGTCTAGAAAGAGACCATCTTGGAGTTGTCATGAATCATGAACAGAACATATAAATAATTCAGCTATCACGATTTCCCCTTTGGTTTCTTTGTTTCATCATATGTGCATTATGCTATTTCCCACCCACTTACTTTGGGTTTATTTCTTTTTTTCTGTCTTTTTAATTGGGTTGTGAGATAGTGGGGTTTCCATCTGGCATTTTATTTTCTGTTCCTTTGGGTTATCTTTCTCCCCCAACCTTGAGTTGCCCTATACTACCACATCACATCCTGTTTAGTATTCCTGCTCCTGGCGTTCTACCTCACGGCTTTCCATTAACTTATAACAATCCATCACCATCTCTTAATATCACTGGCAAAAAGGCTACTTTTTAGTCTTCTAGCCTCCATTTATGTCCCAAGTTAAACACACAAAAGAAAATATTTGAAGTGAAGGTCCAAATATGAAAGGACACAAGGCATTTGTCATCCTCTGTCTGACTTATTTCACTTGGTGTAATGTTTTCCAGCTACATCCATTTCCTGCAAATTTTGTAATTTTCTTTTTCTTTAAAATAGAGTAATACCCCATTGTGTGTATATAGCACACTTTTTTTTCCAAAGAATAAAATTTATTTATTTATTTATTTTTTTGCGGTACAAGCTGAAGGTTTTATTTTTATTAATTTATTTTTTTACAACAACAAATCAGCTTTAATACATCATGCACAAGAATGTAATTTCTTTTTTTCTCAAGAATTATTTTATTTTATTTTTTTTATTAATATATTCTTGTTACATCTCAATGGTTATCCCATCCCTTGTATCCTCCCATTCTTCCCTCCCTCCCATTTTCCCCTTATTCCCCTCCCCTATGACTGTTCTGGAGGTGGATTTGCTCCATCTTCCCATTGATTATGTTCTCTAGCTATTGTGACTTGAGCAATAATGAAAATAAGTGTTCAATTCTCCATAGAAGGATATAAAGTTTATTATGTATATGTCCAGGAGTGGTATGACTGAGTCATATAGCATCTCTGTTTTTGTTGTTGTTGTTGTTGTTGTTGTTGTTGTTGTTGTTGTTGAGAAACATTCCTCAGACCGATTTTCAAGCAGCTGCACTAATTCATACCCCAATCAAGAGTATATGAGAGTTCCCTTTTTGCGTCATCTATGCCAATACCTATTGAGCATATCCTCTAAGGTATAACCTGGTATTGTTATTTTGTTGGATGATTCTGCTGCCCAATTGCTTTTTAAATATTTATGCTCATACCTGTCTATATACCTGAGATGCTCATTTTTTTCAGTAGATGGTCACAACTGTAAAGATGCATAACTTGTCTAAACAGTGCAAAAGACTGAGAGTTCAGCCCTTAATGAAAAAATGGGCTGGTTAGATTTTGTTAGCGTGACATAAGCTAGAGCCTTCCGAGGAAAGAGAACCTCCATGAAGCAAATGCCCTCCCTCTGACTGATCTGTAGGAAAGTATTGTGGAGCATTGTCTTTATTAATGATTGATGAGGAAGCAGTCACACTCTGAAGTTAACAGGCTTGCTTCATAAGAACATCTAGAAGTGGTCACAGATCCACTGATACAAGATTGCAATGGTCATCTTCTGGCCGGAGGACACAGCTAGACAACATTGACATACAAGCAACAGAGCTAAGAGTTAGAGCTACCAATTTACCAAGGACTCCAGGAGACAGTTCTAATACACTGCTAAGCCAGTTCTCACAAACTTCGAGAATATGATGGCTTATTGCAACTAAACTAGAAATGTCAGGGTAACTACAGAAGGTAATGGAAAATAGATTTAAAAATTCAGAGACAGGACAGCCACATGGATTGGTGGGTAAATTAGCTTGCCTGGTAAGTCTGGTAACCTTTGTTCAATCTCTAGAACCCACATGAAGGTGTAAGGAAAGGTTTGACTCTGACATTCACACATGTGGTGCATGCATGGGCACACATACATGCATATGCACACATGCCTACAGACATATAAGAAATATTATAAATAAGATAAACTTTAAGTTGTGTTAATTAAAATAGAATTATAATGCTATCTCCCTCCCTTTCTTCTCTCCATTTTCTCCTAGGTACCCTCCCTCAAGACCCTCCTATGTATCCCACTCTTAAGGTAACAACTTATTTTCATTATTATTATTATTATTATTATTATTATTATTATTACATATATATGCAGAAATATGTAAATGTAATTCCCTGAGTCTACCTTTGCTGTATGTATGTGTATAGAACTTCAAAGCTGATCACGCTACATTGGACAACCAACACTGAGAGAGCCTCATTTTTCTTCTCTCAGAAGTCATTAGCTGCCTGTGGTTTTCTGTCTACAGCTGGAACTCAAATGAAAATTTCCCACTTTCACATTAATATGTCCATTGATATCGCCATTGTTTAAGGCTTGTTTATACAACCATTCTCGGAAAAGTCTGAGCCAGAATACTAGATAGTTTGTTGTGAAATACTTTCTATTAATAAAATAATTGTTTTTACTTGTCTGGGCCAGGGGCACCTACACAAACTGCTGTACCAACCAAAAACAATGCATGTAATCAACCTAGGGTGCCTATTCAGATCTGGCTCATTCCCCATGGTTGTGGAGAGAGCAAGGACTGCCTCTGACATGAGCTATATTACCCCCTATTTAACCACTTAGGGAGGCCTGGTGGCACTCAGAACAAGGGGAAGCCAGCTATCCAGATAAAATAAAAATGTTAAATAAAATGTTCAGAGAAATTGAAACCCTACAACACACATATAATAAAAGACCAACTAAATTTATTCTGTGAGATGAGCAAAAAACTCCATTCCAAACAAATAGTGGCTAAGCTGAAGATGGCATAGATCTGGGAGCATTGAGTGCTTCATTTTCCCTGTCTTCCCAGTCAATGCTAATGGAAAACAGTGGCATTGCAGAGATGATCTGCCTGGTGGTAGCGGAATGGTAGTATATCAAAATCAGAGCAGCCAACCAGTAAGCAAAAACAGCACAGGAAGTTGTGTAAGTGCAAATGACAGCTATAGAAATGTGACACAGAGAACGATGGGGCAGTTAAAAGTATGTAGTTTTTCTAATGGAAGAGGGTGAACAGGGAAAAAAGAAACTGTTAAACCTGTGCAATCGAGAGACACAAATAATCAACACCACTTTAATAAAATTTCAGTCTATTGCTTAGTGTAAAGAAAAAGACTGACATCTGGGTACCCTGTATTTTGTGAAGAGATTGTTTCTGAGGAGAAAGGGTCCTTGCAACATCACAGTAAGAATGTGACATGATTGTGTCCCTTGTTCCCACAGAGACTTAAACTCATACTCTTGGATGGTTCTTTCAGAAAAAATGAATACCAAAGCATCTTGAGGTGTGTTAGACACAGAATCAAGCATAACATTAAAATATAGAGAGCAGAATCATCATTACGGTGACACTATTAGGGTAATAAGCTCATAAGGGATGTTCTGGGCCAGGTCTAACACAGAGCAGTACAGTGGTCAGGATCCTCTTGAACTGAAAGCTGAAGTGAGCATCTGTGATTGTTTCAGGGTCTCCTGATGGTTTCAGGCTATGAGTAAGGATTATCACAGTGAAGAAAGCCATGTAGTTCAAGACGTTATATTTCAAACAGTATTACAGTGTATGAACATCCAGGACTGTGATGAAGCCAGGAAAAAGTCTAGAATCTATCTTTTAAGAAAGGAATTGTCAACGCCAGTCTTGGCCCTGAGCATGAGGTGCATCAGAAAATACAACTCAAAGAAGATGTTCTAACTGTATGCATATTAAATGGATCTAGTAAGCTAACCAACATGGGGAAAAAAAGAGAGTGGATTTCTTCTTTTTCTTTTTCTCTTTCCTTTCTTCCTTTTTTAACATACACATACTCTCTTGAAAGAAGACTGATATTTGCTAGGATATGAGGTCATAATATAGGAAATATATCCTAGAAAAAACATCTTTTTCATAGAGTACATTTGTAGTTTTGATCCATGGCAATGTTTGTTTTTCTGTTCACTGAGCCTTAAACGATTGCCAAGGATGCCTGCATATTATCATGCTGTTTCACTGTATCAGTGGAATTATGTAAATTAGAGCTGATGATTAATAAGTAGCAAATATATTGGAAGGCTTGGGCAATCTCATGAGTCCCAGGCTATGTGTGAAGATCTTTCACTGCCTGTGGACACTAAAAAGTAGAGGTTTTTAGAGATGGAAAAGACTGAGGACAGTGGGTTTCGGCTCCTAACACAAAACAAAACAATTCCCACCCATCTAAGCACGAACACCTGAACTTAGACTGCATATTTTACAATTGACGAAATGACTTCAAGAATTGTAGAGTATCTTAGTTGATGGAGCAATTTCCTAGAATGAACAGTATTCTGGGTCTGGTTGCAGCAATACATAAAGAGGCACAGTAGTGACTGGCTGCAATCCCAGCATTTAGGAAATAGAGGCATTAGGATTAAGAACCAACCCAGAGTAATCATTTGCTACATAGAATGCTTGAGGCTAGCATCAGCTGCATAAAAATTTGACTAGGTCATTAAGTAAATCATGACAACCTATTATGAAGTCACCCACAATGCTACCTCCCTGTGTAATCTATAGAATAGCAAGACTGTGAAACAAATTACCTATGTGGGTCATCTTTAGTTATAAGTCGTTATATTTATATTTACCTTGGCTAAATGGTGGTGCCTTTTGTTTTTTCATGACTAGTTCCAACAAAACATTAAGAATTTAGATAGAGCAATGACCATGAGTAGACTGGAACTAGGCCTCCTAAACAGATGTTGCTGATGGGCACCTAAGACTTCGTGTGGGCCACCTAGGGAGGGGAGCCAGGAATGAAACTGGAATGGATTCTGTTGCCTCAGATTTATTATGACTGCCACCCTTCTCCCTCCCCTGGCCCCGCCACAGCAGGACTGCTTCACCAGGCCACAGGGGAAGAGGATTAGTTCAGTCCTGAGATGACTTGATAAGCTGGGAGAGGCTCCCCTTTTCTGAGAAATAGGGGAGGGGGAGAAGAAGAGAGGGTGGGACTGAGAGAAGAGGAGGGAGGGGGCTACAATTGGAGTGCAAAGAGAGTAAGTAAATAAATGAACGTTTCAAAAAATTTAGATAATCGATATTCTTTATGCCTAGCCATAACTACTCTTGGGTTGACTTCTCAGTTCAAAAATTTGGACATGAGTTTGTAGAGATGAAAATCTAGGACCAGCAGCAGGCATATGCTAGATAAACAGGCTACCCAGCCGCCTTTTTACTTGTTACTTTTGCTACTGTGTCTCTTCTCTGCTAACTCCTACCACAATCCGATGTAGAGAAAAGTAATGAACTTGCTTCATAGATACATGAGCATATTAGCTGGTGAAAACTGAGGATAAACAGTAGATCTATCATAGACCCATAGTGGTTGCTCTTCAAGCCAGCAACAAGGGGGGAAAATCTTTCCATTTGGAAAATGCTCAAATGAAGTTATTTGTAATCTACTTTTGATGAAAATATAAGCCAGAAGACATGGGTTATGGGCTTACGGGGAACATATTTTGACTTTTTACTCAGGCATTTAGAATGTTAGAGAAATGGAAAGTCAGGGACAATAATACAGAGACAAGCCTACAATACGACTTCTGGGATAGGCAAGGAATGAGAAAATAATTCTGGCAGATGCTAATTTCCACTGGTATGCATCTAGCATAGAAAGATCACTGGTCAAGTAATGAACTAAATTTGCAGCTTGTTCACACCAGTGCTGCTATAAAGCCCTTGCTGGTGGAGTAGTTGAAAGTTAAGAACATAAATTTGGCAGAGACCTAACAATATTAACTTGTCTTCACCAAAGCTTCCATAGCCATTGCTATTGTTCCTGATCTCCAACAGAAACAATCTGTTTCTGAGCAATTGTTTCTGATGACATCCCTCATAGAGAAAGGTCATTCCCTTGAAGGTAAATGTATTTATAATGATTCCTTCCATCTTGAGAAAAAAATGCCTGTACACCTTGCTTATCTTGATTACATTTACCACTCATATATGTATTATTTGTGATCCCTGACCTAGGAGTTTTGCAATCCAAATTATGCTAAAATTTCATGGAACAAAGATGATAATATACATGAGTTCCCCTGAAGTATAAACATAAAAGGTAGAAATCAGCTTTCAGCCCTTAACTCACTTTCTTTTTCTTTATTTGTACTTTTCAGAAAACAAACAAACAGGAAAATGAACAAGCCATGGATTATAGGTGTAAATATTTTGTGACAAAGATTTCTTTTGCTAGGATATATTTCCTATATGATGACCTCATACGCTAGCAAATATCAATGTTCTGTAAAGAGTGTGTGTGTGCGTGTGTGTGCGTGTGTGTGTGTGTGTGTGTGTGTGTGTGTGTGTGTGTGTAAAAACAGGAAAAAAGGAAAAAGAAAAAGACAGTAAAAGAAGTAATTGACTCTAATTCTTTCCATATTGGTAGCTTCTTAGAGCCATTTAATATGCATAAATTGTATATTTCTAATATATTTGCTACTTTCTTTCAACTTTACCTTTATCTTACTTTTTTTGGGGGGGTTTGGTTTTTCATATCACAACAGGGTTTCTCTGTTTAGCCTTGGCTGTCTGGACTCACTGTGTAGACCAGGATGGCCTCGAACTCACAGCGATCCCCCTGCCTCTACCTCCTGAGTGCTGGGATTAAAGGTGTGTGCCACCACGCCCAGCTTTATTTTCTTGCACTCTGCATAATTTCTGGCTGTGGGTCTCTGTATTTGCTCTGATCTTTTGCAGGAAGAAGCTTTCTCTGAGTATGGCTGAGCTACACTATGTGTATAGCAAGAATGCTATTAAGGAGAACTTTATTATTGCTTCAGTTTTTGCTTTTTGTTTTGTGTTGTTTTTGTTATATTTAAAACAGTAGTATCTTGTTTTATTTTAGGCCCGTGAGCTATTTATAATCTGATTCTTGGTCATCCAAGCAGCACTGGGTATGGCTTCCATCTTGTGGAATGGGGCTTAAGGAAAAGCAGATATTGGTCTCTGACTCTGTTGCCTGCCTTCAAATCCTGTTTTTCTAACTGGGCTGCTTTGCCTTGGCACAATGGGAGAGGATGTGTCTGGTTCTGCCCAGCAAGATGTATTGGAGTGGATGGATGTCCAAGGGATGTCTCCTCTTTCCTGAGGAGAAGGAGATGGGAGGGAGAAGGGATGACAGGAGGGGACTGGGAGGAAGCTGCGATCAGAATATAAAGTAAATAAATTCATCAATTTAAAAAAATATTCTCTCCTATAAAAACATAGGAATCATGCTATGGAGTGAGGAATGGGCCTACTTACTACCATCAGTGGTATTAGTGTACCTGGGGATTTGTTTCCCATTTTCACACTCTATTTATATAAATAGAGAGGCTTTAAAGAAGCTCAGATATTTCACATGGTTACTTTGATCATAAAAATCAAATGAAGCAATTCCCCAAAAGTGATTTTCTGAAGAGTTTAACCTACAGAGAATATTTACCTTCATTTTATTTTTTCATTTTTTCATTTTTTATTAATTTATTCATATTACATCTCAATTGTTATCCCATCACTTGTATCCTCCCATTCATCTCTCCCTCTCACTTTCCCCTTACTCCCCTCCCCTATGACTGTGACTGAGGGGGACCTCCTCAGCATTTATGCTCATAAGGTATCAAGTCTCTTCTTGGTAGCCTGCTATCCTTCCTCTGAGTGCCACCAGGTCTCCCCATCCAGGGGACGTGGTCAAATATGGGGCACTAGAGTTCGTGTGAAAGTCAGACCCCACTCTCCAGGATCCAGTGAGTCCTAGAAACTTACCTTCATTTTAACACTTGAGTTATCTATTAAGTTAAGATTAAGTGTGTTTCTTCACAATTCTAAGTCTAACTTGACATGCAAATTATTCTTTCAAAACTGATAGTTCATTCACTTAAAATTTTATTCAAGAACATAAATGTGGTGGGCTAAAATGCACACCAGGATATAAACCATTAAAACCAACACTTGCTGTCATCCTTATAATGTGTTTGTTGTTGTTTTATAAAATAGGACAGATTATGTCAGCTCAACTCATGCCAAGTTAGGAATATAAAAATGTAATAAGATTTATAAATAAGATATTTATGGACCTAATTATATTAAGATGGGGTGACTAAGAGTAGCTCCAAAAACAGTTGCTTTTGTCTTTATAACAGAAAATGTGGGCAAAGAAATGTTTAGAGGTAAGAGGCTATGAAAACAGGGACAACACAGCTATTGGCAAGGGACAGAGTAACCTGAAATAAATTCTTCCCTTGTGGTTCCCAGAAGGAGCCAACCCTTGCCACAGCTGGATCTCAGCAGCCAAGTAATAAAAATGAGTTTCTTTATACATCATTTTAGCTTTAGTGGTCCTTTCAAAATTCCCTGGGTGATGGACCTAGGGCACTCAGAGAACTATGGAGGTATTCCATCTCTTAGTTTTTCTTTTTCTTGGATTTATAATTTAAAAAAGAGATATTTCTTTTCATTTTTTCCTTTGAAATGACTTAGAAATACTTTATTTGTGTTACTTTGCTTTTATAATTGAAAGCCCAAATCCAAGGAATTATACTTGGGTTTTGCTTGTTTGTTTGTTTGTTTGTTTAATCGTTTTTCTTGCAATAAAACCTTTTTCTGGTGTTATCTCTAGAGTTAAATATTGACAAAAGGAAATTAATATAAAAGAGAGAAAAACAAACAGGTTTCCTTAACTGAAGAAAAAGATTATTACTAATCAACTAATATTTCAACTTATTATATTGATATGTTCATTAAATTTACACAATATTAATATCAACTTTGAGAGTAAAGTTCTGCATTTGATAATGTTCATATTCATTTCATTTAGTAGTTTAAATATAAGATTCAGTTTATCAAGTTACATCATTTGGCAGCATAATCATGGGACATAAAAGAACAAGTCATATATTTTGTATTACATTTAGTTTTGTTTTAATTTCTCCATTGACTTTGCTCTCCTCCATATTAGAAAAAGAAGAGGATGAGATTTATACACACTGTGGTGACTTAATCTGGTTATTTCATTTACAATTTTGATAAAAAGAAGGTGTTATTAGTATTTCAGAGATGAGAAAGTTTGAGTTCAAATATACTGCATGTCTTCAAGACTTGCAGTTAGTATATGGAATCTGGCCACCATATTCCTTCACAGCTTTCCCGAGTAGTAGCTATACAGCAACTTACAGCCACTGAACCAAACAAACATTACTCAGAGAATAAATTGCCTCTTGCATGGTGAAGAAGTCATTTTTCTGAAAATATGTTTCGTCCTTCAAGGAGAAAGGACAAAAGGTAGCTCTGATAACAAAATTCAGTTCTCATAAAACAACCTTTACTTGTCTTTATCGATAGATGTACAATGTTTTCTAATGGATGCCAGTTATTTAGTCTTGTTTCTTCATTCATTCATAATATAAATCCTGTAGAGGACTTATTACAAGCCAGATCCATGCTCCTTACTGGCAAGTTAGAGAAGCATCAAATACACGCTTTACATTTGCACATCTCATCCCATTGATTAAGCAGAAATGGATAGAAAGTGACAGTACAGAGTAGTAGATGTTATGTGTACTGTGGTTAAAAGTAAAAGAGAACAATAGAAAAGAAACTCGTTGACTGTGAAGAAAGAAACAAGGGACATAAACTCTTTGTATCTTAATTCTATATACCAGGGCTGAAGATGGAGTTATAACTGGAAAATTGATTACATAATGAAAATTGAACAGCAGAGTGTTATGCTTTCAGCAACAAGCCATGGGGAGACTTGGAAAACTAGCCACTATTACTCCCTGGATAATTTCCACAAGTAACATTCAATAAAAATAGTAATCTTTCTACAATGTGCTGTCTTGGGTGGCATACATTTCATACTGCTACAACGGGTAATAGTATTATTTACTAGGGATACAAAACTTAGTGTTCCTGTTCCTGGAACCATTGTAGAGTTATGTCTGTTCATGAGCTATCAATTTTAAATGTAAATGATTAGAGGCAATCTAAGACAATTTAGCAAGTTTTTAGGGCTTATTTAGGATGGAGTGATGAGTGAAATGGATTCTCTTTTCCTTTTCCTGTTTAAAAAAAATAGTTGAGATAAAGAGCCTTTAAAGAGTATAAATTTATTTTGGCTATTTGATTCATAGTTATAATTCCTTGCTTAGTTTACTCCACTGCATTGAAACCTGAACTAAAACAGAATGTTATATTACAGTGCATGTTGTAAAATAAAAACATCTTATCTTATTCCACCCAGAGGGCAAAAATAGAAGAGGTGAGTGATAAGCCACACCCTTCCATCATGTACCCTTATTGACCTACTTCCTTACCTAAGGTCCATCTCCTCACAAGATCTCCACCATTTCAAATAATGCCATAGAATTATTCATTAATTATTTTACCCATTGCTAAGGTCAAAGCTCAATGATCCACTAACCTTCCCAAAGCCTCATGTCTAAAAGACCACTGCATAGAGCTTCTGATCTGTATACATTAGGGGACATTTCACATTCCAACCAACAAAAAAAGTTACTTTTTGCCAGCAGGTATTCCCCATATATTTTATTTGAATTGAGAGCTGTCACTTCCAATATCTGAGAAATAAATACTGTGGCTGAAATTACTATAATCTTGTATTCTGTGTAGTTATCAGTTAAAAAGAGATTTTTTTATTCTAATATTTACATACTAGGTTTTCTGTGCTTGGTATGTACCAACTTATTAAGACATGAGACTTATTTGTACTCATGATTTTGGAAATCTCACCCTGAGGTCAAGAAACATCATTTATTTAAGATTATGGAAAGTTTAGTTCACCTCATAGTGGTAACACAAAATTATTTATTAAAGAGGCAACAAATAAAATGGAATATTGGGCTCCCATGTCACCATGTCTGTGGGTTGTTTTCTGCCAACCAGATGAGTAAGGGATCTTAATTGAGAAAATGTCTCCATCAGTTTGAGATAAGTAACTCCATGGGGTACAGTCTTTTTTAGTGACTGATGTAGTTGAGTCCAGCCTGTGATACAACTTGGGCATGTGGTCCTCATTATGTTAAAGTAGGCTGAGAAATTCATGGAGAACATGTGGTAGGCAGTACTCTTCTGTACTCCCTCTTTTCTTTCCTGCCTTGAATTCTTGCCCTGACTACACCCTCTTTTAGAAAGTGTGGCCTAAAAAGTGTAAGTGAAAATAAACCCTTTCCTCTCTAACTTGCTATTGACCATGGTGTTTTGTCAAAACAATATAAACCCTAAGAAATCCTCCTAAGATATACTCCTAGTGGCTCATAAACCTCTAACTAACCCCAAATCTAAATGTTTCACCACCTAAAGATTAGGTCTTTTAACACATGGATATTTGGAATACATTCAACATCCAAGTTATAGCAGGTGGTTAAATGACAAATTAAATAATCACAATGGAAAGTTTAAATATGCATTCCCATAGAAAACAAGCTCCATATATGGTAGAATTGTTCAGATTTAGGTTTGTTCAGATATAGCCATGTTCGGTACATTGTGCATTGGAGATGTTACAGAATAGAAACAAAGAAGAGGCAGGCACTAATACAAACATGTGAAGAGAGTGAACAGGAGACACAGCACTAGATAGGCTTGCCTTACAAAGCCTTGGACTTCATGGTGGTTATAGACAATGAAAAGACAGTGTTTGGAAGCTCCAATCTGCAGGAAGAATATCTAGAAATTTGAAATAAGTATAAAGCCCAACACTTCAGAAACTCATCTCCTGTGACTGTAAGTCACACAAAAGGCAAATTGCATTAAACGTTCTTAGTAAGAATGTTCCCTCATGTGGAGAAAAATATCATGAGAAGGAGACAGATGGACAGAGGGAGGGATTCTTGTTTATATTTCTCCCACAATATCATGAAGCCCCATCGATTACACTCTTGCCTTTCAATTGTGCTCAGCTATGCTCAAACAGCCATGTGCTCCATGTTTGTCTTCCACACTATTTTACGGTCCTTCTCTTTTAGAATATTCTTTAATCATCTTTAAAGTGATCATTTACACTTTATTTTAACAGGGAGACTCAGTAGCTACCAGAAAAGGTGACCTCTATGAAGTTCCAGGCTAGAAATATGACTTTCTTCCTTGATTTGGCCAAGGATAAGTGAATCTCAAGAATCATATAGAGTTAATCTCTAGTATCATTTTATTTCATGGATTCTCAACATGGCTTAAGGTTTGTATAACTTTAAATTATGGCAATGTCTTCTTGTTGCTGCAGGACTGAAATCACTACTTGTTTTTTTTTAATGCAACCATTAGAATCACCATCTATTTTCAGAGCAATAAAAATTCATCTTGCACAAACGCAAAGCTTGCACTGGCTTCTACTTTGATTTTGTCACATCTTCCTGCAATAACTGTGTTGGGATGAGACTGTCAGGTCCATGATTGCCCACTGTATTGAATTTGTTTTGAAGTGCTTTGCATTCATAAGCCCACTAAGGCTTTTAGATGAATTTTAAATAACTAAATTGTCAACCCTCGAATAACATGATTTGCTGAGAGACTTTAGCCCTACTTCTGAGAAGAAAGGCTATGTTTGCAATACAATATTATCATTCTGTACTTTGAAGAAAATTGGTAAACCACAAAGTGACAGAAAAGAGGACGTGTTAAAGGAATCCTTGTTTCCAGGTAAAAGTGTTTTACAGACCAATGCCTTTCAATATAGAAATATAGAGGACCAATATACGATGTTAATAAATTTAATTTAAAATTATTAAATGCATTGATTCCAGAACTATGCTTTTCCATAGCTTGCACTCGAGATATCTAATTCCTAATATCTTTAGTTTGGGTCTATAGATATCTTATGTTCTGAACAAAATCTATTTATAGTAAATATTTTACATATATAATTATATTATTACACATATATTCAATAAACCACCTACGGCAAGAAGAACCATGAAACAATCAGGAAAATATATATATATATATATATATATATATATATATATATATATATATA
>OU015757.1:68732186-68742738 GCA_907169655.1 Acomys percivali | reverse complement strand
CTAAGGCACTAGCCAAGGACAATACAGGTGGTAAAATTTAAACCCCTACCCAGATCTAGCCTATGGACAGGACAGTCTCCACACTTGAGTGGAGAGAGGGATTTGACTTTCTCATGTACTCTGCTGCCTCACATTTGACTATGTCCCCTGGAGGGGGAGACCTAGTGGCACTCAGAGGAAGGACAGTAGGTCACCGAGAAGAGACTTGATACCCTATGAGCATATACAGAGGGAGGTAATCCCTCTGAGGAACAGTCATAGGGGAGGGGAATAAGGGGAAAATGGGAGGGAGGGGAGAATGGGAGGATACAAGGGATGAATAACCATAGAGATGTAACAAGAAGAAATTAATAAAAAATAAATAAAAATAAAATTAAATAAAAGGGAAAAAAGAAAAAAAGAAAATATGTATAAAGAATAATATTAAATTTGAATTGTATACCAATGTATCTAAAATTAAACTTATTTTTGCATCGACATACAAAATTCTATACCAGTGAATTAAAAATAACCTTGTGTGTCACAATTAAGGCATTATATTGTGGAATAGATTCGTTAATCTACTTTTTGTCCTGTCGTCCCTATATATTTCTATATTCCACCTTTTTCTTTTTCCACTCCTATCTCCAAACCTGAGAATGAAAGGTAAAGGAAAGGAGAGACATCCTTGAGTCCAACCTTGTTTTCTCTCTAAATAAGAACAATAATAATTTATAACCAATTCCCAATGAAAATAAACATCCATCACACAAGTAAGCAATTGAAAACTTACCCAAGCATCCAGAAGGGAAATGTGGCATCCTTAACAAAATCAACATGGAGTTGTCAAATAATTTATGAAGCTACTCTTGTTACAAGGTGCATCTCTCTAGGTGCCCTATAAGTGACAACATCAATAGATGCTGGATCTTTGGCATCTGAGTTGTAATTATATATACATTCAATTTTTCTACACTTTTTTAAAGTATGTGGTCAAGGTCAATTTCTGTAATGACATCTCCAAAGACAATAAATGAAAAACTATTAACTTCAACCTAAAGTGTTCCTGAAAGGAGGGACAATGGATGCCTTTGTACCAACTGAACATAATGACAGAGAATAATTAGTGTTCATGTGTTATTTTCTTTTCAAAAATGGCCCAGTTTTATATATATTAGTAGACAGATAAATTACAGATAGAAGATAAATAGATGATAGATAAATAGATAGATGATAGATAGATAGATTATAGATGATAACAGTTTTCTAGGAGAGAGTAAGTTTTTATACATTGTCTCAGTTGTCAAAATATTTAGACAGTTTCAGAGGCTTTTGTTAATATCTATGAAAATATATAATGATAGATTATATTTCTAACAATCTCATTTAAAGAGTTATACATACTCTTTCATTTGTAAGTATAAAATTCTTTACTACATCATGTTTTAAGAGAAATACATTCTTTTATATGGACTTGATTTTTAAAGCCCATAGATGTTATAATCTTCATACATGGCATTAAAAATTAAAATAAAGAGTTTTGGGTGACTGTTCAGGCAGCAAACTGTCTCTGTCATCTTCTTATTTTGGAAGCTGCTAACCTTTACTCCCTTTATATTCAAGTAATTAAATTTATTCCTTCTCAAGTCTCTGATGGGGTTGAGGATCAGATATTTTAGTTTTACAATTAATTTACAATTAACAATTTACAATTGTTTAGGAGTTAAGACGTTTTTAGGTTTAGATAGTTTTAGACTCACCAAAATAGGAAATACGGTTTTTTTCAAGGCTGCCAAATACAAATAACGAAAACACTAAGACTGATATATATATATATATATTTCCTGAATGCTTCATGGTCCTTCATGCTGTCGGTAGTTTATTGGACATATGTGTAATGGTATAAATGTATATGTAAAAAATATTTAATAAAAAAGAGTAAAGAAAAATACACACACACACACACACACACACACACACACACACACACACACATATATATATATATATATATATATATATATATATATATATATATGGGTTTAAATCAAGGTACCCTGATTTAATGGATGTAATTCCCTAATTAGACCCTTCATAATAGTAAATAAAAACCACTGTACTGGGAATGAGTCCCCTTTTATTGAGTTGTTGGCCAACGGAGATTGACAGGCTCCAAATCTTATAGGCTATTCTGAACCTTATGAGTTCCAATAACAATAGAACTCATAGACCATAAAAAATTAAAAATAATAAATTTAAGTGACTGGAGAGTCTTAGATATTGGTATTTTCCCTGTAATTCCAGGTAGCAATCTTTGTTATGCCACAATTTAATCATTTACTACATCTAGTGATTGAAAACTCATAATCAGGAGAAAGCTACACAAGCCGTAATATTCACATAGTTGGAAGACAATGCAGCACTAACCAAGTCTCATATTGAACTCTGGTAAGTATGTGAAGATGCATAGTATATTCAATGGGTCCTCTTTAATACCTTTAGATGTAGAAATCAGTGGGGTTAACTCTACCCCTATTATAGAGCTATACCCTTAGCAACTAAGCTTCAAACACTATAAGAAATCACAGTCACCTCTATACTAGAGCCACATCATCAGTTTCATTACTCAAAGTACACACATCACCTGCCATCATCACTTCCAAAATGAAGTCACCATGGTGCTAGGTTCCCTTGTGATAAACTGTGATATGAACTTTAAGCTGAAATAAACCCTTTGTTCTCCAAGTTCTTTTGATCATGGTGCTTTTCTTTTTTTAATATTTTATTAATTTATTCATATTACATCTCAATCGTTAGCCCATCCCTTGTATCCTCCCATTTCTCCCTTCCTCTCTCCCACTTTTCCCCTACTCCCCTCACCTATGTCTCTGACTGGATCATGGTGTTTTTCATAGCAAGAGAAAGCCTAGCTATTACACCCAAAGTAATATCAATTTTTTTACTTAATTTGAAAATTAATTAATAAAAAGAAGTTGTCAAATTAATCTTTGATAAGATCCTGAGGTAAACATTTTATATAGTTTTTTGTTCCCTTCCATAGTTTCACATGGTAGGTTAGATCATTATCCCCATGTTTGGATGAGGTGCTGCACTTATAATTAAATTGCTGACAGTTCTATCCAAGGAAGTGTCAGAGTTAAGATTACAAATTCCAGTTGTGCTATTCTTACATCCAATCCCTTGATCCAAAGATCTTTTTGAAACTGAGAAGTGAACCTTGATACTTTAATCTCAAAGATGAACCACAGCTCTTTTGATCTGACAAAAATGGTTCCTGTTCTACAGAGAAATTGCCAGTCTTTTTCAATGATATTTTATATTAATTGATTTAATTCTCTTATTTTTATATTATACTTACTTCATCTTTTCCTTCCTCCAAACCCTGCCATATACTGATATCTCTCTTTCAAATTCATGATCTTTGTCATATATATATCCCTCTAAGCCTATATAATATCAGTTTTTATATATATATATATATATATATATATATATATATTATATGTATGCATGTGAGTGAGTGAGTGAGTGTGTGTGTGTGTGTATGTGTGTGTGTGTGTGTGTGTGTGTGTGTGTGTGTGTGTGTTGTCAGGGCTGACCGTTTGGTATTGGACAATTAATGTGTATCATTTTCTCTTAGGAATACTATTTCTTCTGCTTCCAGCACTTCTTGGTTGCCTGTCTTCCAAGTGTGCTTCTTCAGCTAATATCTTATTTTTCACATATTATTTGTTTTATATTTAAGAGCAGGAACACTATAGTCATTATAAGAAATTGTCTAGAGACATGTTACATCCTATGCCTGTCTTAAGCACAGAGATGATTGGCCTCCTGAATATCAGTGGTATCTTCAAAGTCATTAAAGATAGAATGCAACAGAATGCATCCCACTGTTATAGCTTATTCGGAGTTCCTTTTCTTTTCTTTTCCAAGGATTATGATGTGTCAAGAGTAAGGCAATAATATTAGTTTACTTGAGAATTATGAGATATCATTTGAAAAATAACTCTTGTCTTTGCATAAGTGATTCAAGAAATGCACTTTCTTCCTACAGTATTGGACCTGTCAGCCCTATAGATTGCTCATATGTATGCTTGTGACTAGCCATGATTGTCCTTTGCAAAATATGAGGAATCAAAGTAGGGCATGATGAGCTGGAGGAGGAAAGCCTTGTGGGATGCATCCAGGCTCCTGTTTCCCAATAGTTGTGCTGCTGCTGCTGAGCTGCATCTGAAGGATGTACTCTATACATCCATAAAAACCCAGAATATACCATTTGATTATCCAAGAAAGGTGTTTGCCTTTTCCCCCAGCATATTTATGGGTGATACCTATTTTTACTGTCTATGTGGGCGATAAATTGTACAGTCTCCCAAATATCCAGAAGAATAATAGGAATGATATTCATCAAATATATTAATATGGCAAAAGATGTTTCCATAACAGACTATCAAGAGTATTAAAGTGTGAATAATGACCTTTCTATTTGTGTTAGTTACTTTCCTTATTAAGAAGCGTAACGAAAGAGGTTTGTTTTGTGTCTATCCAGGGAGAGAAGGCATTTTGTTAGAAGCATCTCAAAACTATAGAAATGTGGAGCATGAGACAGCTAGTTATATAGTATCCAGCAATCTGCCTAGGGGAAGAACAAGAACAGGCTACAAATAACAAGACCTGTACCATAAAGACCCACTTTAATTTTTTAAAATATTTTACATATTTATATTATTACTCACATATCCAACAAACTACCTATAGTAAGAAGAACCATGACACAATCAGTAATTATATAAATATTCTTAGTGTTTTAGCTATTTGTATTTGGCAGTCTTGAAGAAAACTTCTTTGCTATCTTGGTGAGTCTAAAATTCTGTATGTATATCAATATCTATCATATCTATTAGACTTCAAAACAGCTTACCCCTAAACAACTAAGCTTAATTGTAAGACCCACTTTCTAAGACTGGAGCTCTCTATTCAAAAATTCCCAGAGCTAGCAACACAGCACAGCCGGTGGATACTAGGTATCCAAATATATGAGGCAGTAAGGGTCACTTTACACCCAACATAACCTATAGGATTAAGTGCACAACTATGTGTACAGCTCATTAGTAAAACCAACTTTGCTGAAAATCTATGGGCTGAAAATCATACGATAACCATGGGAAGAACAACACACATCAGATGTTTTTCTCTGAGCATTCCACATGTGCTTGAGAAAACAAAACAACCAACATAATATTAATACATACTCCACAAACCCTTTTGTGAGTTCAACAAAGCAGCATTTCTCAAAGACCCTATAACTAACATTACTCCCAATGATGAATGAATATCTGGTTAAAACTGCCGCTACAGGAAAGACATAGTAGTAGTTTCTACTTAAAACAATTACTCTCTCACTTACATTACAACTTAACCTTGAGTTTGCCCTTAGTAAGAAAGGTTTGCTTGGGATAAGGTTGGCTTTGGAACCTCTGTTTCTCTATGAAAAGGGTGGAGTAGTCATTATCTGTTGAGAATTATAAAGCATTTAGTCTAATAAGGATCAAATTCATAATCATGTCTTTGCATGCACCCTATGATAAACAGAAAAAAATAAATAATGCTGAGACAACTGAGACCCATATATCTTGAATACCTAAGATATTATTCCTCTGAGGTCCAGCTTGGTTAATCAACAAATTTATTGGGGCTATATCTACAGAATCATAAAGCAAAATTTCACCTCAGACTGAGTGATGACTCATAAGGGAAATATTGTAGTACCTGGCCTAAACTTCAGTTACCTCCACTGAAGAATGTCTCCTGTCCCTCAGCAATTGCTTAGCCATGTAAACATTTAGAAAGGACCTTTGTGAGATGAGTATGATAGATGAATTTTATTAAGTCTTATTAGCCTTCATCCTCCCTCCAGGAAAGAATGTCTAAATCTTGAGAAAATGGCTATGGCACACCTAATAAAAATAGTCAGAGAAGTTTAAATATTTCAATTCAGATGAAGTGGATATAAAAGACCTACCAGTATGGTCAGACAATTTTAACTGTGTTTATTCTCAAGGCTGATGCTGTCAATGGACATTCTGTAAAACTTTGGGCAAAGGGAAAAGTCTCACCACACGAATTATGAACTTATTTCTTCTGTCTTGTCTATTCCCTCCTGCAGCCACCAAACTAGATATAACACATTAATGATGATAGTGCCATTGCATATTCTATAGCATAAGATGACACACGTGTCCTAATTAACCCTAGACTTAGGTGTTAATAAAACTGCAGGCTCATGAGAAATGTGAGACTCAGGAACTCTCCGGTGTTTTCAAACCCCTCTCTCTGCTAAAGATAAGAAGTGGCAACACAATAAACCTCAGAATGAAGCCCAGCCGTCACACCAAAGGTGCAACACTAACCTTTGAAACGATTGACTACCTGTGTCCATCTCCCTCTATGTTATCGTCTGGCTAAAGATGATATTTTATGCTCTACCGTACAAGGACATTTGTTCAACTATGCTCGTAGCAGCTTTATGCTTTATTCGTAACAGCCAGAATCTGAGAACAACCTAGATGTTCCTCAATGTATGAATGAATAGAGAAACTGCTCTACATAGTGGAACTCTACTCATCTACTAAAAACAAGGAAATCATGAAATGTTCAGGCAAATAGATGGAACTAGAAAAGATCATCCTGAGTGTGGTGACCCTAAACCGGAAAGACACACACAGTATATACTCACTGTAAGAAGCAGATACTAAGCCACATAACACAGGGCGACTACACCACAATCCACAGACATAAAGAAGCTAAACAACAGGGAGGACACTGAAAAGGATTGCTTAATTCTCATTCAGAGAAGCGAATAGAGTAGACACAAAAGAGCCACTGCAGAGAGGGAACAGGATGGGAGCCTAACGTATATGTCCTGTGGGAGACTCTACCCAACAGGGGATCAAAGTACATGCTAAGACAGGCAAACTTTGGGAGTCTTCTGGAGGAATGAGTGATAGAAGTACCCAGAGATAACAGGAGCTTCTCAAGGGGACCAATAAAGGCAACAAATCTGGACCCAGGTAGGGCCTTGCAGAGGCTGAGGCACCATCCAAGGACCATGCACAGAGAGGATCTTGATCCCCTGCTCAGGAAGCAGCTGACGGGCAGCTCAGTGTCCATGTGGGTCCTCCAGGAAGGGGAGCAAAGGCTGTATCTGACATGGTCTCTGAAGACCACAGAGGAAGAGGATGCAAGCGGGTCAGTGCTAACGAGACTTGATAGGCTGGGATCAGGTGGTAGGGGAGGAGAGCCTCCCCTTTCTAAGACTATCAGAAGGAAATAGGGGGGTAAAGAGAGGGAAAGTGGGAACAGGAGGAGACAAGGGAAGGTACAATTATAAAAATATATAAATTTATATCTGAAAAGACAAAGCTTTAAGACCCTTATCCCCTATCTTCTCAGATTGCTGAGCTCTGAGTAAAATACAGCTTACAATTTCAATTCCTGGATTTTGCTTATGTGATGATATCTGCAGGGCTTCTTACAATGACTCTTGTCTGTTCTCCCTGCTCCCTCCATCTCCTGAGCATCCCTGGTCATTTCCTCAGTGTGGCAAGATATGTCCTCTTCATTTGAAGAGGTTGAGAAACAAAGTACTTGCCAATGGTAATTATTTCCTCAGCAGCTGACTAACCTCCAACAGAGTAATAATGAAAATTGCACTGTGAAGTCAGTCTGGGTGTCCAGACTTACTCATCCACTTAGTCCTTAGCACGGACTTTGTCTCTTTGGGCTAACACATCTGAATTAATGATTTCCCAGGCTAATAGCACGGACCTCTCAGTTGGTTTTCTCTAACACTTACTCGTGCCCACAGCCCTTTTGCAAGGAAAGAAAATGAAAAATGAATAGTTAATAACACTTTCTTCACAGTTTCCCAAGGACAACTTAATGTAGAAATACATAATTTGCAATGCAGTTTAAAATAACTGCAAAAGTAGCGACTGTTAATGAATATATTCCCTAACTCTTAACCAGTGTCAGGATTCTTTGCTCCTGACCTTCCAGAGCCTCATCCTTCACTTGATCACTCTGGTAACAGGCATCTTATGTCTACTGTCTACAAGGAGGGCAACAAATTCATAGAGGCTGAGGCTCAGGATGGCTGGAAACTAACGCTACTGATCTCAAACTGGGTTGCTTCCTTTCATGATGAGACGGCTATGAGAACAGCAATGGTGATAATGAGATCCCCAAAACACTTTATGTCTGACATTTTGATTTTCATTTTGGAAAAAAAAAAGAACCTTTCATTTATGCCTAAGCATAAATAAGAGGTCATGTTTCATGATCTAGAGAAAATAAATTGCTCTTCCAATTTTCCCCCAGCATTTTTGTTCCACATTATGAAATATTTTCCGATGAAGTTTTCTTAACTGTAAATAAGGTTAGAAGAGGAGGTAGTCAACCAAAACAATTATAATTGGCTACAAACCTAATCCAATAACCCCAGTTCACCCATATTGTTAAGGGAGTTAATTGGACCTGCATAGCCACAAGCTAAATATGTTCTTGTGTGCAAACAGTGAATCCAATTTCCTTCATCAGTGTACCACTACAGCAGAGCTGTGCTGACAGGGTTGGGTAGGAGAAGGAGAGAGCATCCTGCCGTACAAGGCCAAAATTGCATCTATCTGTTCCTAATGATCTGTTCCTGTTTGAGACAGAGATTGAGGCAGGGGCATGAGATGAGAGAAGGAAGGAAGGAGAGATCAGAGAGAGAGACAGAGAGAGAGACAGAGAGACAGAGAGAGAGACAGAGAGAGAGAGAAAGAGAGAGAGACAGAGAGAGACAGAGAGACAGAGAGAGAGACAGAGACAGAGACAGAGAGAGAGAGACAGAGACAGAGACAGAGAGAGACCATCTGTTTCTTTCTGTTTCTTTTTACATCAACTTAGAACTTCTTCTCTGTTTAGACACCAAGTAAACCCTGAGTCTCATATCTGTTCACAGTTACCTAGGTCAATAGGCTCATTTTCTTTTTCCAGGTGGTTGTTTTGTCTGCATACACTATGTTTTTTTTTTTTCTTTAAAACTCAGAACTTAACAAAATCTTTTTCCCTCCTTACTTTGCTGGTTTCAAAGAACTACAATTCAGGATGGGGTTTATCCCATCAGAGTGCAAGGAGCTTATCAATGTGTGGTACCTCAGGTCCTGTGGCACCTCTCTTTCACAACAAGGCTGCACCAGTCAGGGTCTATATGAGCTACTTTTTTTTTCTGAATGAAAAATGAGAGATATAATTATGTCTTTCTTTTACCGATGAAATTATAAAAAGATTGTAAATGGATCTTTAGCATGCAAAATACACACAGATTTGAGAAAAACTTTCAATGAGTGAACTCAATAACTAGAGGCTTAGATTTTTTCAAAACCTATATTATTTAGGGTTCTTAAACACTTCAACCTCACTTCTATCTCTCTGACCAGAAGAAAGGGAGAAAGAAGGTTAATAGGAAAAGGGGTTTGTAAACTTGTTTAGACACAGTTTCTTGTGCCCATTTCACTCTGCATTGTCAGGATACCAGAAGTTCAGTCTAATAGCCAACACCAAACAGCAACCTGAGCCCATAGAGGTGACCAATTCATCAAAACCAGGCAGGTTCTGCTTAATTGGCAGGAGTCAGTGGAAATGCCCAGAACCAGCTAGGATACCACGAGAAGTTCTCTGGAACATTTCACTCTGCAAAATGAAGACCAGCGAAGACCAATGAAGACCAGTGAAGCACTGCACAGTGTAGCAGGATAGCAATGCAGAAAGCCTTGTCCTCTATCTACAGAGTTTTGTGTATACTCCTTCCAAACATCATCTTAAGTGTCTGCTCCCAACAAAACATCACATGCCCTCTCACGAGACATCTTCCAGGAAAACATCACATGCCCTTTCACAAGACATCTTCCATGAAAATATCATATGACATGAACTGAGTCTTAAAAGAAACCAGAAATTTCAACTTCAACTAACAATAACACAAATAAGCATGAAAAATTATCTCATTTTCAAAATACACATTCTTTCATCCAATCTTAGGACTCATATTATAATGCAATAATAAATTAGCAAGTGGAAAATTGTCATGAGTGGTCCATTAAGAAGATTCTCCTCCATTTGTGTTTTGTGGTAGCGTGTTCTTAACTCAGATCACAGTTATTGTGGCGTCTCATACACAGAGCTTCTGACTAATTCAAACTGCTAATTCTTAGCTATTAGAGATTATAGGTTCATCATTTTCATGGACTCAGTTGGCAAGCCTCAAAGATGGATATGTATTTTAAAATAGAGACTACTTTCTTTCTGGAAAAAAATCTTGTTTCCTTCCATAAATTATATTAACTATCTCTGCTTCTAAAATGCTCTTTAAATAAGGAAGCTAAAAAGTACTGATCTCTTACTTTATGTAGCTTAGCCTTCATAATTATTATTCAATATTTGATTGACAATGTATGCTTCAGGATAGAGATCATGCTCATAATTTGTTTTAAGGATGTTTGATTTTTTT
>OU015757.1:68720110-68731715 GCA_907169655.1 Acomys percivali | reverse complement strand
TGTGTGTGTGTGTGTGTGTGTGTGTGTGTGTGTGTGTGTGTGTGTGTACACATATGTATGGACACCAGTGTGAAAATGTTGCTTATCTATGCATCTGGATGTTAGAGGAAAATTTCAAATGTTAGTCCCCTTCATGCACCATCTACCTTTTTTAGTTGTTGTTGTTGTTGCTTCTTTCGACATGGGTTTGTTGTTTTTCTTTCGACATATGGTCTTCCACTGGACTAACAGGGAAAATATATGAAAACTTGATTCATATAAAAGCTAGTCCCATTTACACATAGCCTTTGTATACTGTAAATGAGAAAATGAAATGATTCTTGAGTCAGGACACCTTTTGACAACTATGTTAGTATATCAAACAATGTTCCCAGACAAATTGACAAGTGCTGTGTACACATTATACAATGGCATCAAATGCAGTCATTATGCCACCGGAATGATCACAGAATGAACAGTCACCATTACACAGGACAATCCATGCCACCACACTGTCAACACACAGAAACAAAATCCCTAAAACTTGGAGGACTAGAAACTACATTTTGTGACCTGATGAAATCCCTAGCTGTGCCAATTCTATAGCATAAATACTTGAATAATTCATAAATATTTTCAACTCTAGGATGGAAGAATGTATTCTATATGTATCAGGGAGTGCCCTGCCACTCAAACTGAATAAGAAGAAAGATACATAAACATAGATGTAAAGATAAATACAACAATCTTACTGGGAGATCAGTAGTTCATGAGGCCAGTCAATCTTTACATGATAAGCAGGCAGAGCTATAATTACAGATTTGCTTCTTGCCTTCTATTGAGCATAGTTTATGTTCTATGCTCACTAGGAATAATTTGTTTAAGGCTTCATTGGCTTTTATCTGAAAGAAGACAACATCTGCCCTGTGTCCATGATCTAAATCTCGTCCCTTTTAGCTTCATGGGTAGACTTATGTTACTCAATCACAAATGCATTGTATAACTTTGTCACATGGCTTTCATTAGAATCCTGGATCTCTCCCTCTATCTCTCTCTCCCTCCCTCCCTCCCTCTCTCTCTCTCTCTCTCTCTCTCTCTCTCTCTCTCTCTCTCCCTCCTTTCCTCCTCTCTCCCTCTCCCTCTCTTCCTTTGTCTCTCCCTCCTCCCTCTCTTTCCCTCTCCCTCTCCCTCTGCCTTTGTCCCTTCTCCCTCTCTCTCAAAAACAGAATCTCTCTACATACCCCTCGTTGTCCTGGGACTCACTATAAAGTCTCAAATTCCAAAAATCCTGTCTCTGACTTCTGCATGCACCACCATGTCCCATTGGTTTTTATCATATTTAAAAAATATTCTAGGGGCTACAGAACTAGCTCAACAGTTAAGCCGAATTCTATGATGGTTGTCTTTCTGTCTGTTTCTGAGTATCTCTACCCTTGAGGCTCACTAAGGCCCTAAGTCCTCTTCACCTCCCTTTTCCTAGATAAATCTCTCCATATCAGATCTGTTGTGTCGCTCTCTATATTTTTCATGATAACACACTTGGCTAGACAGATCTACATCATTCCTCCCTGCTGGGCTTACTTCCTAGGCACCAGCTTGGCATTAATCTCTCCTGATATGTGAATTTGCATTTTTGTCCTGCATTGTGCCTATATATAGGTTTCCTACCTGTGTACTATTAAGGCACCAATTTTTTTTTTAGCAGAGTACACTGGTGTCCTGGAGTCTGATTCTATTTCATGGCCCGTGTCTTGGGTCCATATTTATTCTCTTAGACAGTGGAAAAAGAGAGGCCTTTGGGGGATACTCTGCTGTCCCTCTCCAAGAGATTTTACGATAAGACCATGCTGGCCACAGTTCACCCCGATTCTTCTGTATTCTCTGTAGGACATGTGAACAAAATTTATCATTGTGACAGAACAAGAAGGAAAGAGGAAGAAGGAGAGAAGTGATGAGTTTCAAATAATTAATGACTCTTGGTAGAACTACTCTATGAGAGTCTGGAAAGGTTTCTTAAATGTTCATTGTAAGTATATAGATGTATTTTATGTGTATAAGAGTTTTCTATGTATATGTGTTTTCTGTCTGTGGAAGTCAGAAAAGGGTGTCAGTCTTTAGGGCTGGAGTTATGGATGGTAGTGAGCCATGTGAATGCTGGGAACTAAATCTGGGTTCTCTGCAAGAGTAGCAAGTGTTCTTAACTGCTAAGTCATCTCTCCATATCCCCTTGAAAAGTTAATTTTTAGCAAGTAAGTTTATCTCTGCAGTGGAAGAGACATTTAATCAGCCTATTGGTGTTGATAGGTGAGCCATATAACTTTATTCCTCTACCAGAGTAAAATTAGAACTGTCACTTGTTAATTCTATTAGTTCAACATCTTGAAAGATGATAGTGGGTGTAATTCACTGGGGACAGAGCTCATGCACCATTCTGACACCTTCATGTGGGTGCAGTTAATGATTGTTTCATTACAAATTTAATCACATGTAACTATATTATTTACTGTGTCTTCCTGAGGTGTCAACAAAACTTAAACTCCAAATGAATGACAAGACAAAGAATAAAGGAGATAAATATTATCAGTGCCAATTTTGAAAATGCTTAATCTTCATGGAAGGTGGTAGGAAAGCTTTCTTGAATGCATGCATGGCTCATTATGATAAATATCAACTTTAGGGGCACTAAAGGCTTCCTTTTACCTACCAATGAACTTACTCATGTTTTATGTATGTATTCATTTTCCCTTCTCATGTTTTGTTGAGGACCGTAAAACAAAATGCAGATTCAATTGCTCTCAAGTACCAGATATTGCAGAGAAATGATAGGTGGCCACCAATTAGGTAAAAAAGATTTCTTTGCCACCACTTAGTTATTTTATTGGCTGAAACTATGAACTAAATCAGTACAAGTGCTGTTTAGCTAATTGACAAGAGAAAAGAATAAACAGTGTCTTAATTTATTCATGAATGATTGTTTGTCCTAATAAAACATTGTTAGAAGAAACATCCAAGACTTACAATTTTAGACAAAGAAAAATGTTTCATTGACATGAGTGATGGAATGCCAGGACAAATTATTACAGGGAGCCCATCAGAGATGACCACTTAGACATAATTTATCGTAATTGAAAGTCTTTATTTCAGCTGACTGGAACTACATTCATGTATTTGTGACCCTGGTATGGAGTGTTTAGAGTGGGAGGGGGATGGGAGCAAGGCCAACTACATCCTGTTATCCTGTTTTGCAGCTGCAGATCAAAGTTTTATGCAAGCAAGCAATTTATCAGAAGCTGAAATAGTTACATAGGGCATCTTGACTTGAGTTTCAAGAATAGAGGTGGGATTTTTCCATCAAGGAGATCAAGCTGAAGGTAAACCGAAAACATCCTCTGTAAGACTAAAAGATGGAAGAACCTCCCAACTTTCTTGCTCTGTCAGAAAAATGGCTATTTAGTAATTATAGAGATATTTCTACAAAATACATACAAAGTAGAGAAGCTAGTGTGGACAAGTTTATTTGGGTTCTTTTTAGCTCAATTTACCAGTCTCTGATAATAAAAAATCTTTTCCAGCCTTGGTAAGATAAAGCATCCATACCATTGAAACTTCATGGTTTGCTGCATATAAGGAAAGTTGGGAATAATAGGAAAATTTGAAGCTATCCTTCATCCAATGATTTATAGATAGACATAACCAATATTGTCACATCTTCTCATATTTTAACTCTTTCTCTCACATTCCAGCTTGTAGATAAATCACACCCAGAAGCGGTTAAAAAGCTGTACTCTTTCCTCTCCATGACTTCAAGTTGTTATTACAAGCCTCTATGCTTGGAAAAAACAAAACAAAACAAAACCAGACACAGACACAGTTTCTATGGGCATACATACACCTAGTATACATGTGGTCATCAAGTCAAAATGTTCCTGCTCTCAATACAGAGTGGTTTTTCAAAAGCAGGTATTCTGAATTTAAAGCACTGTTCTCTCCCCAACTTCCTATAAGAGGGATAAGAGATGATTTTCTCTGAGCCAACTATGAGGTTCTGTGCCTTGGGAACATGGATTCTGGCTGCTCTGGATGAGATTATATTTTGTAGAATTGGATGCATGATTTTTTCCTCTATGTTGGTACAAAGTTTGAGGGGAGGACATATGTCTGTCATTGACTGCATATAGATGTATATAGTACGTGTTGGTGTGTTTCAGGACCAAGAACTTCTCTGTTTCTCATTCCTCTATTTCCTCTGTTTGAGACATGTTCACCCATGTGTAGGTCAGGGTGGCTGGCTACAAGCTTCTAGGGATTCTACCATCTCCTCCTTTCTCTCTAGTAAGAGTAAAGTTAGAAATATTTGCATTCATGCTCAGGCTTACATGGGCTCTATTATTTAAGTTCAAACCTTTAGCCATAAACTTTACCCACTGAGAAATCTCTCCTGCCTACAATGAACTTTTACAGTCACAGAAATGACATTCTTAAATCTGTGTATTTACCTAATACATTAGTGTGGACATTTGGTAGGAATGTTATGACAAAACAGGGAAACCCATACTATAAGTTTCTGATGAGATCTGATGGCATTTCTTGCTTTTGGGTTGGTAGCATCCAGGGATCTGCTAAAAGTACATTCCAGAGATATTTAACTATTAGCAAGGGGATGGCTGGTCAGGTACAAAAATGAGTAGTAAATGACGGTTAAAAGAACCGAAGAGATGTAACAAGAATAAATTAATAAAAAATAAATAAATAAACTGTACGGAAGTCTCAAAGAATAAACTAAAAACATTCTTTTAAAGATAAGTAAAAAAAAAGAAAAGAAAAAAAGAACCGAAGATAATTTAGTGCCTTCAAACTGCAATATCCTTATGCTATAAGCAACATTGTTCTATTAAGCCATTGTCTAAAGAATCTTGAGCAGATGTATGTTTTAATTCCAAGGAATTTTAGTGTACTATGCTTAAGTAACACTATGCAAATAAATATCATAGTAACATATTATGTGAATCTTCTATCACAGTCCCGAGGAAACACTTTGTGATTGCCTCAGGTTCTAGAAATGAAAAATCTCTTCTACAAGTACCTGGAATAAAATTTTCATATAAAGTAGCCCATTATAAATTAAAAAATGATGACACATAAAAATAATATTGGAGTTTAATCTTCTTTGCATTTCTTAATTAGTGATATTGGATATTTAAGTCAAACCTGGTAAATACAAGAGAAAGCTCCTTGTGAAAAATCAGCATAGTAGCTAAGGGATCAGTTTCATACCAAATTATTTACTTTAGATTTCATATTCTACAGAGGCATATTACATAATACAAATGCAAGTATACAGAGTCCTAAAAGTGTATATTTATTCACATGTAGGTCTATGTGACCTAGTGAATGTTCATAATTTTTATGGGCAAAGTAAAGTGAAGCAACAATAAGAAAACAGAAAGAAGGAACTCGTATGAGACTCCTCTTTACCATTGGATGGTGCAATCATGATCACACATTGCAGTCCATCTTATCCCTGCCTCTGCTTCAAGTCCAGAAAGCTTTCTATTGCTTATCAGTAAATCTCCATTGTCAGAACTTTTCTCATCTATATGTCACCACTACCAAAGGTTATTTAGGAAGAATGCATTCATACCATATGCCTTAGGCACAAAATGTAATTGTTGAAGAAAATATGGACAGTGATTGTTTTCTTCCTGTAATTTGGATTTGCTCCTTTGATAAAGATGCATCATAGCTTGTGTTTTAAATTAAGAGACAGCTCAACTGTGTTACCTATGTAAACAGCCAGGAGAGTACAAAGCAGATGTTGTCTACATTCAAAGCCCCTCTACTGTTCAGTGTGTCAAGAGAAAACAGAGGAATAGTAGAGGTTTGTTTTTTTCATTTAATTAATTTATTCAGATCACATCTCAATTGATTTCCCAGCCCTTGTACCCGCCTATTGCTCCCTCCCTCCCGCTTTCACCCTATTCCCCTCCCCTATGTCTGTGACTGAGGGGGACCTCCTCTCCCACTATATGGTCATTGTCTATCAAGTCTCATCTTGGTAGCCTGCTTATACTTTCTCGGATGCCACCAGGCCTGTCCCCCTCACCGGGAAGTGGTCAAATATGGGGCACCAGAGTTCACCTCCGAGTTAGTCCTCACTCTCTACTCAACTGTGGAGAATGTCTTGTCCATTGGCTAGATCTGGGAAGGGGTTCAATGTTTACTGCAAGTATTGTCCTTGGTTGGTGCAGTAGTTTGAGTAGAACCCCTGGGCCCAGATCCATCCATCCTAATGTTCTTCTTGTAGCTTTCTAAGACCCTCCCAATCCTTCCATTTCCCCATTCTCCCATACTTCTCTCATGTAGAGTCCCAATAGGATGTTGTCACAACTATCCCAATCTCCTGGTAAATGAAGACTTTCATGGTACATGCCTCTTGGGCAAGTGTCCAATTATAAGTGACATTCTTTAACTGAGAGACATTTAGGTTGTTTCTAGGTTCTGACTATTATGAATAAGGCTGCTATGAACATGGTTGAGCATATGTCTTTGTTGTGTGGCGGAGCATCCTCAGGGTATATTCCGAGGAGTGGAATAGCTGAGTCTTGAGGAAGCCCTATACCTAGGTTTCTGAGATAGCACCAGATAGATTTCCAAAATGGTTGTAAGTTTGCAATTCCACCAACAATGAAGGAGTGTTCCCCTTTCTCCACATCCTCTCTAGCATGTACTGTCACTTGAGTTTTTGATCTTAACCATTCTGGTGGGTGTAAGATGGAATCTCAGAGTCATTTTGATTTGCCTTTCTCTGATGACTAAAGACATTGTGCATTTCTTTAACTGTTTCTCCACCACTCGATATTCCGCGAGTTTTTTATTTCACGTATATGTCAATACAATTGACCTGGATAAAATGAAATGATAACAAAAATATATTCAAAACATTTCAACAAGAGAAACAGCTCAAAATTTAGTTTAACTCAACCCCATTAAACCAGAGAACAATGAAATTTTTTTAATTGAGAGAGAGAATGGAAATTAGTCTGGGGGAATCTTTGCTACAGGGAAGGCTCTGAGGAATCAAAGGGGGTGACCCTAGCTGATACTAATATGCTTAGCAGTAGGGGTGGGGGATATGGGGCCTGAGGTTGCCAACTTCCGTAGGCAGGTGGGACTTCCAATGGAGGGAGAGGAACATCAACCCACCCCAAAAACCTTCAACCCAAAGTTTGTCTCACTTACAAGGACTTTAGGGATAAAAATGGAGCAGAGATTGATGGAATGGAAAACCTATGACTGGCCCAACTGGAAGCCTACCACGTGCGAGACAGCCAATCCTTGAGAGTATTAATAATATTCTGGTATGCTTGCAGACAAAAGTATAGTGTAACTGTCTTCGGAGAGGCTTCATACTGCAGCTGATGCAAACAGATGAAGAGATCAACACCCAAACTATAGGCTGAGCTCAGGTAGTTTGTGGACGATTAGGAGGAAGGACTGAGGGAGATGGAGGGATCCAAGACACCACAAGAAGACCTACAGAGTAAACTAACCTGGGCCCATGAGGGTTCACAGAGGCTGAACCACCAAGCAAAGAATATATAGGAACTGTAGCTTGGCCCCCTACATGTATGTGCAGATGTGCAGTTTAGTCATCATGTGGGTGTCTGAACATACAGGAAGAAGAAGAAAACTGCTCCAGAACTCATGGAATGTGAACCACTGATTAGCTTACCCACACTGGGTGTGTCTCTGAGCTGAGAAGCAGACCCCTGAGAACTAAGTGTCCTGAGAACATCATGCTGTTATGGAGCATAGCTCTCCCTGTTACCCTTGCCGTCCACATAATCCTCCTAATACATGAATTGTGTGAGTACTATACGGTGGCATCCAACCGCTTACTGAGAAGTTCCATGGCACTCAAAATATCAATGCTTGATCTCTTTCAGGCATTGCTGCTGGAGCAGATAACTAACTCAACCATCCCCTTGAAAAGAACCTGTGGGTGTAGATTGCTAGCAATGACTGCTAACCTTAGAAAGATTTGGAAAAATAGATTGCATAAGAAGGTTAGGTAAAGATGTTTGTACTAGTGGTTCTGATGTGGAAAATCTTCGGGAAAAATAGATTATTTAGCAAAGTTATGTCAAGATATTTTTGCTATTGCCTCTGATGCAGAAAATCTTAGGAAACAATTTGAAGTTAGGAAAAGTATACTCTTAATAGTTAAGTTAGGAACTTTTTGAGGTTAGTGAGCAAAGACAATACTCCAATTAGCACTAGCTGACAAGAGTCTCTGACTGAAGCTGGACTTCAAAGTGACTAATTTTTTTATACTTATTTTTGCCCTCAGCTTCCTGACATGATTTAATAAAAGATATTGTTGATTAGATGGCCATCTTTAAGATTTAAAGTAGAAATAGCTGATTTTTTATATAGAAGCTTAGACTTGTGATTCTTTTAAGATTTTTATAAGATTACATTTTAAGATAATTGATTCTTTCTTTGTAACCACAAGTGACTGCCTGCTTGTAAAGAAAAGCTGGCTGAGAAATCTCCTTGATTGTTTATTCTCTGTTAATATATAACAAATTACTTAGTTACAAATGTATGTGGGTTCTTTGAAATAACTTGTTTTTAATGTTTGTTTATCACCCATATGTAAAACATTTAATCATGTGAAGGTACTGGGGAACATGTTTTTCTTACATATACTCATTATAATCCTTAACTTAAAGAAAACTAGAATGTAACCACATTGTGAGTTTTGTAGTGCTTGAAGGATCTTGTTAGGATATATAAGCTGTGGGACAAATAATAACATTCCTGGAACTTGTTCTTCAGAGTTTGTTCCATCCACCCAATGTATACATGTATACATATGTGCATATGTATAATAGCAAGTTGGATTGGAATCTTTTCCTCCCATATAGATGTGTGTATGTGTATATATTTGTGTGTGTGTATAAGGCTGTTGGAAACCATTTTCATTCACAAAGATGTGTATGTATGTTTGTGTATTTAAGTATGTATGTATGTATGTATGTATGTATGTATGTATGTATAAAATGTGTAAAGTAAGAGAAGCTTGAAAGAAGAAGCTTGTTGGAACTGTCTTACTTCATCATCAAGTGTAAGTGGTGTGTGTGTGTGTGCGCACGCGTGCCTCTGTTTGCACATGTGTGTGGTTCTTTTCTCTCCTTTCCTTTCATTTTTAGATGCTTGCCACTATCAATGGAAAACTCCTGCCAGGAGTCATCAGCCCTAGCCACACCCCGCAGCCCCTGAGTCCCCTAATCACACCAAAATTCCCCCAATCCTCCAATTCCTCCCAGCTTTCCCCCAACCCCCCGCTTACATGTCAGTTGTAACTCCTGGCCAGGAAGCTATTAGCCCTGGCACAATAACAGCAAAAATCTCAGACTCCCCACCCCCCAGCCCCTGCATCAGTGGAAGCCTGGAAACAATCATGTCAGTTCTGGAAAGTTGTTCTCAGAGAACATCTACAGGGTCACTAGATGGCTGCTGGATCTATGTCCTGCATCAGTTTTCTCTGTTGATGTCAAATCTGGCCTTTTGACATGTGAGCCCCTGACAATGAGCATAGGGTCTGTTTTTCACTCTGTTGTCTGCCTTTGGATCCCTTTCCTTTAGCTGGGCTTCCTTATCTGGCCACAGCGGCTATCCTTCAGCATCAGGCTGTGGCCTGGTTTTTGTGTCAGGTAGTGGTGGGTCCAAGTGCTGCAGAGGAATAGGGCAGAAGCTCTAAACCAGCTGGAAGGCAGGTCTGTAGAATGGCAGGCCCAGTGGGTGCTTCATCAGCCCTCCTCACTGAGGTAGCAGCTATGGAGCAGGCCTCAACAGCTGCCAAGGGGGGCTCCACGATTGCTGCCTTGACCAGCAATCAAGTCCTCAGTGTCCAGTGGGTGACTTCTCCTCAGAATAAAGGATGAGGCTCAGACAGTCATGGTGGAGGCACGGAGTAAGGGGGCAAGCCAAGCAACCTGTATTTTCATGAATCAGGGATTTATAAACCTAGGCCAGTGGGGCAGGGTTTAAGGGTGAGTGTTTCTGGATTCACTAGGGCTAGAGGGCTAGAGATACTTGATTTACATGCAATGGTACAGTACCACATTTACATGCAGTATCATGGGGGATGGGGGCCCTCTCATAAGACGGATAACTTATTTATCCTAAGGGTGAGTAAAGAACTTCTAGATAAGATTAAAGGTCATTTGCTTCAGGCTATGATCGCCTTAGCATAGTGTAGGATATTTCCAGGAATCCCCAGGTACTCGCTGAATGGGTTCTATCAGGAAAGGTCACACCTGTAACCTTCTCTGGGGGCTATGTAATGCTCCTTAGTGGATATGGGGTGCCCAGATCAGGGGAAGAGAGAGCCCCAATGAGAAAGGGAGTCCACCATTATAGACTAGACTGAGCTCTGTGGCTATCCATAACCATCAGACTTCAACTTTAACCAGCAGACTCCCACAGGAGGGGATGCAATATCAAGGTGGGTTGGTGCTCATGGGGGTCCTCCCCTTCTCTGAGAAGAATGGAAGGTGGAAATTGGAGAGGAGATGTAAGGAGAAGAGGAGAAGAGGAGGGAGGGGGCTGCTGTCAAGCTATAAAGCTACTAAGAAAGGTAGGAAGGAAGGAAGGAAGGAAGGAAGGAAGGAAGGAAGGAAGGAAGGGAGAGAGAGAGGGAGGGAGAAAGGAAGGGAGGGAAAGAGGAAGGGAGGGAAGGAGGGAGGGGGGAGGGAGGGAGGGACGGAGGGAGGGAGGAATAACTGGGATCTCTCTTCACTTACTGATGTTAATAAAAGGAAATAGAAACTTTCTTCAGAAGGTTGTTAGTTCACTAGTTGTGGTAAGATATACCTTGGAAACTGGGTTCCTAATTGCCTGCAGAAGCAGAAAACTAAGGATATTAACCTCTTTGAGGATCATATTTCAAAATGATAGTTTTCCAGTCCTTGACAAAGACATTTATCGATAATAAAACTGGAAAGAGCCTTTTAAAAAAATCTATGTCCAAAAAGGCAAAAGGAAGACTCTTCAATAGCATGTGTCCTAAAGTGAAGGTCCTAGGGAAAATGCACAGACAAAAGGCAGAAGAGCCCCACTCACAGTCAATCCTGGTATATCAGTCATCTTCTTCAATGAGCAATGTTTGTAGCTAGTTTCCATCTTTTCTCCAATGACTATCATGCCTTTCTCTAGCTTCTTAATTTCTGCTTTGTCACCTCATCATTGGTAAAAGGTCAGTAAAAGTAACATAGGAGACTAACACAGATGTAAATCACTATGCGGAGCTCATTATTAAAGCAGACCTTGTCTTCTGGCTCTATTCTTTGTAAACACTTGAGCTTTCTGGCAGCATGTTTTGTCTGCTTGTTTCTACTGAAACCATTTCCTTCAAGAATTCTGTTCCATCATGATCCATAGCCTACAAGGGACTGCCTAAATATGTATTATTTGCTTTCATGTAGTGGGACACTTTTGTTTTCTTTTGCTTGTATATGTTTACATGCGTGTGTGTGTGTGTGTGTGTGTGTGCGTGCGTGTGAGTGTGTGCGTGTGTGTGTGTGTGTGTGTGTGTGTGTGTGTGTGTGTGTGTGTGTGT
>OU015757.1:68636868-68703780 GCA_907169655.1 Acomys percivali | reverse complement strand
GAATTATCTTACTTTAAGTTGAATGTGGATTTTCTATTACTTGATTGTTTCCTTTCACTTACACCAATTTTCCTTTTCCTTTTTTTTTATCACAAGACTCCAACTGAAGATGTATGCTCAGAACTGTAACACACCCTCATAGATTAACAACTCTATCCTTAAAAATTTCCCCCTTTTTTTTTTCTTTAGTGATGGTGGCTCTTGATTGGATTATGGCCACTACAGATTTCTATTGGTTGCTATAGTACAATACATTCTCTGCTTTTCCAACTAGCTAATTTGTTTCTTGCAGTCAAACCTTGTTTCTAATAAAATTTATTTGTGCCCTATTTTTATATCATTCAAAATGTACATTTCTAAGTGTTTTCTGTCCATTATGTCTGAAGTAATTAACAAAAGTTTGATTGTTCAGTCATCTGGGTATCTATTTTTCTATCTTCTTATATTATTTTTTGCTACATTGATCTTTTTTATCTGTTTTTACCAAATGGACATTATTCAGAAAACCAGTTGAGTCTCTGGTTGTATATTCTAATATATCAGACCTTTTAGTCTTTTTCTTATATTTTCAATTAATATAGTAATTAAAATAATCTAGTTCATATTAGTGCCAACTTAATTTCAATAGTTTTGATGAAATGTTTCCTACTTTAATATAACTGTCACGTAGCTTTTGATACGTTATAATTTGCCAATATACTTTTACAATATATTCATAATTTAAATATTCTAAGTCATATAACATAGAAAATATTACAGAATATTTTATAGATCCATTTTCATACTATCCTAGAGAGTACTGTTTATTTAATGGTATAGACCTATGTTATTAATGAGTAATTTCAGTCCCACTTAAAGAAGCCTCTTTCTTACATCTTGTATAACAGATCTCAGTTCTCATCTTTCTGGAAAGCTAGCTTTGTGAATATGGAATCAATCATCACTTAAAATGATCAGACTTCTCAAGATGTTGAATGTACCATCCTAAGCTCTCTGCCTTATTATGCAATTTATCAAAAGTTACCCTTTAATCTTACTGAGGGCTTTTATACTTGACTCATTTATTTTGATAAGTTTATTGGTTTTGTAGACATGCTTTTCATCACATATTGGATGAATTGGCTGTAACAAATTAAATTCTATCTCTCTTCTTTCTCTCATTCTCCCTTCCCTCTATCTTGATCAGCTCTTCCATCATATGCATGTAGATAATCTTACTAATGCCTCATAGAATTGGAGTTTCTGTCCATTTCTTCTATTAGTTTCTTTTCCATACAAGCTACTCTTAGCCAGTCTATGTTCAAGCTTTCTGACTTTTTTTTTGTGACCTCAATTTGTTGAAGCTGTCTACCAAAATTTTTATCTCCAGTGTTGTATTTTTAAACTTCAGAATTGCATTGTATTTGTTTTTTTTTAATGTAGTTACAATCTCTATACTGATTTTTTCTCCTTGACAATAAACTACTCTCAGATTCTTAAAAATACACAAAATTTAAAATTTATGAAATGTTTCTTATTTCTGGTTATGTTCTGTTAGGAGTTACTTTTTCAATTTACTTCTGGGTGTCCTTCCTCTTCTGATGCTATGAAAAATGTTATAGTATTCTACTTTTGCATATTTTTATATGTTTGCTTATTTCCACCAAAGTTTCACATTTCTAGTTTTACCTTTCATCATTTGCTCTCACTATACAGATTTAAATATTCTAATAAATACTATGGATGTAATGTTTTCCTTTTAGTTCTTTAAAGAATGTATATGACATTTTCTAATAAGTTGCTAAGATTTCCACATAACAGAAGTGGGCCTTCTGTGTAAGGAAAGCAATGGGGGAGGAGCACTGGGAGAGAATGAGGAAATTGCTGGGTGCCATCATGGGGATAGGGGAGGCTCCCAGAAGTTCATGAGTGTCACCATAACTGAGACTCATAGCAGTAGTGGGTATAGAGGCTGGATTAGCCACCTCCTGTGGCCAGTGGAGGAAGGGGGACACCAACCTACCCATAAAACCTTCAACCCCAGATTTGTCTTTGGGACAAAATGTGTAGGGGTGGAGATGGAGGAGAGATTGGGGGAACGGCCAACCATAACTGGTCTAACTGAGAGAAAACCAACCACTGACACTATTAATGACACTTTGCTATGCTTTCAGACAGGAGCCTAGCATAACTGTCTTCTCAGAGGTTTCATCCTGCAGCTGATAGAAACAAATGAAAAACACCCACAGCCAAACAAGAGGCCAACCTCATTCAGTCTTGTGGAAGAGTGGGAGGAAGGATTACAAGAGTCTGAGGGGTGAAGACCACCACAAGAAGAGCTAAGGAGTAAACTAACCTGGGCCCACGGAGCTCATAGAGACTGAACCACCAACTAAAGAGCGTGCATGGGCTGGACATAAGCCCCTACACAAGTGTATTAGACATGTCGATTATTATTCATGTGGGCCTGCTAACAGTGGGAATGAGGAATGGATCTGACTCTGTTGCCTGCCACTAAATCTCTTTCCCCCTAACTGGGATAGATCGTCTGACTTCAGTGGAAAAGGATGCTGCAACTTGATGTGCCAGATGGGTTGGTCCCTGCGGGGAACCGCTCCATCTCCAGCAAGAAGAAGAGGAGGAGAGGGGAGTGGTAGGAGGGTGGGATTGGGAGGAAATGAGGGAGGGGATGCTATCAAGCTTTTAGGTGATTAAATGAATAAATTAATGAAAAGAAAAAAGATAATCAGCAGATATCATTTCAGGCTGGGTTTTGTCTACAGTGCATATAATAGCCCATGCTATTTTGCTTATTTGTATGTTGTCGACTATTTTAATACATCTCTCTAAAGTCAGATTTCATTTTCAAAATTTTTTGTTTCTATGTATTAGTTTATTGGATATTCTGGACTAGTTAGGTAGAAGTTGTGATACTGGTCACATGAAGCCATCAAAATCTCTTCTTGGTACTCTCGGTGGTCAACTAGTCATTGAACAGAAGGTTTCTTAAAGCAGCATCCCCTCCTCTTTGCTCCGAATCTGCGTGTGGTACATCACAAATCCAGCGTGCCAGGAGTGGTTTTCTTCTCTACAATGGTCTGACATTCTTTTCTGGGTAAAACTTAAAGATTAGCCAGAGGCAAAAATCCATAAAAGTAAAGACCTTCTCATGTTTTTCCCTGGAATAGAGCCAGATTCTTTATCAGCCTCCTTGTCTTGATCCATAGAATTTTGTCAAGCTACCTTTATATCTCTCTTTCTACATTTTCAAACCTACAAGTAGAACATTATGTTAGGCAGATTTGGGTCATGGGGTCCCGCTCAAACTAAGGCCCTAGCCAAGGACAATACAGGCGGTAAAATTTAAACCCCTACCCTGATCTAGCCCATGGACAAGACAGTCTCCACACTTGAGTGGAGAGAGGGATTTGACTTTCTCATGTACTCTGGTCTCTCACATTTGACTATGTCCCCTGGCGGGGGAGACCTAGTGGCACTCAGAGGAAGGACAGCAGGTCACCGAAAAGAGACTTGATACCCTATGAGCATATACAGGGGGAGGTAATCCCTCTGAGGAACAGTCATAGGGGAGGGGAATAAGGGGAAAATGGGAGGGAGGGGAGAATGGGAGGATACAAGGGATGGGATAACCATAGAGATGTAACAAGAATAAATTAATAAAAAATAAAAATAAAAAATAAAATAAATAAAAAAACAAGTTTATTATTTCATATCTGTGGTGAATGACACAGTCTGGTCATACACTTCCTGTAGCTGTGGTGTTAAACCATTGCCACTGGTTCTTTTCAAAAAGCACACTGTGCATAGGGATTTCTGCCATGATCTATACCGGAACAAACAAGACACGTCAAATAAGACAAGCTGTGTAAATGGCATTTTTCCAGGTATTTCCCAGAAAAGCCAAGCAAAGCATTCACAATTTCCAATGATGACACTTTTTTGGAAGATGAAGATGCTAATTAAACCCATTTCACTTCTTCTCATCTATGGTAAACCATTATTTTGTTTTGTTTGTAGCTATCATGGTCCTCAGGTACCTTATTTTCTAGGCTGCCTTCTACCTACAGAAAGAAATGGGAGTTACCAAGGTTAACATCGCTAAGTCCATCATAGTCCATCATACTCATAAAGATCTTGCTGTTTTTCTTGACCTCTTAGGGTTTTAAGCTACAATATTTGATTGACATATCATTCTAAATTTCTTATAATTTTGGAAGACATGAGTTTTATAGTCTTTTACTGTACTATTCTGAATATGTTAATTTTTATACTAGTAGATTTCAGTTTTTAGAATCCATAATTACATAGTATTTTAATATATGTCAAACTAAACTTAAGTTTATGTAGCATCATCCTCCAAAAATTTTATGTTAAATGATGCTATTTATGTAGACCCTATGATAGGGAAATATCCTCAAATTAATGACAGCAAGGACCTATTATAAGGTGGTGGTTCTTTTTATTTTGTTTTAACAGTGAATACTCTATATGGTTCAAAATGGGAAATGCTAGCACATGTAGGTTCTGGATATTCTCAAGTCAGCATCAACAGGTTGGTTATCAAAAGCCACAAATAATTAAACACAAACTTTAGCCATATTCCCAAAACATAATCTTCTATACACCAAGTACAAGTCCTGCTCTGGCAGTAGAGGTGGCCACATGATACAGTCTGGGGCCTTCTCTACTCATCCCTGACAGTTGGGAAGGTCACTAAGGGTCAAATTTCACAATCACAGGAAAGGGTTCTATAATCACTCCTACTAATTGGAAAGATGATTAAATTGCTAAAAGTCATGAAAATTGTAATAAATTACAAAGCCTTAATGGATACCTTAAAACTCATAAAAAAGATGATGATAATGAACACCTAAAGGTTTGCCTATATTACCAAAGGGTAATATTTGCTAATTATGCCAATTATGAATTATGCTAATATTTATATAATGCCTATCATAGACAGTGCATTCTTAGTATGACTTAGTTTGAAGGATAGTATTTCAAAGAAAGGCCTTCTTTGCTTAAAATAATGAAGATTTTCAAGGTGGCAGCATAAGTTGAAGTTTTGACACCTGGCAAGCAGCAAAGCATGCCGCCCGCACACACACACACACACACACACACACACACACACACGCACACGCACACGCACACGCACACGCACACGCACATGCACACGCACACGCACACGCACACACACACACAGTTTCTGTTAATAAGACACACACACAGACTGACACAAAGTTTGTTACTCTCTTTTGTGAGTCCCTTAAACCTTAAAATAATGTCCAAATTACAAGGCTTGGCATCAGTAAAGCTGGGGTGGAAATGTAGGCCTTTAGTTTTCAGACAGTCTTCCCAGACCTTAAACACATTTAATTACTTTAAAGGAGATTAAAGAGAATAGCAGTATGTAGCAACCAAATTGTTGAAAGGTAGAAAAATATATTTCTAGAGTAATGCTTTAGAAACTGTGATGCATATGGGTATGACTGGACAAGCCTTAAGCCCAGCCTTTAGGACTGTGAGGCACGCAGACTACAAATCAAAGTTTTGCTTATTCTACAAAGAGAGTCCAGATTATGTCTGGTTGACTTAGCATGATCTCTCTCAAGACTGAAAATGATGTGTCTGGAGAAATAGTGCAGTGTGTAAAGTGCTTGCCACACAAACATGGGGACATGAATTCACGTCCCTAGAACACACATAAAGCTGGATGTGGTAGTGTGCAGCTGTAGTTTCTATAATCCCTCTATTCGTATGCTGAAGTGGGAGGCTCAGGGAGGAAAACCTCGAAATTCTCACAGGCCAGCTAGTCTCTTATACACAGTGGTTATCAATAAGAGACTCTATCTCAATCAAGGTAGACGGTGAAGACCAAAACCTGATTTTGATCTCTGACCACGTTGTATGACATGGCACATGCATCCACTTTCACACAGCATTGCGCGCACACACACACACACACAGGCACACACACACAAACACACACACACACACACTCTCTCTCTCTCTCTCTCTCTCACACACACACACACACACACACACACAAACATACCTCGCAAACATATACAAATATTTAAATATATATGTTAGGAAATCAATAAAGATCTCCAGAGATAACATTGATGGTTTAACATTTGTTACATCATGCAAGAAGCTATGGAAGGATGTTTTAAAATCACTTATTAGTATAGTGGTTTTATATTTAGGTTTTTATTTTTGTTTTTAGTCTTATCACCATCATATTTTTTTTGTCATTTAACTTCTTATTCTATATGCCAAATCCTTAGGATGTTAGCAGATATTACTTATGAAAAGATTTCCAACATTAATTTTTTCCAGCTCCCCTGTAAGTTGATGTAGAGCAAAACTCTTCACGATAAGCCTATCCTCTTTGATCATGATTCTTCAGAAAATGCTATAGCATATGCATTTAAACACTCAGCCTTTTAACACATAAAACACATTTAAAGCCTTTTGGGTCAGTCTTGTTAAGAGCTATTAATAGTTCTGTCTGTGATAGAAATGATGACATTTTGCTCAGTCGCTTGTTTGCCACATTTGAAGCCATCTCCATAAGGAAGTTCTTTGATGCTCATCATCTTCTTTGAGGTAGGCTGGGTGTTGCTGGGATTTAATCTGTCTAATTGTCTATGTATCATTAAAAATAAAAACATTCTAAATGCCATATTCTGTATGTCTTTGAGGTTTCTGAAGACCTTATCTAACTATTTTACATTATCTTTCTATAGAATCATATCAATCTGTTGCACCTAAGATGTGTGATAAAAATATACTAGTAATTTATATGACCATGATTTGATCAACTAACAATTGAGTTATATGGATAAAATACCTCATATTAGAGTAGAAATATATCTAATGTGTGTGAAGATTAATCTTACATTTGAATTCTATACCACTGTATCTAAATTGAGCTTATTTTGCTTCTATATTCAGAATTCTATACCAGTGAATTAAAAGTAACCTTGAGAGTGACAATTAAAGCATTATGTTGAGGAGTAGAGTCACTAATCTACTTTTTGTTCTATCTTCCCTATATATCTCTACATTCCCCCTTCTTTTAATTTTGCGTAGAAAAGGGCAAGACTGGATGCAGGCAGAGTTGACAGCCAAACTCTGCCAAGACAGGGTAAGAAAATCTTCAATGATTCCTGCCTCACAAATATATCTGTCCAATGGATAGAACATTCTCCACAGTTGAGTGGAGAGTGGGGTATGACTTTCACACGTACTCTGGTGCCTCACATTTGACCATGTCCCCTGGAGGGGGAGACCTGGTGGCACTCAGAGGAAGGATAGCAGGTTACCAAGAAGAGACTTGATACCCTATGAGCATATAGAGGGGGAGGAAATCCCCCTCAGGAACAGTCATAGGGGAAGGGAATAAGGGGAAAATGGGAGGGAGAGAAGAATGGGAGGATACAAGGGATGGGATAACCATAGAGATGTAACAAGAATAAATTAATAAAAAATTTTAAAAAATAAGCAAAAGAAAAAAAACAAATATATCTGTCAGATGTATTGGACCAGAAGGCTGAAGATGATGGTCCAACATTATGGAGAGTTTTGGGTGACTGCTCAGGTAGCAAACTGTCTCTGTCCACTTCTAATTTGGGAAGCTACTAACCTGCACTCCCTGCATACTCAGGTAATCAAGTTTATTCCTTCTCAAGTCTCTGATAGGTAGAAGACTATATAGTTTAGTTTTACAATTAAGCTTAGTTGTTTAGTGGTCAAGATGTTTTTAGGTCTTGATAGATGTTTTAAGTTAATAATGACAAGATGTGATGGAGATTGATTTACATTCAGAATTTTAAACTCAGTAAGGCTGCCAAATACAAATAGCCCAAACACTAGAAATGTAACACCTATATGATTGCTGATTGTCTCATGGTTCTTCTTACAGTAGGTAGTTTATTGTATATGTGTGTAATAATATAAATGTATATGTAAAAATAAAAATATTTAATTAAAAAAGAGCTATAAGTTCTGTTGACAACACTGAATTTGCATTATTAAAAATTACCAACTCATAACACACAAACTCCAGCAATCTTCCTCAGAAAGCCATGGCTATTTTCTGTGTTGGGGAAACCTACCCAGGACAAGCTGTTTAAGTGATTGACAAGATTTTTTTCTCTTACTTTCTATCCTTACTTAAAAGTTTTTTAAGGTGTTCAAACTATACTTAATGTCATTAAATATTCCTTCTCTGACTGTTCCTATTAAATAATAAAGTAGTAAGTTACAAAGATTTGCCACTATTGTTTATCAGTCAAAGAAGTATTACAGTGATTTTTCAATTGCACAAAGAAGAATAGGGAAATTGGATACTATCTTCATTCAAGGATTCCATTAATTGTCTTTACATCAGCAGTTCTCAACCCATGGGTCATGGCTGCTTTGGGAGTCAGAAGACCTTTTCACAGGAGTGGCATTTCAGGTTTCCTGCATATCGTATATTGACATTGCAGAACATAACAGTAACAAAAATACAGTTGTGAAGTAGTAATACAAACAACTTTATGGTTGGGGGCCACTACAACATGAGAAACTGTAGCGAAGGACCTCAGCATTAGGAAGGTGGAGAGCCACTGAACTACATGTTACCATGTATTAGAGACAGAATGTTCTAAGGATACATTTATGGATAGTATCTCAGGCCGCTTATGCTTCAAGGCGAGGCTTATTTTTATTCTACTTCTAGTACCTTTTCATATCCGAATAATTTAGAAATTTTCTTAATTTGTGAAGCCAGTAAGTGTTGCAGCTAAAATGAAGGCACATAGTTTCTTTAGAAACTGGAGGAACATCACAGAAAAAGTGGTGGAAGTAATGTAAGAGGCAGAAGATGGGGGATTTGCAGCAGAACAGTGTGTGTCCTGCAGGAACAAACTGTTGCACTTATGACTCACTGTAGGTGTGGATTTCTGCACAAGAACTGTACAAAATTTGTCCCATTGAAATTTCGTCCTTTGTCGGAGGGAGGCCTGTTGGAGTGTAGGACAGACATGATCCTGCCAATGCCTTGACAATAGCTGCACAGAGAGAAGATGGGCGGTGCTTAGGGAACTTGTGGAGAAAAAGCATTCCAGCATTAGTGGAAGAAGGATAAGATATGACAACGGGGGTAAAAAAACAACTGAAACTCACTATATAAATATAAATGTCGACTACTCATTAAGAAGCAAGGCCGGGCCTAGTGGTGCATGCCTGTAATCCCTGCACTCGGGGAAGCAGAAGCAGGCAGATTTCTGTGAGTTTGAGGCCAGCCTGATCCACAAAGCAAGTCCAGCACAGTCAGGGATAGAAAACCCTTGAGAAACAAAACAAAGCCATCGGGGGTGCATCAGTTTCTTTAGCCTTGTTCTTAACTAACAAACATGTCTAGAAAAGTGTACTTCTGAATGAAATATGACTGAGAATGTGGATCTAAAATCAGACTGAGAGGAACATGAGCTAGCTCCTCAGACAGGACATAGACAAACTAACGAGGAATAGCAGGACTGGAAGAAACTGCTCCTGGAGTCTGGCTGGGAAAAAAAATATTATATTGAGGCTATAGGTAGTTGCAAACTTTTAAGCCAGAGTATATGTGAAAACTTCTCTGTAATTAAGTATTTGATGAGAATAACTTAGGTAGGACAGAGACACTGCAATCTAAGCTTTACTAGTGACAAACATGCATGATACAACATTTTAGATTTAGGGAATTGAATTATGCATCATAAATGTATATGTGTAATATATATGGATATGAGATTTCAATTTTTAGGCTAAATTTAAAGTACCCATGTAGTATAAATGAGCCAGGGTTTTGGAACTAAGTAATAAAACTTATTTTCATGTGTAAATTCTTCATGAAAGTAAATATTGTAAAATCGGGACTCTGGGTAGGTGATGTCTAAAGCAGAGGGATCCCCTCATGGTCTCATAGTTAGAAGAAGACTTACAGGTGCTCCATGGCTACTGAGACAGAAAGAGTCCCCTTCAGGGATGAGCTCACATGAAAGGTTTTTTAATTAGAAGTGCAGAGTTCTGCATTGCTTTTATATATGTGTGTGTGTAGACATGTATGCATATATGTGCCTATGTATGGACATATGGATATGCATATTACAGTAGTGACTAAAGAATAAAGCATGAATAAAGGAAGAGAGACACAGTGGATGCAGGAACCAGAAGAGGAGATGAAGGTTTGAGAGTGATGTTGATGTAGTGCTTATGTGTGAGGCTCTCCGAAATTTATTCCACAACCCTTCCACAACAACTTTGACAGAAAGCTTTAAAGAAGTTTAAGATTTCCTTAACAAATGTACTCACGCAGAAATGGGCACTAACTTCATGTGTCCTGAACCTACCGCAGCATCCCTGTTGAAGAGAACATCTGTAAACACTTCTCCAGCATAGGCTACACATATACAGCAACAGAAAGCTGTCAAAATCAAATACCTAGGCAAACACTTCAGTGATTATACGAACCCCCGTCTTCAGGTAAATGAGTCATTATCCTAGCTATTGAAGAAAATAAGTACTAAACTGTCCATGATGTTATAAGCTAAAAGTTGTGAACATTTGCATAAATAAACTCTAGAATATTAACAATTACATAAAAATGTATGAATTTTGTTTCATTTTGGTAAGTGATTTTTTATTTGCAACTTTTTTATGATAAAAGTTTTTCATTATATTTCTTTTTCATGTACATTTATATTATTAAACATATATAAAATAAACTGCATACAGCAGGAAAAACCATGAAACAATCAGGAATTATATAAATTTTACATTCATAGTGATTAGGCTATTTGTATTTTGCAAACTTGAAAACATCTTCCCTATCTTGGTGCTGAATAAACATCAGTGTATATCATATCTCCTCGCTACTAACTTAAAACATTTATCTAGACCTAAAAACATCTTAACCACTAAACAACTAAACTTAATTGTAAAACTAAACTATCTGGTCTTCAATTCCATCAGAGACTTGAGAAGGAATAAAACTTAATTACCTGAGTAAACTGGAAGTGCAGTTTAGTAGCTCCCAAAATGAAAAAAAAAAATGACAGTTTACTGCCTGAACAGTCACCCAATACTCTCTATAATATTGGAGCATCATCTTCTTCCTTCCGGCCCAATATGTCTGAGAGACATATTGCTAGGCAGGAACTACTGAGGACTTGTTTACCCTGTGTTGGCCCTCTTTTGCCATCGACTCTGCCTGCATGCAAGCTTGCCCTTTCTTAGGCAGAATTCTGTCTGTGGCAGAGACAGAACATTTTGCCCAGTGGCTGGATTGCCACATTTGAATCCATCTCCCTAAGAAGGTTCTTTTTATGGCTCCTAGAATTCCTACTCCTTTCTACTTTACAGCAAGCATTAATTTCATTTGCTATTCAAATTATGTCAATAAATTAGCTTCCTATCATCATGCCCACACCGCAGCAAATGCTACAAACATTTCATAAGACTGGGGCTTTGGTAAAACAAACAAAAGTTCCAGAGCATGGAAGCACAAATGTGAACACGTCTGAGAAAGAAAAGACACTCTTGTCCTATCCCCTGCACTGGCAAATAGCTTCTCAGTGGGATAATTAAAACAGTGAAAAATCAAAAGGCAAAATAGAATTAGAATTAATACCAGAACATGGAAACAGCCTAAGTGTCCCTCAGTAGAAGAATGGACTAAGAAACTGTGGTACATTTACACTATGGAATACTACTCAGCTATTAAAAACAAGGATTCCTGAAATTTGTGGACAAATGGATAGATCTAGAAATGGTCATAATGAGTGAGTTCACCCAGAAGCAAAAAGAGACAAACGGTATATACTCACTTATATCAAAACACTAGTCTAAGGAATATGTACCATGAAAAACTTTACTTACCAAGAAAGTGGGTCAGAGGAGAGGACATCCTATTGAGACTTTAGGCGAGAGTAGTATGGAAGAATGGGGAAATAGTAGGAACCACAAGGTCCTGGAAACCTACAAGAAGAACTTTATGACAGGCAGATCTGGGTCCTGGGGGCCTCCTCAAACTAAGGCACCAGCCAAGGAGAATATAGGCAGTAAACTTTGAACCCCTACCAAGACCTAGCTGATAAACAGGATATTCTCCACCGTTGAGTGGAGAGTGAGACCTGACTCTCACAGGAACTCTGGTGCCCCTTTTCTGAGCACGTCCCCTGGATAGGGAGGCCTGGCGGCAATCAGAGGAGGGATAGCAAGTTACCAAGAAGAGACTCGATACTCTAAGAGCATATATAGGGGGAGGAGGTCTCCCTCAATCACAGACATAGGGGAGGGGAGAAGGGGGGAAGTGGGAGGGAGGGAGGAACGGGAGGAAACAGGGGAAGGGCTAACAATCAAGATGTAATATGAATAAGTTAATAAAAAAAAGAATTAATTAGTGCCAGTTGTGGTTGGGTGTATCAACCTTCACCTCAAAATATGGGCCGATCGGCTCATGTTTTGACCTGTGTGAGACAGAGCCGTTGTCCCCCTTGCTTTCCTTGGTGCTCATTCCTTGTTTGTATTGTTTTCCTCAGCAAACACTAGCAAGCGAATAAATTAGATTGCAGTTAAACCTACTGTATGATTCATTATTTTAGATGCGCCCATAAGATGCTATTAAATAGATTCAATATTATTGGCATGACAAAGTGAAAACTATTAATAAGGAGAAGGAGATCATCATAGTCATTAGATCTGAGTGTATTGGGAAGAAACCGTCTGTCAAAGGTTGAGAAAACTGCATTACAAAGTCATTCAATTTCTACATATTTTTTGCGAGTAATTAGTATAAATAATTATGGGTTGTTCTAAAAAAAATGGATACTGACAAACATAAAAGAGTAGATGATGGGAAGCAGATGGATCATTTAATTTATATCTCAATTACTATTGACACATCGGGCACAACATCCTGCAAGTCTTCTATTTCTTTATAGTCTGTTTTGCAGCTGGGTTTATTGTCACAATAAATACATTATCTCATTAATGAAGCAAGGCATGATTTTTATTTCAAAAACTTTACCCATACACACAGCCTATTCACCAAGAAAACTCAAAAAAAAATGGAAGCATATTCACCTAACTATGGGCTTCAGATTACCTTAACTGTGGCACAGGGGTTGTAGGTTCTAGAATTTGGGAGCTGCTCACATCAGAATATGATATGTACCCATCTTGATGTGCTGTTTTTGACAGGGACACTCCCAAACAAAGTCATCCTAGGAAATCCATGTGCACTTTCTAGCAAACATGCATTGTGTATGAGATGCGGATGGTAATTAAGTTTATCATTTTTCATTCTACATGCTTTGCAAGTACAAATGCCAGGAGGATTTGAAGAAATATCAAATGTGGTATATTTAAAGTCATATATGTAACATGAATTGGACTAAGAGTCAGGTGTTTATTATGATGTGAACAATGGTGTATCCATATTCTGAAGGCATATCTGTTAAAAGCAGAGAAGCTGGTAGGCAGGGATGTGGATGGGGTAGCCAAAAAAGTTGAAATCTAACAGTCATGAAGCATGTAAAATATAGTTTTTCAGCATAGATTAGGAATTCACATGGTCTATGAGTTTCTAGAGTTAGCACGAATTTACTAAAATGAATGGTTTTCTATTTCAAATATGTACTGGCTTCACTTGAACATACAATTCAACTTGAGCCATCTTCAATCAATAGTTTTATGCTTGAAAAACCCATTCAAACTACTTCCTAGAAATGTTATGAAACATTTCTATCCTATAAAACTAAGTTAAAACCTGTTTTAGACTTTTTAACATGAGGGCTTTGGCCCAGTAATATATTTTCTCTGAGCCTAGGTTTTCTCATCTGAACCATGAATATGATAGTATGTGTATACTATTGTACTCCAAGGCTTACGGAAATAATCCTTGTAATGATTCTAAAAGTTCATGACATAAAGACGTTCTCAAAATTGTTTGAAATTTCAAATTACATAGTGATATTATATACTTATATGGTTATATTATTTATATAAATTTATATGATCTTCAACACTATAGAAATAGTAAAAACCCCACTCTCATACAGAGAGTAGGCATTACACCCACATTTTTAGTGCTATGAATTTGGGGAACCCAGGTGGATGTCATCATAAAGCAAAATGGTTTACAGTAGTTTAGGATATGGGAGAGAAAAGAGGCAACGATGCGCATACTTCAACAAATTCTAGCTTCAAATCAAATCCTTTGTATCTGCACATTGTCCTGATGCAGAGGTATGTAGACGTGAATATCACAAAAGTTTTGATGATCTGAGTAGTGCGAAGCCTTTGGTCCCCAAGATGACAGACTTTGATGTCATCAACCAGTGAAAGTCGTTCTAAGAGATGACTAGATGTGGGCACCTTTGAATGTCTGGAACCTCTTAGGCTTGTGACCTCTAAATTCACATGCTGTGATAAATGGATAGATACTCGTAGTCACATCTAAAACAGAAATAGCTGAGTGTGGGGCCTGCGGCTGGTATCTGTTCAGCTCCAGATAGCAAATATGTGGCTGCAGGCACATCTTGCTGAGGCTCTGGTGCTGCTACAAAGCTCATTGGAAAGCACTGCAGAAGCAAAATGTATGTAGTAACAGTTAAAGAAGATGAGTCTATGGATTTGAAAGAGAGCAAGGTGTGTGGGGAGAAAGGAGCTTTGGGAAGTAGATGGGAAAATAATGTAATTATAATCACACAAAATATATATTTAAAGAGAGAGAAGAGAAAGTTAGCAGAGAAGATAGTTCGTCTTGATTCTTAATAGTAACGAATTTAAAGGTTTCAAGAGGAGGAATGTGTGGTGGCATCAAACAGATTGTTATCAGACAGTTCTCTCTGTGACTAGTGTGTGATTTTTTCCATCACAATCTGTAGCTCTACTGAAAAATATAAAATAAGTGAATGAACTGACAGGTTAAGGAGTTGATGAAGGAAGAAATTAAAACATGCGATTTTAGTCTGAATCACAAACCAAGAGAGTCAAATAAAATCTGATATCCCATGAGAAGAATTCAGAGAGCTCTGCGAAGGAGCTATGGTCTGCACAGACCCTTTGGCAGCTTTTCTCCATATTAAAGGGTCAGAAGCTCCAGCAACCATCTGAGTCACACGTTAATTACCAAGGCATGTTCAGTTGAGATTACATGAGTACGTAAGATTACATGGGGAATTAAGTAGCGACGCTGCTGCCTCCTAAGCAGCCATGAGGAAGCTGGCCTTTATGAGGGCCCCATCACAGAGGAGGCTGTACTCTGTCCCTAGTACTGAGACAGGCAGCCAAGTCTCCTCTGAAGGACTGCCCAGAAAAGCTGTGGGCTTTCCATCTTTGGAAACTCAATTTGTTGAGCCTGCAGCTTTTGGGTAAGCAAGTCTGGAAAATCAGTGCCTTGATCTAGGCTGTGAGGGGGCGGTGTGCATGGAAGGGTGACAGCTTCAGACAGCCAATCCTGGAGAACAATTGTGAGAAAGCAGGGGTGGCTAACCATGGTTTTCAGAGTGTGAAGGAATGTGTGGGTTCCTTTAAGATGCATGCCAATTCCCAGGTCTTAGTAGGCTGAAGGTAGAAGGGTAAGTGAGGATACGTTTTTCTTTCCAGCTTATCTAAGAATTGCAATAAATGTCCATGACAGGTGGTTGTCACTTCAATACCAGGAGTTTAAACTCAGAAGATTATATAATTGACCATTGGATAGCAAGAGAGTGATGCTGTGCTGGTTCAACACTGCGTTTGTCCACACATACTTTCTTATATCTGTAATGAGAGCTGAGATAGAGTTACAGTTTGTACATGGTTAAAGAATATGGTCTTGACTGTATTCTTAGAGGTACTTAGATAACAGTACATAGTCATCATGCCTTATATAACTCATCACAGATGAGCACTTACGTCCAGCAAAGTACAAGACAATATGCTTTTCTAGAAGTACTTCCTATGGTCATAGTAACTAAGTTTGAGGCCCGAAGTTAAAAAAAAAAGTCCTTTTCAGTCCTGCAGACATGCCTTGTTATTTGTCTTTTCTCAGAAGATTAATTCAAGTAAAATGTAGATTTTATTAGATTCCATGCAAAAGAGGCCTCATTTGAATATTCAGCCTGAATCTGAGCTTGTGTGGACAAAGGACTATACTCCTTTTCCCTTTCCATGTTAGCAAGTGGATTTTTTGTTGTTGTCGTTGCTGTTGCTGTTTGTTTGTTTTGTTTTTGTTTTTCCCTGCTTGTGAGAAGACTTGCTCTGATCCTGCCTCAATCAGTTTTTTTAGGCAGAAAATCAGGAGTAATCAAGAAAGAAAATACCATTTCTTATATTAAGAAACTATTTACAGGAATCTTTAGAAAATGTTAGCTTATACTTCATTAGAAAGGGCTGTCATTTCATTTCTTATCTTCAAGTACAACCAGGAAATTAATAATTTATTTTGATGGACGCGTAACTGACAAAAATAAGGTTTATGTTTTTTAAAACATCAGTAGGAAGGAAACCATTCAAGTCTGCTACATTGATGGGGGTTTCATTCAGATGAGAATCTGCCATAGGGGGTTCAGAGCACAAAACAGCAGTGAGGATTAATATATCCACTTATTCACTGAGAAAGCACATTAAGAATGTCACAGAAACTGGGGGATATTATCCTATCTCTCAGGCATCTTTACAGTGCAGAATGACATGGATGGTACCAATTTGTACTGGCTAGTTTTATGTCACCTTGACACCAGTTAGAGCCTTCTGAGTCATAGAACTTCCATAAGCTCCTTCAATAGGAAAGCTTGAGGAGCATTTTCTCAGTTAGTGAGCAGGGCAGTTCACTGTAGGTGGTGCCACCCCCTAGGCTATAAGAAAACAGACCAGTAAGCAGCACTCCTACAAGGCCTCTGCATCAGCTCTTGTCTTCAGTTTCCTGCCCTGACTTCATACTGAGTTGATGAAATGTTATATGAAAGTGTAAGCAAAATAAACCCTTTCTGCACTGTCCTCTCTTGGCCGTGGTGTTTATCACAGCAACAGAAAACCCTAACTAAGACAAAATGCCTATGATACTTGCTGGAAGAGAAGAACCCCACTGTCTCAAGTCAGGTGCAGCAGAGAGAAGAGACTAAGAAGGTTCCTAGGATGAAAAGATTTTTTTAAAGACAGGGTTTCTCTCTGTAGCCTCTGTTTTTATTTCCTCAGCTGGGGGGAAGAAATGAGAGCCATACCTAAGCTTTACTAATACATGACTTGGGCTGAGGCCAAAGCATTTCTACCTATCCCTTGGCCTAGGCCGGGAAGCTTCTAGTCTGTATACAGTCTAATCTTCTGCGAGTTCCGACTTTGAAGACTTCAGCTTCCAGCCTCCTTCTGCTGACCTAGGCCTAGAATATTTCCAGTTTCTGAGACTTACTACGGAATAAGCTTATACTTTCTAGCTCTTTCTGAAATCCGGTTGGCTGTTCTGACTCAAAACTCCTCTCCATGCCGACTGGTTCAAACTGGCTTCTCTAGGGTTCTGAATGAATTGCTCTTAGAAAAACTTCCTTTGAACTACACGAACCAAACTATGTGGCAGGCACTACCTATACCGAACCCAACCAAACTGCACTGAATTGAATCGTACTGACTGCACGAGCTCTGCTGTATTCGTGGACTGTACTCTCCTGCTCCCCGTTCTCGCTACTCGAGTACTGCACTGCTCCCAAACAGCTTTTCTTTTCTGTCGTTCTCATGAGAGTTGGCCACATCCTATCTCTGACTCATTCTGCTGAATCTTCCTCCAATTCATCACTTTGTCCCTCAATTAGAAATCATTTGAGTGGGGGATAAAAGGTGTGTACTAAAGGTGTCTATATTCCATCCAGAGGAATTAAAGGTGTGAATTAACGATGTGTCTGTAATTTTGCTGAATCACACAGACTTAGGTCATCGGATGTGATCCCTTGCCAGAGTAGCCATGTTGCTGGATAAAATTCTACAACTGAATCCACAGTTGTAGAATCCACAGAACCTAGAATTAGAAAGCCATCACATAAAAACTCAAGTACAGGCGAGGGAAGTAGCCTGGCCACTGTTGGAGTCACCAGATGTTACAGGAGAAATGGAGACTAAAAAGTTTAGTGTGACTCTCTCCTTGTTCTCCATTTGTCATTTAATGCTTCCTGACCTCTACTGCTTACATAAATGTTTCTATGACTCTGTTTTCATTCCATTTGGATAATAATGAAGGATCACTGAGTAGCTGATGTTTTTTGTCTTGTTCCTGCAACTTTCTTTTCCCTTTCAGCTAGTAGATCAGCCATGCAGACCCTCTGACACTCTAGTCCAGTCTCTGTAAGGTCCAGTTTTACTACAATGTCCTAGAGCCGCTACTTACTGCCCTCAACTTACAATATCCTAAACAGAGCAAGGGATCCTAGTAACAGAGATATTCTTCAACTGAGATGTATATTTAAAGTTTATTTACAGAACAGCACTTCAACTGTCAATCAACAAATGCTCACATTTTCTTATATAAGCAACACAAAGTGGTAGTCTCCAAAAGGCCCTAAAATAGTATCACTTCTATGGTGGATTGACAGTTTTCCAGGGTTGACAAGATGCCCACACAAAATTGGCAAAATGGTATGCAAAGTAAAGTTTTAGTAAATAAAGGGAGAAGTGTTCCATATCATCCACTGACTCAACCAATAGTAATGATTCCGCTGTCAGGGAACTGTGCTAGATCTTGAGACAGAAATGATGACCTGAAACTGTGGTTCTCAACTTTCCTAATGCTGCAACCTTTAATACAATTCGTCATATTTTGGTGACACCTAACCATAAAATTATTTTTGTTGCTACTTCATAACTGTTATTTGACAACTATTATGAAGCGTAATGTAATTTTTTGAGACAGGGTTTCTCAGTTGTAGCCTGGGCTGTCCTGGCCTCACTTTGTAGACCAGGCTGTCCTCGTACTTACAGAGATCCTCTTGCTTGTGCCTCACTGGGTGCTAGAATTACAGGCATGCACTTCTGCACCAGGCAAATGTAAATATTTTTAAAGATAGAGGTTTGCCAAAAATGGTCATATAAATGTATATGTTAGAATAAGTAAAAATTAAAAAAAAAACCCAAAGACAAAAAGGTCATGACCACAGGTTGAGAACCACTGATCTAAAAAATATAGAAAACTGCTGGTCTAAGAAGTAATGAAAGAAATAATCAAGCATATAATGCATGATCAAGTCCTTTAAAAATAAATCATTATTGCTAGTATGGAAGTCTTGATGACTATTCTTTGTTGTCCAATTAATTACATCTGAAATTAATAGAAACCAGAGCACCTGGGCACATTGATGAGGAATCAATAAATTTTCTTGATTGAATCATTTTAGGTGGGAAGACACACTGTAGATCTGGTTCTTCTGCCTTAAATCTGGTCTGCATCATCTGTTGGCAGTGGATATAGAGGACCTGGAGGAAAAGCATTTTTCTCCTTGCCCGCTTGCCTTCACTGAGTTCAAGGTCATTCCTTCCCTGATATTATAGCCAACATTTTCAAGATTCCAGCCTATTTGGAAGATGCGCTGATAAATCCAAATTCATGAGATAACAACTATTGAACTTTTCATGTGGAAATAGCAACTGTTGAAATAGTTGGACCATAACCTGTAAGCCACTTTAATAAATCACATATATGTATATGAAATTCATATATCATATAGGTACATATTCATTCTATTCTATCAGTTCTGTTTTTCTAGATTATCCAGACTAATACATAAGTAAATAGTATGTGATCTAAGTTTATATTGGACTTATGTAAATTGTAACTAAATATGTGAATTGTTTTCTAAAGAATGAAAATAAATGAAGTGGGTCTGGGAAAAATCAGTTCTGGGATTAAGAACTGGTTTGGAACAAGATAAAGTTTAGTTTGGTACATTCAAGAAATACAACACAGACTAATAGGTGTAACTTTGATTCAAGACATACACAAGAGAGATACAAAAGAAGAAAAGATGGAACTTACATGCTGACATATCTTCAGAAGAAATTATGGTAGTGTGGCCAAATTTGGCATCCCTTCACCCTGTTTTATGAGCCAACATAAAATCTGGCAATGTTCTCTATTCCCAGTTCATATAACAAATTATCTTAATATCTTCTAAAGTATTTTCAAAGCCCACTGAAAATGAATACTGTAAAAACATTAAATTACAAAATATCTTGGAGCTGTACATGGATATAAAGAATATTTCCATAGAAGATAATTCCACTTGTTCAACTTTCTAAACTCTTGTTCTCTTCAGTATTCATGCTTAACTAAGAGGAAGACACATAGGGTTTATGGAAGCTGACATTTGCTACGTACAGAATTCAGTGCTTTCTCTAAAATGCCATGAGTTAATTGAGACTTATTTTCATTGATACTTAGACTGGAGAATGAACAATTAATTTTCCATACACTAACTCTCCATAGAGATCAACACAAAATGTAGAAATGGTCTTCAAATTGTTCTCCCTGGAGCTGTCTTTGCAAAAGCAGAAACCAAAAAAAAATATATCTTTAAAAGACTCAATATTTGGGGGTAATTGTCTTTTCAACCTGTCTAAAAATGAAATATTTTGCATCCAACACATTCCTTTTAAGATCTAGTTTATTAATGGAACTTGAAAGCTTGACATTGTATACAACTTTATATAAGAATGAACAGATATTGTCACATAATTTTACCAAATTCCTGAATCAGCCTGAGTGGATTCTAAATTGAATCAAAAATGGAAAAATACTAGCATTCTCCTCCACTAATTGACTGTGCATATGATGAGATATATATATATATATATATATATATATATATATCATTAGTTGTAGCCAAAGATTGTGTGCATGTGCATGTACTTGTGTGTATGTGTGCGTGTGTATGTATGTGTGTGCATGAGAGTGTGTGTGTGTGTGTGTGTGTGTGTGAGAGAGAGAGAGAGAGAGAGAGAGAGAGAGAGAGAGAGAGAAGAAATACCACAAGCCAAACATAGTTTCAGTTATCTTACCAAACTCCCACGGGAACTGGCACACAAAAATCATCACTCCCACCTGACAAACATATGACTCTCACTATGGGAAAACTCTCCTACTCATGAAGACATTTCCAACTGTGAATACTCTTTGAGGTTCAAAGCATCTTCAAAGGGAAGAGTAGCCATAGTTATCACTTTCCTGAAATATATAATGTGTCATGGATTTGGTTAAGCAATTTTTTATCATTTAAATCCACCCTGCTACCAATATATATGCATATATGCAAATCATGTATTACATAGCTTGTACAAAGACCCATATAGAATCTAAGCCAGCACTACCATGAAGAATAAGTATTAAAACATTTAGGAAATAGATTGTAATTGTTAGAGAAACAGCATAGCATTGGAACTAGGAGGAGTGAGCTTAAGATAATCTGCCCATGGCACTCATTCAAAAACTATCACTTATTTAGTTTCCTTCTGAGGAAAAATGAACAGAATTTCTGATAATCACATTTTTTCATTATATTAAAGTAAAACCTACTCTTTAACATAAACTTTATAACTATTCTGAAATGATAGTATAGTGCTTGGTCATGTCACTGCTTGGTTGTAGTACAAAGCAGGTTAATGTATAGTTATACATCTACTTTGAAGTTATTGGAAAATTCTGCCTCTGAACATACTGACTCCATTACTTCTAGCAACAATAAATATGTCATTATAGTTTCATGTATGAAATAATCACCTGAATATTCAATTTATAGATTATATAAAGTCTTTTGGTAACATTCTATTACTTTATTTAGGATGGAGATATGTGCTTGTTATGTACTTTAGTATGGAACACTTATTACAGACAAATCTTATTGCCTGTGATTTACAAATTTCGTTTCATTATATTGTGAACCACTTGAGGTATAGCAGACATCACACCTCCCATGCTAGCCAATTTCTTTGATGATAAAAGTAAAAGTCATATGTGGCTGATCATCATGCAGCTTCATACATGTATTAATATCTCCACCCAGAGCATGTGTACCACTAGAACATGGGATATATGAGCAGGGCCATACGGAATGGAAATAATTGAAAAGCCACTAAGACCAGAGTCTCTGGGTTTCAAATCTATATTTAAGTATCAATGTCAAGTCAGTGCTCTTCTCTAAACTTCAGACCTTCAGACTCCATTTCTGGGAACATAAGTGTTATATTTAAATGTGATTCTCTTTCCTGGATTCTATTCAATAAATCTACGAAAGCTTATGTAAAAATGCTCATGAGTAATCTCCAAAAGTGAATAACTCTCAAACTCTAAGATGCTTCCCAAATCATTGTGAAAGGAATGAAAGCTTAAAAATAAATCCATAGTAATCATGATGAAACTACAAAACTTTGGAAACAAAATTTCTGACTTTGAAAGAAATAAGCATTATTTTTTTTTTCAGATTAAAAAGTACCTACTTCTAATGGCTACAGTTTTGTATGGCCAAATGTTCATCTGAACATTTAAATTCCAAGGCTCAAAGCTTCTTTCATTATATACCCTACATGACAACAACAGTACAAAGATCTGATTTTTATAAACACGTACTGAGCTACCACACAGATTTTTCTATACATCTTAAAGTATCATTCAATGCATGGCTTCACGCATGCTTGTCAAGCAAAGGTGATATTTACATTGGGCCACTGCTTCATTTTCTCTGCCTAGTACGTGGCTCACTCATGCATGGTCCTTGGTAAAAATCATCTTGTGGAGAAAGCTTATCTTACAAGAACGCTCACATCCTCTTCCACACAGTACATTTACCTTCTTGCCATTGGATCATTGAAACTACGATATACTTTTGGGTTGTTTGTTTGTTTGTTTGTTTTGCCTCTTTTAGCTGAAGCCTGCTGTAGAAGCATGAGACCTAAAAGGGCATGGTTGAGAGAAAACAAAATAACTAAATTGTGAAAGATTGTGAGAAAGCACAGTAGACGGCAAGTGGCCAAAGAGAAGGAAATCTCTTTTCTGCCTTGAAGATGGAAGGGTGGCATCATATCATGCATGGCAGCTTCGATCTTCAGGGAACACACTTGAAGAATGATGCCAACACAATGAATGTGGCTAAGAAGAGTGATGGAAATATTTACGTCCTTGTGATGCTTAATGGATAAACATAAGACATTCTACACCATCTTATTGACTATGGGTACACACTTACGCTAGGCCAATATAATTGAGAAATTACTTTGATCCCCACCCCCAGTGTGTGTGTGTGTGTGTGTGTGTGTGTGTGTGTGTGTGTGTGTGTGCATGTGCGTGTGTGCATGTGTGTGTGTGGTTTTGATTTATGCATCCTGAGGTATTCATGCTTTGTTTCATGTTTTAGTTAAGAGTCTAAGAGATAGAGTCTCTTTAATATCTCAGAGTTGCATGGTATTTTAAATGTGTTTAATGAAACTGCTCTGAGAAAAGCACAGAGTATCTCTTTGTGTTCTGAAAGATGAGACATAACTGGTTTATTCTTCAACTATATAAAACTGTGCATAATTTGGTTAACATGGAAATAAAACCAAGGACATGGTAAGCCCTTCAAGAAGCTGTGCAGAAAAACACCATGTCCTGAAGCTAGAGAACACAAGCACACTATATTACAAAGTAATGTGTTACAAGCCAGGTCAGTGAAACGGTGTCTCACTGAACCCTGACATTTCAGTTCGGCGGCTGTAAGCCTGCAGTTAGTCTGCTCAGTGGGCCAGGTTAATGTAAGTGCAGTTAGATCAGGAAGTGCACTTGTCTCTATGCGTGTGTATAGGGCAACAGTTCTGGGAAGTATAGAGAATATCATTAAGGAAGTTAAAGTCACACAGCTGAACTGTGGCTCTGTCTCACTTTAGTGACCTGTCTGGCCCCAGTACATTTTGTAGATACTAATTGGGCATGGTAGTGTCATTTCCTAGTTTCCATTTTCTTCCTTAGGGTAAGTGAGTAGTCAGCTTCAGTTATTTGAATTATATGGCTTCAACAATGAGAAATGTTCCAACAAATTTAGGAGTTTGATCCAAATCAACAAAATCAGAAATGAAAGGGGAGACATAACAACAGACACTAAAGAAATACAAAGAATCATAAAATCCAACTACGAAGGCATATATGCCACAAAATTTGAAAATCTAAGGGAAATGGACAATTTTCTTGATCAATTTCACTTGCCAAAGTTGAGTGAAGAACAGATAAACAAGGTGAATAGTCTCATTTCCCCTACAGAAACAGAAGCAATCATTGATAGTCTCCCAACCAAAAAAAAAAAAAAAAAAAAAAAGCCCAGGGCCAGATGGTTTCAGTGCAGAATTCTACCAAACCTTCAAGGGGGCAATAATACCGATACTCTTCAAGCTACTCCAAAAGATAGAAATGGATGGGACATTACCAAATTCATTCTATGAGGCCGTAATCACGTTGATACCTAAACCTCGCAGAGACTCAACAAAGAAAGAGAATTTCAGACCAATTTCTCTTATGAACATTGATGCAAAAATACTCAATAAAATACTTGCAAAATGAATACAGGAACACATCAAAGATATCATTCCCCATGACCAGGTAGGCTTCATTCCAGGCATGCAGGAATGGTTTAATATATGGAAATCCACCATATAAACAAACGAAAATAAAAAACCACATGATCATCTCCTTAGATGCCGAAAAGCATTTGATAAACTCCAACACCCATTCATGTTTAAAGTTTTAGAGAGATCGGGGATGCAAGGCACTTTCTTCAACATAATAAAGGCTATATACAGCAAGCCAATAGCCAAAATCAAAGTAAATGATGAGTTACTCAAGGAAATTCCTCTAAAATCGGGAACAAGGTAAGGCTGCCCACTCTCTCCATATCTCTTCAATATAGTACTCAAAGTTCTAGCCAGAGCAATAAGACAACAAAAGGAGATCAAAGGTATCCAAATGGGAAAGGAGGAAGTCAAACTATCCCTATTTGCAGATGATATGATAATGTACATAAGTGACCCTCAAAATTCCACCAGAGAACTGTCATAGCTGATAAACACCTTCAGCAAATTGGCTGGATACAAAATTAACTCAAAAAAGTCTTCAGCCTTCCGATACACAAATGATAAGCTTGCAGAGGAAGAAATTAGGAAAGCCACACCCTTCACATTAGCCACAAGCAATATAAAATATTTAGGAGTTACTCTAACCAAGCAAGTGAAGGACTTGTTTGAAAAAATTTTCAAAACTCTGAAGAAAGAGATTGAAGACGACATGAGAAGATGGAATGATCTCCCCCTCACTGATCGGGAGAATTAACATAGTAAAAATGGCCATCTTACCAAAAGCAATCTACAGATTCAATGAAATCCCTATCAAAATACCTACACAATTTTTTAAAGACACTGAAAGTTCAATTCTGAACTTCATATGGAAAAACAAAAATCCAGAATAGCTAAAACAGTCTTGAACAATAAAAGATCATCCGGAGGAATCTCCATACCTGATCTCAAGCTGTACTATAATGCAACACTAATTAAAACAGCATGGTACTGGCACAGCAACAGGCTGGTTGATCAGTGAAATCGAATTGAAGACCCAGATATAAATCCACACACATATGCTCACTTGATTTTTGACAAAGAAGCCAAATCCATTCAATGGAAAAAGGGTAGCTTTTCAACAAATGGTGCTGGTCTAACTGGATGTCTATATGTAAAAAAATGCAACTGGACCCATATTTGTCACCTTGAACAAAATTTAAATCCAAGTGGATCAAAGACCTCAACATAAAACTGGAGACACTAAGTCAGTTAGAAGAAAAAGTGGGGAAGAGCCTGGAACATATTGGCACAGGAGACAACTTCCTGAACAGAACACCAACAGCCCAGGCTTTAATGTCAACAATTAATAAATGGGACCTCATGAGGCTGAGAAGCTTCTGTAAGGCAGGAGACATTGTCAAGAGAACAAAGCGACAGCCTACAGACTGGGAAAAGATCTTCACCAACCCTACATCTGACAAAGATCTAATATCCAAAATATATAAAGAACTCAAGAAATTAAACACCACCAAACCACACAACCCAATTGAGAAATGGGGCTTGGAACTAAACAGAGAATTCTCAACAGAGGAATATCAAATGGCGGAGAAACACTTAAAGAAATGCTCAACCTCCTTACTCATCAGAGAAAAGCAAATCAAAACAGCTCTGAGATTCCATCTTACAACCATCAGAATGGCTAAGATAAAAAATTCAAGCTATACCTAATGCTGGCGAGGATGTGGAGAGAGAGGAACACTCCTTCCTTGCTGGTGGGAATGCAAACTAGTACAGCCACTTTGGAAATCTATCTGGTGCTATCTCAGAAAACTGAGAATAGGGCTTCCTCAAGAGCCAGCTATTCCACTCCTTGGAATATACCCAGAAGATTCTCCAGCACACAACAAGAAACTTTCTCAACCATGTTCAAAGCAGCCTTATTCATAATAGCCAGATCATGGAAACAGCCTAAATGTCCCTCAGTTGAAAAATGGATAAAGAAACTGTGGTACATATACACTATGGAATACTACTCAGCTATTAAAAACAAGGAATTCCAGAATTTGTGGACAAATGGATTGAGCTAGTTATCATAATGAGTGAATTAACCCAGAAGCAGAAAGACTCAAATGGTATATACTCACTTATATCTGCATACTAGCCCAAGGGGCATATCCCATGAAAGGCTTCACTTACCAGGAAACTGGGACAGAGGGGAGGACATCCCATTGGGACTCTAGATGAGAGAACCATGTGAGAATAGCAAAGTAGAAGGATCCAGAGGTTCCCAGAAACCTACAAGTAGAACATTATGGTAGGCAGATTTGGGCCCAGGGGTCCCACTCAAACTATGGCATCAGCCAAGGACAATACAGGCGGTAAACTTTAAACCCCGACCCAGATCTATCCAATGGGCAGAGCATTCTCCACAGTTGAGTGGAGAGTGGGGTATGACTTTCACACGTACTCTAGTGCCTCATATTTGACCATGTCCCCTGGAAGGGGAGACCTGGTGGCACTCAGAGGAAGGATAGCAGGTTAGCAAGTAGAGACTTGATACCCTATGAGCATATACAGGGGGAGGTAATCCCAGTCAGGAACAGCCATAGGGGAGGGGAATAAGGGGAAAATGGGAGGGAGGGCCAAGGGATGGGATAACCATTGAGATGTAACAAGAATAAATTAATAAAAATATTTTTAAAAGAATTATGATGGACGTATTAAAAAATATAAAATAATAATAAATAAAAACAAGAAATTCCTGAAATTTGTGGACAAATAGATTGAATTAGAAATGACCATAATGAGTGAGTTAACACAGAAACAGAAAGAGTCAAATGGTATATACTCACTTATATCTGCATACTAGCCCAAGGGGCATGTCCCATGAAAGTCTTCACTTACTAGGAAACTGGGACAGAGGGGAGGACATCCTATTTGGACTCTAGATGAGAGAAGCATGGGAGAATAGCAAAGTAGAAGGATCCAGAGGGGCCTAGAAACTTACGAGAAGAACATTATGATAGGCAGATTTGGGCCCAGGGGTCCCGCTCAAACTATGGCACCAGCCAAGGACAATACAGGCTTTAAACTTCAAACCCCTACCCAGATCTAGCCAATGGACAGGACAGTCTCCACACTTGAGTGGAGAGTGGGATATGATTTTCTCACGAACTCTGGTGCCTCACATTTGACTATGTCCCCTGGAGGGGGAGACCTGGTGGCACTCAGAGGAAGGACAGCAGGTCACAGAGAAGAGACTTGATACACTATGAGCATATACAGGGGGAGGTAATCCCTCTGAGGAACAGTCATAGGGGAGGGGAATAAGGGGAAAATGTGAGGGAGGACTGGGAGGATACAAGGGAGAGGATAACCATTGAAATGTAATATGAATAAATTAATAAAATAAAATTTAAAAAAATTAGGAGTTTGAGACATTTGGTAACCAGATGATGATGATGTTTTGGAAGACTGTGAAACTTTCAGACATGGAAAAACACTAATAGATAGAGGACCATAAGGTTTGGTCCAAAGGATTATGGAGTTCTGGCTTTCAGTCTAGCATTCTGGTTCTTGATTCACCAATGTAAAAGACTGGGGTGAGAGTGGGTGTCCTCCCAGCACAGGCAGCTTTCCATGGTTCTCTAGTCACCATGCCTTTTTCTCAATTACAGACTATATATCCTAAAACCAGGAACCAAAATAACAATTTCTGCTTCAAATTGCTTCTCTAGGATAGTTTGACATCGCAGGAAGAAAAGCAACAGGTGCAATGGGAACACAAAGAATTAAAAGCTGCATATCAAGACAGGCATGGTGGCACACGCCTGTAATCCCAGCATTTGGGAAGCAGAGGCAGGTGGATGACTGTGAGTTCAAAGCCATGCTGATCTACAAAGCAAGTCCAGGACAGCCAAGGCTACACAGAGAAACTCTGTCACAAAAAAAACAAAAACAAAACAAAACAAATAAAAACAAACCTACATATCTTTTATCACTTGATGTTTTATTAACAAGAGAAATTTTGTTATGTATTCGTCATAATGTTTGGAGTTACCTTTGTCTGCTAGTCGCTGACCTCTGAAAGCCCTATTTTTCCTTTGTTGATCTGAGAAAGAAAGGAAAAGAAAGTAGAGAGAAGTTGCCTATTATTGGATTACCACTTCTAAGTATATTTTATTTTTGAGACTACATTCCGGTTCTGTAGAAATTATGGAAATTGTGGTTAGTGAATTGTTGGCCACAAACACACTGTGTCCCCTGAGCTGGCTGCTTTCTTTGTGGTAAATATCATTCCTTAATTGCATTCATCAGCACATTGAGCTGAGGTGAAAAAGCAAACAGTAAATTCCAAAGTGTCTTCTTTCAAATTAATGATGACAGACTAATTTGCTTCAATCCAAGGCCACATCAGAACCTGACAATCTTATTTTTCTTAAAATGTTAAAGGAATAAAATCACTAAGTCAGGGGATGAAAAAATATGTCTTTGTACATTTTAATAAATAGGATTTTTCACAACTTAGTGAGCTAGCTGATAAAGACACGAACATTTGTTAGCAAGCATGATCCTTACATTGTCATTAATGGATTATACAAAATTAATACCACAAGCTGAAATCATTTCAGAGCATTCAAATGAGTTGACTATCTCTCAGTCAGTGTCAGGAAGGGGCATGGTCATGCTTTTATCAGTTTGTCCATGGTCAGTGTCCTTATTTCTGATATTGGCAGTGTCCAGGATTCTTCACAGGGGATACATTGTATGAGGATATACAATTTAACTAATGGGTATTAGGTCTTCCACTGTATTTGTAGGACCAATGTCTCTTGCTTTCATCATACCCAAATCAACCAGCTGCAAAACTGAGGACACAGGTATCTGAATGCACAGGAGTGAAATATTTGCTGTTAGTTAGGGACTCTGGGTCCAGTGCTGAAAGTTTCCAACACTAGACTGCTCTGTAAGGAACAGTAGTAATAGCTTCCACATCATACCCTTAAGTAATGAGTGCCAAAGCGTGTGCTCTGAATTTAAGATTCAGGTATGAGTTTGTTATTCTACAACTATGCTCAACACGCGCACACACACACACACACACACACACACACACACACACATGCATGTATAAACACTCATACATACACACATGTGCAACAAAAGGGATATTCCTATAGTATTAATCCTAACTACCATGAAGGAAAAGGCGTTTTCTTTTGTTCTATTCTTTTCCTTTGGCACGCTGGGGATTGAACCTGGGACCTTAGACATGATGGGTATGTGATTTACCACTAAGCTGTACTTCCAACCATGAAAAATAGATTCTATTTGGCAAACACAGTGTAGCCAGAAGTAGTGGGCCAAACGATTAATTTTTTTTCATTAATTTCTCAAATTTCACAAAGAGCAATCATAAAAGAGAACTGCACATTCCAAGTTCAAAGGACAAAAACCAATGTGTAACATACTTATATGCTCATTGGAAATGCCTTAGAATTTAATTGAATGCATCCAGTATAGAAAGGACAATATCACAATCCTATAGTATTTCTTCAGTAATTATCACATACTTTATAAATACCTGTGATTATTTTAAATACAGACTTTCATATACATGAATTGTTCCTATTTATTTTTTTAATTAATGCAACCAAAAGAAGAAGCCAATGATGCCTGTGATGGTTAGCATAACTGCCAACTAGACACAACCTAGAAAAATCAGGGAGAAGAATCTCAAAGACGTATTTGACTACCTGTTTTCCCTGTGGACATGTCTATAAGGAGTATCTGAATTAAGTCAAAACATGTGGGGAGTCCCATCTCACTGTTAGCAGCACCATTCCCTAGGCACAGTGTCTTGAACTGTATAAGACTGGAGAACTCTGGCTAAGTACGAGCAAGGAAGGGAGCCATAGGTGTCCATTTCTCTCTGCTCTTGATTTTGAATGTGATGATTGATTGTAACTTGGAGCTGTAAACAGAATAAGGCCCCTTTTACCAATGCTGGGTTTTGTCAAGGCATTTTATCACAGCAACAGAAATTAAACTAGCGCAATACCCATTCAAAGATGTAAAAGACAAAACTCAGATATACAGTAGAAATTTTCACTTAGAGCATCTTCTCTCCACATTCTGTCTCTAACGAGTGCTGGGGTTAGGAATGCATCATGTTATCCAGCACATTATGGATGAGGGTACCAACAGAGATCAAACTCTGGTCCTTGGGCTGTCATAGCTAGACTTTTCACAGACTGACCTAGTTCTGCAGCCTAGGAGTCTTTCTTCAAGTTTACAGTAAAAGTTTGTTGACATGGATTTAAGAAAGAAATATCTTATTATATGCTATTTTGTTATGTTTTGTTATTGACTCTTGGAATCTTTTTCTTTTCTAATGAGAAGCAAAAACGGGGCCGATGTGGATGGGAAGGTCTACGGAGAAAAGCTGGGAGGAGCAGAGGGATGGGAAATATAACCAGGATATATGGTGTAGTATCAGAAAAGAATATTTTTAATTAAAGGGGGAAAGAATAAATTTCAAAACGTTCACTGAAAAAAGAAAAAACAAACAAGTACTCCGACTGTACAGAGGAATAATTACTGTATAATATACCTTTCAAACAGAACTTTTTACTTAAAAATTTGTAACATATAGCATATTTTATCTTATTTTCTCCTCCTCAATATTAATCACAGCATAAACCTTATTAAGGAAATTATATTACTATATAATATTTTAAGATAGTGATAGGAGTTAAAATGACAGTATTAGTAGCATTATCTTGTAATTATTATTAACCTGTATAGTACTGAGGACATCATAGGTGATAACTAAATATTTGTAAGCTAATTAGCGCAGTAATACATAAAAAACAATTTCTTTGGTATAAAATTTCACTGGACACTGACAACAATCTTAGCACTTCTATATTGAGATTTTTATTTAAGCTACAGAATCTAAAATAACATTTTCATAAAGAAGAACACAGAGACATTTAAAATTTCTGCATCTAAATCTTATATTAAAATGATGATTCTTGCCCTGGATAGGACACTTATAGAAACCCACTCTCACCGAGGCTCAGAAAGCATTGTAAAAGGGGAGGTGGAAAGAATATTAAGAGCTGGAAGATGGGGAGACATACTGTGAAATGCTGCCCTTAGTCATGTCCTAGCTATCATACTCATAAACCTTCAGCATCTGGGATAATGTGTGTAAAACCTACACAAGACCAAGCCAATCAAAATCCAATGGTCAATTGAGCATAGGTCTGTGGGTCCCAGTCCTTCCTGAGGGGCTATTGGCAGTTGTTGGGGGTGGAGTTGGAGGGACATACTCTGTTTTGAGAATGTTTTGAGAATTCCCTTGCTCCAATAGGTCCCCCAAACCAAGCAGATGAACAATATTGAGTTGTTTAAAACAAAACAAAACAAAACAAAACAAAACAAAACAAAACAAAACAAAACAAAACAAAACAAAACAAAAAAGCAATAAATAAAGACACAGTGTTTTGAGGTGGGTGTATTGAGGAAGACCGTGTAGAAGGTACAGTGAGAGAAAGCACGTGAATCTGCTCATACTTCATTACATTTAAATGTATACAAATATATATGATCATCTGTATGGAATTCTCATGAATAAATAAAAATTGAAAAAGTAATAATTCTCAAAAGTAATGTAAAATATCTCTAACAATCTTTCCACTTTATTATAATTTTGAATAAATAGTCACATGGAGATCCTTTATGAGTAATTCCTATGGCCTGTTCCTTAAGAATGTTATGTATAATAGCAAAGATATGCCTCTCTTGATTCAAAATGCTTGTTAGATTGTTCATTTTATAAAATTATTTTATAAAATGTAATTTCTTACATCTGTGGTTGCAACATGAATAATTTTTATAAAAATCTAAAGTTCTGCAGGTGAAAAATAATCTTAAATTGACAGTTGCAAGACCCTGGCTTTTTAAACACTAGTTTTAAAATTTAACAAAAAAAGGAAGAAGGCTTCCATGGGAGTGATGCAGAATCAATTTCATTCTAGTAATACCTGCTCAGCGAGTTGCATAAAATAAATTAGTCTTGTTTGTGGCAACAGGCAGTACCTAACAGAAAATCCAGTTAAGATTGATTTTAAAGTAATACAGTATGTTTGCTTACCTAGCAAAATAACAGAAGAAAATATTCACCTCATGTTTGCTCAGTTATTAATCTAGCTCCTCTTCATACAATTGTTAAAGTCTGTGGCAGACATATGGGTGGGGTTGTCACAACTTAGTCTGGTCAACAGGCTGACTGAATAATAAAATTATTCATAACCCTAATACATTGCATTTGTATTTGGCTAGCCAACGTCCAAATAAAAGACAATTATATACAAACATTCAACAAATATTTACTTAACATTTTCCTCACTATTCTCAAATATATTTTTGAAAATAAGCTTAAAAGATGTTTCATGCACCATGATGATGAAAATAGATGTTTTATGCACTAAGAATTAAAGATGTGGCAAATCCAAATTGAGGAGCTGCTGAGTTACCTAATAAAGAGTGAAATGAGTGATTTAGGAAGCAGGAGCAGGTGAGAAGGTGGCGTAGTGGATATAAGAGTGCTTGTTTTGCAAGCATGAGGACCAGAGGACATGAGTGTACATCCCTAACAACCATGTAAGAAACTTGCTATACCTACATGTAACACCAGCATTTGGGGTAAGAGACAGGCAGATAACCAGAGATCACAGGTCATCCAGCTTAGCTGAAGGAGTGAGCTTCCAATTTGGTGACAGACCCTGTCTCAAAATCAGGCAGAGGCCAATAAAGACACCTAAGGCCTTTGTGATGGACTCTGAACACATATGCACCAGAACACTAACATGAGTGAAACACACACACACTCACACACACACACACACACACACAAACACACACACACAAACACACACACACATACAAACACACACATGCACGCATGCACGCACGCACGCAAGCACACACTGTGTTAATGCTCATCCTGTACTACAACACATCTCTCATATGAGCACACATCCAGTCTTAAAAATGTGTGTAAAATAAAGCAAATCAGACACTGCTTATGCCTCAAATGAGAGCTTATACCACATCAACACACATTCGGTAATGAATACATCTTGCTCATGCATATCCTCACTAGCACACTTCTCATATTAGTGAACACTGTTTATGGTGTGTTTACTAAGTGTCTCAGATGTACAGAGCTGGCCAAATTTTTCTATAATGGCATCTGCAACTCTGGTTTATTTTCCTCCCTCCCTCCCACTTGAATTGGGAATCAAACTGGGCCCATGCATGCAATGGTGCATAAGTGCTCTAACCCTGGGTAAGCTACATTCCAGGAACTCCATTCTGCAAGTTACCTTGCCTTCTTTGGTACATTTTTCTAAGTGAATCTTGGTCATTATTTTCCAAAGACTACTGTGGTCCACCCTTCATGCCCACTGTCTGTCAGGAAGATGACATCTAAAGAGCTAGAGAAGCAAACACTTTCTGCATGTATAACTTATGGCTAATGTCTCAGCACACAAGTACACATCAGTTTTCTATTGCTGTGATAAAACACCATGGCCTTACCTCAAAGAAGATGATGAACATCATAGCATCCCCTTATGGATATGGCTTCAAATGTGGCAAAGAAGCCACTGGGGGAAATGTCGTCATTTCAGCCACAGACAGAATTCTGCCTAAAAAAGGGCAAGCTTGAATGCAGGGAGAGTCAACAGCCAAATTCTGCCAAGAGAGGGTAAGCAAGTCCTCAATAGTTCCTGCCTCACAAATATGTCAGTCAGATAGACATATTGGGCCAGAAGGCTAAAATGATGCTCCAATGTTATAGAGATTTAGGTGACTATTCAGGCAGTAAACTGTGTCATTTTGTTTTCATTCTGGAAGCTTCTAACCAGCACTCCCGGTATAATCAAGTAATCAATTTTATTCCTTCTCAAGTCTCTGATAAGTTGAAGACCAGATAGTTTAGTTACAATTAAGCTTAATTTGTTTAGGGGTTAAGATGTTTTTAGGTCTAGATAGATGTTTTAAGTTGATAATGATGAGATATGATAAATATTGATTTACATTCAGAACTTCAGTCACAGAAAGATAGGAAAGATGTTTTTTTTCCAAGGCTGCCACATAAAAATAGCCTAAACAGTAAGAATATAACATTTATATAATTCCTGATACGTGTCATGGTACTTCTTGCCAGAGGTAGTTTATTGTATATATGGGTAATAATATAAATGTATGTGTAAAAATAAAAAATATTTAATAAAAATGTGCTTTAAAAAACACCTTGGGAAAAACAAAACAAAACAAAACAAAAACACCTTGGCCAAGGCAAGATATAGAATAATAAATAACTGTATTTATTATTCAGTGTGCATCTCTGCATCTCTCTCTCTCTCTCTCTCTCTCTCTCTCTCTCTCTCTCTCTCTCTCTCTGTCTCTGTGTGTGTGCGTGTGAGTGTGTGTGTCTTATATGTGTGTGTGTTTGTGTGAGTACGTGTGTCTGTGGTGTGTGTGTCTCTGTGTGAGTGTGTGTGTCTGTATGTGTGTCTGTCTGTCTGTGTATGTTTGTGTGTGTGTGCGTGTGTGTAAATGCATGCACATAGACATGCCACAAAATGTAGTGGTCAGAGGACAATTTTCAAGAGCTGGCTCTCTCTTTCCATCATGAGGTCCTAGAGATAGAACTCATATCATTAGGCTTAGTGGCAAGTGACTTTATCTGTTTCTTTTGTTTTTGTCATCTAGGAATTACTTTTAAGTGTTCACATATTAATGCTTTTAATCTTTTCATGCAAATTTGCATTGTAACTCCAAGTGTTATTTTCTTGAATTTAAATTTAATTTCTCAAAATCTTTTCACTCTAACTTGTATTGTACACTGAATGTTTCCTACCTGTACAGTTGTCTTTACTTTGCTGCCTTTGTTCCCTTAGACATTTTTGCTTCTACTATTTAATATATTTCCTCCCATCTAAGTAGGAAAGAGTAATTAAGAAATCTGTACCAAAGTATTCTTATCCAGAATTGTTTTAGCTATTCTGTGGGATATTTTGTTTGTTTGTTTGTTTGTTTTTTGACATGAAGTTGAGAATTCTCAACTTGAAAGATCAATTGATCTTTCAAGGTCTGTAAAAAAATTGCATAGGTATATTGGTAGGTATTGCATTAAATCTGTAGATTGCTTTTGGTAAGATGGCCATTTTTACTACATTGATCCTCCTGATCCACAAGCATGGGAGGTCTTTCCATCTTCTGATATCTTCTTCAATTTCTTTCTTCAGAGACTTGAAGACTTTTTTCATACTAGTCTTTCACTTGCTTGGTTATAGTTACAAAAAAATACTTTAAATAATTTGTGGCTAGTGTAAGTGGTGTGTTTTTCCTAATTTCTTTCTCAGCAGATTTGTCATTTGTATATAGGAGGACTACTGATTTTTTTTTAATTAATCTTCTACCCAGCAACTTTGCTGAAGGTGTTTTTCAGCTGTAGGAATTCTGTGATGGAATTTTGAGAGTTACTTATGTATCTTATCATATATTCTGCAAATAACGATACTTTAGCTTCTTCCTTTTCTCTGTGGATCCCCTTGATTTTCTTTTGTTTTCTTATTGCTCTAGCTAGAACTTCAAGTACTAAATTGATGAGATATGGAGAGAATAGGCAGCCTTGTCTAGTCCCTGATTTCAGTGGAATTGCTTTGAGTTTCTCTCCATTTAATTTTATGTTGGCTATTGGCTTATTGTATATTGTCTTTGTTATCTTTAGGTATGTACCTTCTATCCCTGATTTCTCCAATACTTTAAACATGAATGGGCATTGGATTTTTCAATTGCTTTTTCAGCCTCTAAGAGACGATCATGTGTTTTTTTTCTTTCAGTTTGTTTATATGGTGGATTACATTGGTGGATTTCCATATATTGAGCCACTCCTGCATGCCTAGGATGAAGACTCCTTGGTCATGGTGAATGATATTTTTAATATGTTCTTGGATGCAGTATATGAGTGTTTTGCTGAATATTTTGACATCAATGTCATAGTATAATAAATAAATAAACAAATAAATTTTATCCAGTTTTCAAGATTCCTTCAAATAGTGTTCAATTATGGCACCTGCCAAACAGATATTTGACAAAGACTGTGGTTTTGTTTGCTTGCTTTATAATTTGTTTATTTTATCTTATTATACATTTTTATCTAAACATTAACTCAGCCAGTTTAGTAATTATCACTTCAGTTAATGTTTTGAATTGAGCCAGTTTTAGCCTTTCTCTGGCTGTCTGATATCTGCCTTCCTTCCTGATTTTGACTGCGCAGAATTAAGTGGCCCACTCTGCACAAAGGAGGCATCTTCATCTCAGTGGATACTCAGATGGATATTAGTGAGAGAGAAGGCATCTCTTTTATTTACTGAAGAATCTTGACGTAGAAGACATGGCCCATCCATAATTGCCACCCATCCCTGCCCTGGTGAGGCGTCAAGGAATGATTCCAGTGCTCAACGCTCTCAAGCTGCCTGGTACCCTTCCTCCAGCTTCCCTCACCATATGCACTAGTCTGCATGTGCGGCGGGGGCTGTGAATAAAGGAGCTTCCTCCTATGAGCATGGCTGTCAGCAAGCGTTGAGGGTATAGAAGCAGACAACTGAAGGGTTTGTTCTATTGGCTATCTTTGCCCTCTGGCATTTGAGAGTTTGTTTATATTAAAGACAAAATGAAAAAGACTGCTTTCTCTTTAGAGGAGCAAGGATAACATGGGGAAAAGGTGATGAGGGGAAGATGAATGAATATTAAGTTCATTTAACCAATTTAAATCATGAGTAAATTAAGCTATGCAGAAACTGACTTCTTTTTCATGGAAAAATATGAAGGTAAGCATGAAGACCAGAAACAGACTGCTTCATGCCACGAAAACCTTTAGATGACAAATGTTTAGTTGATAATCAAGACGCTGGCAAAGTCAGAAGTCCTGCAGACTGCCTAAGCCCCAGTCAACCTGCCCCTCCATCTCATCCCACCATTATGTTTTGCTTATTTTCCAAGCCTGCAGTTCAAAGAGACCATGGGCAAGAGGAGCAGGCATTTTCAGATCCCACAGGCAGAGCCTAGAGGCTGTAGAACAATATTTGTGATGAACACAAGATGTCCACAGAAAGGCAGCAAGAGCTGGTGAGAGGCACAGAGGGTGAGCAAAGCTCAGCTTGTGTCTTGCCTTCTTCTAGAGTACATTGGACAGTTAGAAAATGTCTGTCCTTTATCCCAAAACTGAACGAAAAAAATATCTACCCTGTAGAGTTCTTGTGAGAACTGAATGGGGTAAGATAATGTTTACAAAGGACACACAGTAATATTCAGAAATTACAGCAATTATCAAAACAATCCAAACTGTGTCAACAAGAAGCACTGCAACCTTCCGTGTTATCTAATGCTTGCATGGCAGCCTGTGTGATTTCAGTTGTGTTCCTCATTTCCCACAAAGGATCCTCTGTGCTGCAGGTGGAAGCATTTCTGTATGCCTGCATGCTGGGAACTTTCTCCCTGAAGTGAAGGATGGTCATGTAGACATTTCCTGAGACTCATACTTTTTGGTTGTTTTGATCAATTATTCCACAAAGAATATTTTCATTCCTGAATTTTGCCTCTAACCCTTCTCCACTACCCTTTTGCCTATGAAATTTGTTGGAGAATTTAATATATTTACTTTATAATTATTGAATTACATCATTACTTGTCACATCAAATCGTGAATATTATTCCACATAAATCTCATCAAGCTTCCGTGATAACTGGTGATGCCTAATCCTTCTTCTCAGGCCCTTTTATTCCACTGAGAAGCTTTGAGTTCATACATGGTCTGAAATCTTCCACTGCAAGCAATCCTTAGCACCTGATAATGTCATTTGAACACAGCTTTGTCAACACAGAAAAAGAGACAAGTGCAAGATAATTGTTTGCATAATAGTCACAAAAGAAGTGACAGACTCAGAAACGTGATACTGTTTTGAAACCTCATCAGGATGGGTTCTTACTCTCCGATGTCAGATTCCTTTTTTTTTTTTTCCCTGTATGGTAAATTTATTGCCTGTATCTCGTTTGCTTTTTGTATCCTAGATGATAATATGTCTTTTTTTAATTTTATTTTTTACATTTACATTTACATATACATATATTATTATGTCTAGATACAATAGATTACCTATAGAAAGAGGAACCATGACACAATCAGGAATTATATAAATGTTACATTCTTAGTGTTTTGGATATTTGTATTTGACAGCCTTGAAAAAGACATCTTTATTATCTTGGTGCATCTAAATTTCTGAATGTAAATCAATCTCCATCACATATTGTCATTATGAACTTAGAACACCTATTTAGACCTAAAATCATCTTAACTCCTCAATTGCTAGTCTACTTTTATCACAAGAATATATGTTTTAGGTACAGCAGATAGATATGACTCTATAGAAAAATAAGATCTTCAAAAACACCAGAGACATGCAGAATATGAAAATGGGGAAATAGAAGGATCCATAGGGTCCTAGAAATCTTCAAGAAGAACATCATGATGGGTAGGTCGGGGCCCATGGGGGTCTGCTCAAACTATTGCACTAACCAAGGACAATACAAGTAGCAAGCATCAAACCCTACACTGATCTACCCAATGGACAGGACATTCTCCACAGTATGTGGAGAGTGGGGACTGACTCTGACATGAGCTCTGGTGTTCCATATTTGACCACCTCTTCTTGGTGGGGAGGCCTGGTGGCACTCAAAGAAAGAACAAGCAGGTTACCAAGATGAGACTCATAGCCTATGACTATATAGTTGGGGAGGAGGTCCCCCTTGGTCATAGACATAGGGGAGGAGAATAGGGTGAAAGAGGGAGGAACGAGAGGATACAAGTGATGGGATAACAATTGAGATGTAATCTGAATAAAACAATAAAATATTTTTAAAAATTAAAAAAATGTTTTTATTACTTTAATGATACATTGACCATGAGACAGGTTAACTCTTAGCAATATCCAGCTTACTTCACAGAGGATGATGAGCATTAAAGAAAAGAACTTCCTTATGGAGATGGCTTCAAATGTGATAAATAAGCCACTGGGCAAAAGGTCCTCATTCCTACCACAGACAGAATTCTGCCTTAAAAAAGGTAAGCTTAGATGCAGTCAGAGTTGACAGGCAAACTCTGCCAACACAGGGTAAGCAAGTCCTTAATAATTCCTGTCTCACAAATATGTCTGTCACATATATTGATCCATAAGGCTGAAGATGATACTCCAATGTTATAAAGGGTTTTGGGTGATTATTCAAGGAGAAAACTGACTCTCTCTTGTTTTCATTTGGAGAGCTACTAACTTGCACTCCCAGGATACTCAGGTAATCAAGTTTATTCCTTTTTAAGTCTCTGAGGGAGTTGAAGACCAGGTAGCTAGTTTTACAATGAGAATATATCTTTTAATTTACTTTTTCAAGAAAATTTCTATTTTATTTCCACCCATATGATGAATCTAAGTCATTTCATCATTATTGGGCCCTAGTCTTGTTATATGTCAAATCTTGAAATCTGATGGGATAACAATAAAATTCTACCTCCCCACATCTTCACTAATATACAATATATTCAATTGTATATGTTACACACATATTCACACACATACATATGTGTGTAAGTGTTTATAGATATATTTAACCAGATATAGTTAGTCACTTCAAATATAATATATGCTAATTGCCTACAGGCTAAAATACCACCATCAATTACTTTCATGGTAATGAGAACATTATCACTTTCGCTAAAAATGAAACATATGTGTGTCAATGAAGTTGTGCAATATAATGAACACTCCTCTGAAGTCATTTGTCATAAAACACAACAGAAACTTAGGCCAGATCAATCTCAAAAGGAGAAAACAACTGTGTAATACTCACCCCAGTTAAATGAAACAATTATATGTAATGAGTTCCTATAAAAATAAAAACCAAATTAACCTATTACACTTGACATGGATGACAGGACAGGATGGGTATTCATATGCTTAAAACATTAAGTAAAAGAATTTCAAGTACATGGAAAAAGTCACCAATGTGCTAACAAATGTGTTAAGTGGTCATTGCTCTAGAGCAGAGACATAAGCACACTTCAGCTGACATGGTCAGGAAAGATTTTAGAGTGGTAAAAGACAATGTAGAGTCTCTGTGAGAATGCCATCCTGGGGAGGAGAAAGAACAGATGAGACTTGTTTGTCGTGACTGTATGAAGGATAAGCCACTATACTATGCAGTCGGTGGTGCAGCAAGTGCACGGAGCCCACATGACTCAATACGTGGTCTTCCACTGAGAAGCACATATTTGATGTACAAATGGCCAACAGAGACTGATACGATCCAAAGCCCTATGACTAATCCCTCTTCCTTCTAATATTTGCTACTCTCTTCTCACAGTGTAGTTGTTCTATAACACTACGAGATACATTTTTCTCACAAATTATTTTTCATGAAACAAAACTAATATCAATTCTTTCTGAATGGCAGTGATTTTTATTTACTCAAATATAGCTCTCTCTCTCTCTCTCTCTCTCTCTCTCTCTCTCTCTCTCTCTCTCTCTCTCTCTCACACACACACACACACACACTCACTCACTCTCTCTTTTTTTTTTTTTACCAAGGTTGCATCTGCAAGTGAAACAGTTGTATGTCTTGAGCTGTTCCTAATGTAGCTGGTAGCTGGTGTAGGCATAGCTATCTATCCACTCCCTCTCTACTACAGTATATCTTTACTCTACAATTGAGACCATTACTGTTTCTTAAGTCTCTATCAGGAGGTGGAGAAATTGCTTAGCGATTTAGGGCAGTTATTGCTCTGGCAGGGGGCCCAGATTTGGTTCTACGGACACACACATGATGGCTCAAAAGCATGAGTAACTCTAGTACATTCTAGTGGCCTCTTATGACATCCACAGGCACCAGGCACACAAGTGGTGTATAGACATACACAAGTGGTATGTGCAAAATACTGTAAAAGCAAATATAAAGCAACTCAATCTAAAACAAGAATACATCAACACTCTTGAGCAAAAAGCCAGAATAAATATTGTATTTGAGGGTAATAGAACTCAGTAATAGTTACCTACCTGTAGGTGTATGAATCAAGGATGAAGTTGTAAATGTTTCTAATACCTCCCATATTATCACAGGTGATGTAATAAACTATTCACCTTGTGGGGCATCACCATGATCAGGCATTCAAGAGAGTAAGCTATTGTTTGAGAGACTTTTCCTGGGAGATAAAATACACACAGACACACACACATACACACACAAACACACTACAACAGACCAAAGTAATGGTTTCTGTGTATTTCAAATTGGAAAGGCAATGGGATTTTAATTTTGGTTTTGTATAAATTGTGGAAATGACCTATCCTTGGTATGGTTAAGAAGAATTTATTTGGAGATATGAAAGAGAGCACATCCAGAGGCTTATAAAAGAGTCCAGAACTGATAGAGAGAAGCAAACTGAACATGGCTGGCAGACTGGGCCTGGCTAGGGCCATCTGCAAGAGAGGGGAAAATAAGCAGGTATAGAGGATAGAGAAAACAGAGTGAGAGAATTAGGATCAGAGAGAGAGAAAGAGAGTGGGATTGGGAGGAGGAAAGAAAGAGTGGGAAAGAGGGAGGGAGGGAGAGAGGGAGAATCAGAGTTTTCAGGAGAATGAGTACATGGTAGCTGGAAAGCTGAGGGAGTTTAGCTTAGGGGAGAAGGGCTAGGATGCTAGAAGTTTAAAATGTGTAACAGTTATTTGTGACCCCATCATATGATTTAATTTGTAAATAGGTAAATGCCTCCTTTTGGTAGGAGCAGACAAGTTTCACAAGTTCCTGACGAACTCTGGCTTTTATCTAACTGCCAGAAATCCTCCTATAGTCCTGGTTGAGCTCTTTCTGGATATTTGGACTGCCTTTTGGAGGTTGGGAAGTGGAGTTTCTTTTGGGTATGATAGGTTTCTAATAGCAGTATGTCTGAAAGGTTAATTACCGGAGTAGTGCTGACATGAAAGCAGCCACATCATTGAAAAGCCCACCCCAACATGGGTGACAATTTAGGAAAACTGTATTTCCAGAATCTCTCCCTTTTTACATATACATTTATATTATCACACATATGTACAATAAATTACCTATAGCAACTAGTACCACAAAACAATCAGGAGTTATATAAATGTTACATTCACAGTGTTTTGGCTATTCATATTTGGCAACGTTGAAGAAAATATCCTCCATGTATGTTTGCAAGCCTTGTTCTGAGAACCTCTTGTCTCAATGTTGTATAAACTGTGCTCTCCAATTGTCCCCTTGTATGCCAATAAAACAGTGTACAGCCAGTCACTGAGCAGGGGAGAAAATAGGTCTGGATTTCATGCCAGCCAGGGGATGAGGAGTTAGAAGAGGAAATAGGGGATTCAGCAGGTCATTCAGCCTTAGGCAGAAGTACAGGAGAGATGAAGAATATTCAGATGGAGTAAAGAAAAAACTAAAAAGTAAGTAACTTGGGGATTTTGGAAAGATGAAGACAGGATAGCATAGAGGGTTAAGAACAAACTTAAACTGCTCAAGATTGTGTTGTAATGCTTTATAAACAAAAACAAAGAAACAAAATATCTTTCCTATCTTGGTGCATCTAAAATTCTGAATGTAAATCAATACCTATCATATCTTTCTCACCATTATCAACTTAAAACGTCTATCTAGACCTAAAAACATCTTAACCCCTAAACAACATACCTCTCGCAAACATGCCGACAAGGTTGGGGAAATCTCCGCCCAGTGCAGAGTCTCCTTGCTAGACGTTTCTTCCTACTCTGTAAAGCTGAGGAGGAGCCTTCAAGAATCTTGCAAACCTCTGCTTTTCCAGGTACGTGACTTTTATTTACTTCTTGAGGCTTCTGAGCATCCTTCTACCTCAGGGAAGCAATGTTTCCTTGGAAAGAAACTGCTATTTAATAATAGGCCATGGAAGGTCAGTGTGCTCACCAAAGCCCAAGCAACAAAACTCACAAATGAGCAATGGTCTAGAGGGAATCTAAAGCTCTGGACATGCACAATCCAAGGAGGACCTGGGCAAACTTGAAATGCATTGTGAATCAGCCCAGCGGACAGACTCAACCTTAGCTTGGACGTGACATATTTTTGTATTAATTTTACTGAGATGCATCCCTATTTCATTCAATTAACTGGTAAAATACTACTTCCATTAGCACATATTTTTTTTTCTGGATGAAGTAACAAATTGCTCTGTGAAATCATTAAGGATAGAAATTGTTGTCTTTGTCATAATGTTTTTAATCTTTGAGTGATTCATACATCAGACCCTAAGACTAAAGATAATGAACGAGTCTCAGAAGATTTCTCTAGGCATACAGTCTTTAGTGTCTTCCTGATTCAGTTTTAAATTGTAGAATACCATTTCATTTCAGGTTAAAACTTAACTTAAAATGCTTTGAATAAAATGAAAAATAACCATACCAATAATTCTTAATCTCTAAATCTATTGCCAGGGTGAAGGCTCATTGTATCCATTCAGATGCATATTTATCATGATGTTTCTAAATAATACACTTACATTGCTTTTTAATTTTTCTCAGTTTGTCAAGTTTTCATATCACCTATTAACATTGTATACGGAATTAGTCTTGAGAAAGCATCATCATTTCTTTCTATATTGCACATAGTTTTATCAAGTACATAATTAGTATTAATTATATATATATTTGTATTTTCAGCTCTTGCTCATTAAACAGATACCTATATGGCTATATATTTCAAGTTATTAATGTAGTAATAGTTTTAATTAATGATCCTGGGACAATGGACCAGGTTGCATTGCTTTTCCTGAGGAGGCATGAACAAACATGTGTTCACGCCAGACAGGTCACCAATAACAGACCGAAGGAATGATTACTTCTGGGCTTCATTTTGTGAAGTAGCACATCCATTGACCCTGATGTGGGGGCATGTATGACTCAAAAGCAGCTGCTTACAAAAGCAAAGTCACTGATGCTACCTGCTCAAATTTCAGGCATTTCCACTGAATGGTCTCTCCTCTTCAGCAGATGATGGTGTTCATACAACTGTAGATGCAAACCTTATGAATTCTGCAACTTTCTGAGCTCCCTCATATTTAAGTTTCTGAGCCCAAACAATGTCTTTAGAGTCCCACACTATATGAATGTGCCTCCACACATATCTAAGAAAGAATACTTTCGTGCTGGGGAAAGAGATAAATATAATAAACTGCTTATTTTCTGATGATTGTTTTATCTGCTAGAGTTAATACTGATCACCTGTACTGTCTGAGATGTACTTACATTATATTTTTATTAATATTATCAGAGAGTTGTTGGAAGCTTGGTTCTTCTGTTTTATGCTGTTCCATCCTGACAAAGCTAAACACTTCAGAGTTGTAATTAGGGCACTTAACTATACTTTTCCTTTAATTTCAGGACTTTCCCTTCTAGAGTTTTCACTGTCCACTGGAAAAGTTGGTCATTTGTCCTCCTTCAAACTCATTACTCCATGAAACTTGTCTCTTATTTTTATTGAATTATCCTTCGAATTATGTATACATTTGTTCTCAGGAACAAATAACTATAAAGAGGATTTTAAGAGAAAAGATAACAAATCAGGCCAAAGTAAAGTTCAAAGTCTCTTTGTTCTAGCTTTGCACTTACTTGGAATGTTGGATAAATGTATAATTATCTTTTAAATTATTTTATTTATAATTTTTATCAGAAATATGAATTTCTGTTACTATCATCTTGAGATACTGTTGAAAAATCTGATAACATCTCCATGTTTTTCTATCCACTGCTAAAATGAATTTAGTCTTTGCTGTAACTCTTGTATTGAGAAATATTCCAAAATATTTCCTTAGTTTTGGAACTGCATTCATTCATTGTATTGACAAGCTAACAACAATGTGTCTCACTCGAGAGACTAGCTTCCTTTAGCTGGCCCAGTGTAGCAAAAGTCCTGATCAATAGTGTGCTCCTGGGGAATAGATGTCTATGAACTCACAATGGTTCTTGTTTTCTTTGAGGATCTCAGTACACTTGTTGGCATAATTTCTGAACACATTTATCCTCACTCTCCTTCACTACATATGGTGCTCAATCCAAAATTAATGCTTTTATTTTTCAAATCCTCTTCAATTTCACATTTACTCATTCAAATCCTATTAGTCACCACAGCTGAGCTCATAACACTTGGGACAGTTTCTTTGTCGCTTTTTTCATGTCAGTGTCTCGTACAGGGCCTTGTTGTCATTATTAACTTTAGCAGCGTAGGAAGAACACTTTCTGTATTTAAATACCACCTTCTATCAGATTGTCTCTGTGTCTGTTTCTGACATCCTCTCTTTTTCCATTTCCTTCTCTCTCTCCCACTGTTGCCATTTTCACATTATTCTCAATAGACTTTAACTATAAGGAAACTAATAATACTACAGTTACTGCCACTAATCACAATAAACTTTAACTTTGTAGAGTACTTAGTATTTTTCAAACCCTTTAACCTGAAAGTCTTCTGTGATACCATGTTTCCAGTATAAAATATATAAGAATCTTTGCTGGATAAGTTTTAAAAAAAACTTCTGCAAGCTATATAAAAAAAATTAAATTTAGAAAACCAAACTTTGCTTTTTCATGATGATTGAAACAAAAGTATGGGAAGGAGCTCAGATCAATTTTGTTCTCATTGAGTTACAAACTTTGTTATTGTCTCTCTAGCACAGTATATATGCTTTAAACCACATCTAAGCAAGCAGAAGAACTCACTTCTATTGGATGTTTTAAGTCAGATAAGACGATAAGATTTGCTGTTGTATCTCATGAGTACACTTTAATTTAAATGTATTCCTATTCAGATCTAAGACATTTCATCTCCTCACTAAGGTGTATTTATTACTGACTTAATGACATGCTGGAAAACTTGACTCAAAATGTTCTGGATTGAAGTCTTGACTGTATGAATACTGTCTTTAATGTATGTGGCTGATTATAATTATATTAATAATGAAATGCAAGATGTAAGTGCAAACTTCCCAGGTCATGCTTCCAGGAACATTCTTAAAAGAATCTGTGAAATAATGGAGTTTACAAATTGCAAAAGCCCTCCTGGAGCCATAGATGAAGAAGTGGAAGAAACAAATTTAGGAAGATACATTTACACCAAGATAAATCTAGTAAAATCCAGTAGAATGGAATAAGAAATAGAAAACAAAATAAATCATAATTCACCAACAATATGCTGTGGAATAGATGTTCTGCTACCTATTATCTATCTATTTATCTATCATCTATCTATATATCTATCCATCATCTATCATCTATCTAGTATCACCATCATCTATCATATATATCACATGTAATCCATAATCTACCTTCCTATCCTTCTGTGTATTATGTATCCGTCTATCATATATCTATTATCTGCCTATCTATTTAACTATCATCTATCTACCACCTATCTCTATTAATCATCTGGTGGGTAGTAGGTAGATGCCTGAGAAACAGATGAGGAAAAAGAGATGATAGGTCACCGATAGCTAAATAGATGAATGGCATGTAAAAGATGATATTCAACTCACATCAAGAGAAAGTTCACATAAATCTATTTGCCTAAGCATTGAAGCCTTTGAAGTGAAGTTCTGCCATTTCCCCTGTTATGTGCCTCATATCAGCTATAGAACTTCAGGCTTGATAGGCTCTTACTAGCTCTTTTGATACTAAAGGAACAGACAAATGAAAGGAGTGAGTGACAGAGAAATTACTGCAGAGATAAAGATGGCTAATTTCAGAAATCCTTACTGTTTCATTCAGCTGAATATGTGAGAACATAAAAAAATAAACAATTAAACAAAATAGTATGAAAACCCAGAACAAAACTTCATAGAGACTTCTGCAGCAGCAGACGAAGCTCCAACAGCTGCAGGAGAAAGGCTGTGTCCTGCCATTGTCAGTAAGAATCTGAGCCTCAGGGACTCACACTGTCTCCAGCCCCTGTCTTTCCTTTGTGTCATGTTTCCAGTCATGGTCAGGAGGTATGGAATGATGTTTCGGTGGGACATTTCTTTGGAATAAATTTCATGGTTTTAGAGTATGCTTGGAGACTTGTTGATTTAATTTGATTTTAATTTAATCAGGTAGAGTACAGGTTTTTGGGTGTGTTTTACTAATTCAAGCGATGTTGAAATGACTTTAAGTAATTCAACTTGTTTTTATGGAAGAACGCTTGATACTTATCAATGTCTTTTCTTGGGTCAGCAAACCTAATTTGGAGTGCAAGTTCTCATAATCTTAATCCTGTTCTCACCACAGAGATCAAGCGAAGGCTTCTGTTCTGTTGTGAGCTGACAACTGTGGTGTTATCAGTTCTACTCCTGAGATTGCTGACAGCCTGTGGCATTATCAGCCATTCCCGCAACAGTCAACATCTCCATTACATGACTAGGAAGTTGCTATGTGTGAATTATATTTGAATCTATATTTAAGTTCAAATGTTAAAGCAAACTTAAATGTGCCATATACAAAGGCATCTGTTGAGATAGGTACTAATTATAGTGTTACGGCTTCATGAAGCATGGCACAAGTCATTATCCAGGATGGTAATACATATAGGTATATGTATTGCTATAGACTGAATACGTCTGACCGCTTCAAAGTCTGATGTGAGGATACGGAATTAGGATGTTCGGGAAGTGACTAGGTCACAAGAATACAGTCCTAGTAAATGAGATTGGTGCCTTTTCTGGCAACGATTCCTGACACCTCCACCATCAGACAGTGTTATGAACATAGGAAGAAAATGGCTAGCAGTGTATGAACTGGAATTTGCTGTCTCATCAAACAGACAAACTGATGGTGCCTAATTTTGTCTTTTCTAACTTTTTAATCTATAAAAAATAAGTGTATGTTTTTATCTTACTCAGTTTAAGAGTTTTTTGTTATAGCATCATAAACAGGCTAACACATATGCACACACATAGGCACACACTCATACACTCTCATACATGTTCACACACTTACACACACTCACACACTTACACACACTCATGCACATTCACATACACACGAACATAGTTATACACGTTGTTAAAAGAAAGTATTGTGTTTTCCCTCCACAAAAATACTTTCTCTTTACTTTTCCCAGTGTCCCCAAAATCTTTGCTAACGCCTGTTGCTGTTAACAAGCCCCAGGCCTCTGGTATATGAGGCATCCGTGAATAACAGACTGTCCAGGATATTTCCATGAATAGATTTCTTTTAGAAACTTTACTGGAACTGTATTAAACATAAGGACTCCAGGCACCACTAGAAAGATCTCGATCAGCACTGTCCATCTCTCTCCATTATTCAGTGTCTCTCCACATTCATTTTATCCTTAAGCAGCGAAATAAGGGTATCAATTTATTATTCTAGACCCACTACTTTCAACTAGATACTATTAGAGGAAAGTACAGAGAATAAGAGGGCCTGAGTCACACCCAGCTGTTTAACCTTAGAGACCATCTCTATTTCTGAGCATTAGTACTTTAGCAAAATAATTAAGATGTTAATGTCATATTTAAGTTGAAATAGTTTACTTTCTAAACTAAAACAAAACAGGCCAATAGAAATTAAATTTGTGTCTATGTGGTGTGTACTGATAATGAAATTCTTTTTATAACCTCTGCAACAATTGTGAAATTCCATCCAGAAGACAATGAATTTCTCCAACTTTGTTATATTTCTGCATTCTCTGTCTATGTCTACCAAAAAGACATAAAACAGGAACAAACAACACCTATTTCACTAAAATTAGTATTGCCATTGTCCACTATGGATGTGTGTTATTATATCTGTCCAAATTACAAATGACAAATTTATTTTTTAGTAAAAACTGTGATATAACAAATTACCCTGAAATTTGTTTGCATATAGCCCCACTTCTCTTATACCTGTGAATTCTGCATCAAGAATATGCTGCATTGCTCTATCAGTTGTGCTATTTTCTTTTCATGTTTTCTGTGTCAAAAAGATGGAAGCTACTGAGAGACAGAATTACTAGAGGGGTAATTCATTCACAGATGTGACACATGAATGAAATGACTCAAAGATTGTTGTTGGCAGGCTTGAATTTCCATTGGGTTTTCTTCAAAGCCTGTATATTCTTGGTACTTGGGTGGGTTATAGGGTTTTTAGCATCATAAGTGGTCAGAGACAAGAATTTTTTCATCGATTTCTCTTCTCATTCCTCTAGGTTTGAGTATCATATATTAAAGGAATAAGTTATTTTTCTTTGCATCACAATAAACACTTTAAATCAGACGTGGAAAGTCTGTACTAGAATTTTCCATTTACAAACTGGGCAAATTGGATGCACCCAGCTCTCACTGATGAGCAACAATCTTGAAATACAGCAGATCGCATGATGAAGTCCTCTGCATCTCTCTCACTTTCTGTGATTTTCTCAAAATCTCCAGGCTCTTGGATAACCATTGGAATGCCAAAGATTAATAAGATATTTTCTCAGTCCACAAGGAACTTAGAACCTATGTCAGAGATGAGGTTTTGCAATAACCACAGTGGACAATCTTAAATACACAAAATATTGATGCCGATACAGTCCAGGGGTCTTTTGAAATTTGTTTTCTCTGTCAGTTAAAGAATTGAAGGGAAGAAAAAAATCTGAAGCAATAGGTAGCAGAAGAAGAAGCCCTAGCATCACAAATATAATGAGAAGATGACAAAAGGCATTTATTTGGCATGAGGAAACACATGCAGCCGACACACAGAGAAAAGACTACCTGCAAAGCCAAGGGGGCAGTCAGGAAGCCACAAAGTCCATTTTCTTCTTGGAGCTGAGGTTTTAAAACCTCTGAAGAAGTTTTCTCCCTACTTCAGGGCTGTTCGGTTTGAGGAAAAGGAGGGTGGATGGTTGGCCTTGAACTGTGGTGTGACATGTGCTGATCCACTGTGTGACTCCGAGAACAGGTCCATCGGCAGAGGCCTGCTGGTGGGAGACAAAAGCTGCCAGGTTTTTGTCTCATGTCAGGAGGTTTGGAAAGAAGTTGGCCATCTTGGAGATTTACCACCTTTATTACCCAGCTGCGGCCCTCTCTCTTTATCTGTCTTCCTACTTGAAAGTCTAAATCCAGATTTCTCAATTCCAGGGGAAGAACCAAAAGACTGCACGAAGCCTGTAAGAAAGGCAACTGTGCTTTAAGAGGAGACATCAAAAACAAAATGACCTTATTCACCATGAAATAGGTGGGCACAGAGTGAACATTAAGTATTTATGATCATTAAAGAAACAGATTGGAATAAAATACAGTGTACAGTATGTAGAATGGGTAAGTAAGAGAATAAAGCAAAGGCCAGCTGAATGCGAATGAAAGATAAGCAGACTTCAGTATTTCGTTAGTGACTCTGAACCTTCCTGAATGCTGCAGCCCTTTACTACAGTTCCTCATGTGGTTGGGACCCCCAGCATTAAATTATTCTCATTGATACCTTATAAGTCTATTTTTGCTACTGTTACGAACTAAAATGTAAATATTTGTCTTTTCTGATGTCTTAGGTGACCCCTGTGGAAGGGTATTTCAACTACCAAAGTGGTTCTGACCCCCAGGTTGAGAACCACGCTTTTAGGTCATTGTGTATTAATCAAATCAAATCACAAGTAAACATACAAATAAACACACAGGTTGACTTGTCATGGACTGTCTCAGTCGGGTATAGGTTCTAGGGAACGGGGATTCTCGAAGCAGTGGTGGGCAAAGGATAGGCAAGTGACAAACAGAAACAAACCCAGGGGTGCTGTTTGAATCTGAGTGTATTTTGAAGGCAAACAAGCTGGGTTTTTCTACACATTTTGAAACAGGGGTGTAGTTTTGTGGTTACATTTTTTTCCATATAATTCAAAATTCAGGATGCAGTGTAATAATCTTGTCATTAATCTTGAACAATCATTCATAAGTCTTAGATTGGTATCAGTGCATGTGCCATCTTTATCAAAGGTCAGTGTTCTCTCATTATGTCAAACACTGTGAGTCAGGAGTTTTCTTTTTAGCTCATCAGCCACTGTCCAGAGCTTACTTAAACACTTTATTTGTAAGTCATAATATGAACTATGATTAATTCTTAGCCATGATTTTATTAACAAGTGGAACAGAACTTAGTGGTAAATGTGCCTGAATGACCCTTGGCTGTGGTTTCAAGGTGTCCTAGCAACACAGCTACATCTGAAAAGTTCTTGATAAGAAAGTAAAAACAAAGGCAGAAGCAGTCAAGATGTTTCAAAACAATGAGAAAATGAAGAGATGTAATCAGTTGCTCCTGGCATGGACATTAGACCCGTTTCCACGAGGTTTTCCCTTGGGTCGGGATCATTGCCCCGAAATCTGTGGTAACGTTTCTCACACAGACTCTACTGGAGGGGTCATGACTTATTTTAAAAGTGTGAGTTTTTATCAACTAGGGGAAGAGTCAAAGAAAAGGACTTCTAATAGCTGCCTTCTCTTTTATTGATTAACATACCTTTCCCCTAACTCCACTTCGAGCCAAACCTCTTTTCTTATCTACACTTATCTTTTTCTTATCTATAGGGTAATAATAATGACTGGAGGTAAAATTCAGTATTTCATTTTAAAAGTCTTAACCATAGTCTCATAAGAGCATAACAACAACAAAAAATTACCTAAAATGCTTATAAAATTACTCTGAAATAAGATATGGCCATGGAAGTATCTCTATTATTTTAGCAATTTTCCTGTTCGTCACAGACAGTGTCCTGGAATAGCTAACTGGGGGCCGAAACACGTACAAGGAATTGGAGATAATGAGAATGATGAGGAGTTCTTTTGTCCATCACGTTATGAAAGTTGGATTAAAAGCTGAATTTACTAAATGAGAGAATATAGTTTCTCTCTCCTCTCTCTCCTCTCTCCCCTCCTCCCTTCCTCACTCTCCACCCCTCATCTCTTTCTCCCATAGTGTGTTACATACACAGGTCCACTCTGTTTAGGAAAGTTGGATCCTTAACCTGACACTACTTCTTGAATACCGACTGATCTAGACAACTCTGTTCAGCTAGAGTACACTTTAGAAAGGGTTTCTCTACCATTCACATCCCATTTCCTAATTCTACCTTATACCCTTAGTATCTTTACTCTGTGACAAGATTAACTTTTCTCGTAGTTTTTTAGCTATTAAGTTTATTATATAATATACAGATAAATATTCACTTCATTAGCCAATAAGTCAACCACAATGGTGTCTCAAGTACATGTCTTGGAGAAGGAGGAGTCATCCAGTCCCTAATTTCATTTCATTTACAGCCAGGTTGTTCCATCATCCTCACAGATAAGATAGAACAAAGGGGTTGATGCAGAGGACAGCCACCTGGTACCTATAAAACTGATGTGGAAACTAAGGACTCCAGAAAACTGGGAGGCTCCACAGTGTCTCCCAACACAAGTACTACCACTGAGACAAGATTGGAGAACTTTAAAGAATTATTATTCAAACTGTAATTATTACCTCCTATTACTTTCCTATAAGAAATAAATGTGTCATTTTTAACCTGGAAATTTATACATATGAGTTTAACACTCAGCTTTGACTATAAAGACTATAAATATCAGCTTTGTTTTCTTCTAGACACCAGGAATCCTTGTACATGCACAAATGAAACAGTGTAAGTAAAGGCTGTAGCATGGATGCATGCCTGTAGGTTCTGTTTGTATAGAACACATTGCATAGCATTTATGGTCATCCTTTGTAAGGTAGATAAAACAGAATGTTTTAAACTATAGTTATAAAATACAGTGTTGGAGGCTCAGATGATGGTGCATTTTTGGAGGATCATCTAATATATAACTAAGACTAGAAATCTAATTACTGGGTTAACTATTGTGACTTTCAAATTCAAAGAGATCATCCCCAGGATTTCAGAATACCAGTCAATGGCCTATATCTAGGCTCTTCTATCTTCTCTATAGTCAAGATCTTTGAAAATATTTTTTCATAGTTTTTTAATTTCTTTTAATGTCAACCCTCTTTTTTTCCCTCTACCTCAACATGGAGTAATACAGATCACACCCAACTCCAGTTCAGGTTATGAGTTTTTTTTATGGTATCACAGTACAAACATGATAGTTATTCTGTAGTAATGTCACTGTTAACTTAGCTTGCCCCTTTTGTTACTGTATAGCATAATTGGCACTGTACAGGTGAAAGTCAGCCCCATGATCTCTATAAAGAACAAAGTACAATATACTTCATTACTAGTAGTTTTGGAGGATATCATGTTTTCTGATTTCCCAGTCCATTGTGCCTACTGTTCACCAATTCCCTCAAATTTACTTTGAGGAAAAAGAAACTTTCAGAGATAACTAAAAGTTAGCACTTGACAAGATACTGGTGTGCTGCTTAACTTAGTCTAAAAGTCAACTGTCAACTGTAAGGAGACTGACGGTCTACACTAAGGACTTCATTAGTGACTTCTGTGTCTCACTGTTCAAACCCAGTTGGTGCAAATTCCTACCAGGCTACCTACAAGTATGTGCGTGCCCTGTACCCCAGGACACTCACTTACATTATAGTCGGGCAAATGCTTCATTGGAGCCCACCCCAGATCAGACCACTAAGAACCGACAGTGAACCAACGTAACAAACGCTCCTCACTTTTTATAGCATAGCTTTTGAATGAGGAACCTGTGTCTCTGGGGAAGCAGTTCAAGAGCATTTGAAATGTTCTGAATAAAGAAATAAGGGCATTGGAGTTTATCTAGGAACAGTGGCCTGGACACGCTGCAGAGTGACATGCTCCTGTAATTTCAAGCCTCACTGCCCTTTTCAGCTATTGACCAAGAATATGAATTCCACATGAGAGGAACAACCACACAGTATGTTTCTCTATACAGGCATCTCTGGTGCCTCTCCTGGTGTCCAACTCCCAAGCTCTGCCACAAAATCAAGGGTCTCTGTTACATTTGCAAACACCTACCATTCATTTCAATAAATCAAATAATCTTGAGAGAGAGAAGGTGACAACAGCATTTCTTTGTATGCATCTTGTCCTTTTAATTGTGATGGCTCAGAAGGCTGTCTTTGGAATCAGCAGAAAACAACGACTTTCCATTCTGAGGCCGGCTCAGTGACTGATTGGAGTACAGATAAAGACCACTCTCTGCTTTATGATGTGTAGATTAATGAAAGTACTAAACCATTCTAATGATGGATAAGAAAATTATTTCCACTCTAGCCGAAAGAAATAAAATGGACCCATCTTAAATTAAAAAGGTCTAAAACTTTGCAAGCTCATCAAAAGTGCACAGGCAACAAAGAAACACAGGTTTATTACCCATTTTGAACACCTTAATTTCTTAACATCTATCATTTTTCTGCTTCATTACTGTTGGTGTGCTTCTCAATATCTCCTGGGAAATCTAACTTTTTTTTTGCAGAAAATAGTACTAAATATAGGTCAGACTAGTAGAGAATACCCGGTTTTCTCCCATTTTATTAGCATGCTGAGCTGTTAATTCTATTTCATTGACACTGTTGCCTTTGTAGCATCTGTGTCCTTATTTTATCAGCATGATTAACCACTGAAAGGTGGAATGTGCAACTGACAGGTCCAAAGAACATGAGCCACCTCAAACTATGGCACCAGCCAAGGAAAATATAGGCAGTAAACTATGCACCCCTACCCAGACTAGCCAATGGACAGGACATTCTCCACCGTTAGGTGGAGAAGGAGATCTGACTGTCACACAAACTCTGGTGCCCCATATTTAACCATGTCCCTTGGATGGGGAGGCCTGGTGGCATTCAGAGGAAGGATAATATGTCACCAAGAAGAGACTCGATACCCTTTGAGCATATACAGGGGGAGGAGGTTCCCCTCAGTCACAGACATAGGGGAGGGAGTAAGGAGGGAAGCGGGAGGGAGGGAGGAATGGGAAGATACAAGGGATGGGCTAACAACTGAGATGTAATATGAATTAATTAATAAATTTAAAAAAATAAAAAATAAAAAATAAAGAAATGTTCAAAAAAAGAACGTCACAGTGTTTTTTGCATAGTCCCTCAGAATAGTGAGCTTTGGTAGAATTTTATTTGTAACATCAGCACAGACTTCTCAAAATATAACAATATAAAAAGTGGGAGGGGGTCCAGAGTGTTGGCTCCATGGTTTAAAATGCTTGTCACTTTTGCAGAGGACTTGGGTTGGATTTCCCAGCATCTGTGTTACCTGGTTCCCAACCTCCAAAACTCTAGTTCTAAGAAATCCAGCACCCTCCTCTGTCCTCTGCAGGCCACTGAATGTGTGTTACACAAACACACATTTTAAAAAAGATAATATGAAGAGTTTTGTCAGACATGTGTCAGACAAACGCCTATCACATCACCTTCTCCTCCACCTTTATTTGATTTCAGAATTCTGGTCTCTAGCTCAAGCCAAACATTGCCTAGCATTATTCTAGTTCAAATTGAGACCGTCAGAACTGTTTACCCTTTCCTTCATAAAGGGATAGCCTGATCATTGATGGAACTTATTTGGCATTTGTGAGCACACATTTGAGATGTTCAGTGAAATACAGGCTATACATGACCAATGAGCCAGAAGCTTAGAAAGTGTGTTCTCATATTTCTTGATCCAAACAAGAAACTGAAGCCAAATGAGCAGTTCCTCACAATGTGCCCTACAATCACTCACTCTTTTTAAAGATTCAACTTTAATTATTCAAATTAGCTTTGACAGTAACAGTTCCCCATACAGGATACTCAGAACCATTTTGTACTGATTGTTTCTCCACCCATATCCACTTTATCTTACCAACTTGTATGCCATTTTCCCATACCCACTGTATTCCCCTTCTGCTTTGTTATCTTGCATTTAGTATCCTCTGCCTTTGAAGACTTGTCCAAGTCTCACGGGCCTCATCTTAGGTTTCTGGCTTTCACTCACATTTGATTCAACCCCAATACAGAGTTAACAATTAGATATCAGAGTTCATGTGTCAGAGAGAACATACAATACAGAGAAATTTAGCACAGTCGGGTTTATTGGTCCTCTTTTCACCATAGCATGGGCATTAAATCACTTTAAACTTCCATCAGTGAGTTACTGGATAATTAAAATGTGGCACATATATACAATGGAATTAAATTCACCATGAAGAAAAATGAACGTCATAAGAAAATTCATGGAAATGGAGAAAAAAATCACTACATTAAGCAAAGTGAACTACAATCATTTGCTTTTAATGATGGCCTTGTTTCACTGTAGTTGCTAGGCAACATATTGTTTCATTTTTTAAATTGGTTTTATTTGTTAATGGTCAATTGTCAATAGTAAATTTCTGACTGGTGTGAGATAAGATCTCTAAGTTGTTTTAATTTACATTTTCCTAATTGGTGAGAGCAGTGTAATATTTTTGAGTTATTTATTTCCCATCTTTTTCTTCTTTTGATAACTCTGTTTTCATATCCACAGTTCATTTAAGTGGGCTGTTTGTTTTCTTGACTCAGTTCTTGAGAACTTTACAGACCTAGACACAAATAATCTGTCAGATAGATGGCTCAGAAAGATTCTTTCCCTCAGTCTCGAGTGTCTCTTAACTCCAGTAATTGTTTCCTTGGGTCTACAGAAGCTTTTTCATTTTACAAGATCCCACTTATTAATTATTTGGCTTAATTCCTGAGAAAGAGAGCCCTTCTCAGAATACCTTTTCCTACACCTATGTATTGAGAAGCACCACCTGTGTTTTCTTCTGATAGTTTCAGTGTTTCAGGATTCAAATTGAGGTATTCAACCTACTTGGAATAGAATCTAAGAAGAATTATGGATATGGCTCTAATTTTACTCTTTTGTATACAGACTTCCAGCTGTCCCAGAGGTATTTGTTGAAAAGGTTTTTTTTTTTTCACCAATTCACATTTCATTCTCTTTGTGAAATATTAGATATGTATACTCAAATTTCTGTCTCATATAGTATTTATTTCAGATTACTAATAACGTTAATATTAATAAAACATTTTGTTTTCAACAAAATTGATAACAATTTACACTGTCAATATGGATATCCCTGAAAGTAAAAAATTACACGATAATTTGTTCCCTGACTTAACGTATACATTTCTACTCTCATTAAAAGTCCTGAATTCTTGCATTCACAATTGGTTTATCCTCAATACTTGGAAATTTTATCCAAGTTCTTAATGGTATCTCTGCAATTTTTAGCCTAAGATAGGTCAACATACCCTACTGAGAATCTGAAGAAGGACTCGACTCCTCTGCAATTAAACAAACCCCAAACCCTGTAGCTGTCTTGTCACTACCAGACGCAGCTCTGGCTTCCAGAGCTCTGACGGGGCAAAGACAACTCTCCGTAAGTTCTGATTCTCCTTTGATTCAAATCAAGGTGAATATGAACTATATCTATAGATATCTTTGGATCATCTCAATAACCATGCGCACTAATCATTTACCATAGATAACGGCTGAGAGGAATCATTAATACACAAACTAGATATTAAAACATCAATGATTTCAAGAAGGTTCACATCCTGAAGAAGCAAATGTAAGAATTTCATTCCTCAGGGCAGAGCTTGGTTTCCTCCCTCAACTAATAGAAGTTCAGCCATAAAGACAGCCTGGGGGTTTCACTCATGAAGAAGCAGCACTGATTATCAGCCTTCACGCACAGTGTTGGGGGATACATGGTGGGATTTCAGACACACTTTTTTTCCCAACTCACTTCTTGGCCTATCCACCATCTTTTCTATCATTGATTCAGAAACAGTTAGATGCAAGTGTAGGCCTTTGACAGAGTTTCTGAACTGATGGTTTCCATCACAGAATTTCTTTCCTAACTCTGAATCAGATGCTTGTAGAAACTTCATCAGCCATTTAGACATGTGTAAAAATCTGGATACAGAAGAAATTTCATATTCTGGTGAGAAAGTATGATCAAAGGGAAAGGAAGATAATGGGTAGTTTTATTGTCTCCCATTTTCTCTAGAGGAACCCAGGTGTAGTTTTCAGAAATAATGTATCATTAAGAAATCACTATTCCTTTTATTTCTAGTGGCTATTGATTAGGGGCTTGAGTTAATAGTAATGTCAGTGTTCGAGTATGTCCATAGTAGAGCATTTGGGTTTATTGTAGTTCGATCATAAAGAGAACTCTAATAGAAACCTACTGGTGTATTCTTAGCTCGTAGAAAAAAATAGCTCTCTCTCCTCCCCCCAATGGTGTTAACTTTCTAGGAAACTATCCATACAAAAGCACTCACTTCAGGATATACTTATTTTTTGGCTCTAAGCTCATTCATAGATCTGTTGAAATAGTGAGCAAATTTGAATATCATTTGGTACTTTTGTTTATACTTTGGATGTCTATAGCAGAGTAGGGGCACCATACCTATGAACCTTATTAGATATAAAGTCACTGGAGAAAGAGAAATGGCTCAGCAATTAAGAGCCCTTGTTTTTGCAGAGGACCCATATTCAATTCCCAGCATACACCTAATGTCTTACAACTGTCTGTAACTCTACTTTCCAGATTGACAAATGCTTTCTTCTCCTCTCTGTGTGTACTGTTCTCACATAGTAAATATACAGGCATGCAGGCAACCACCCATATACACAAAATATAATATAATCTTAGAATGAAGTCATCATAAAAGAAATGCATAACAGAAATATGGGAAGAAATCACTTACAACAAAGATATTTAATCCATGGTTTCAATTTTATTTAGCTTGTCAGTTGAATGGGAAAATATGTTGCATTATATGTATAAGACAACTTAGGTTGTATTTACATAGGGCGGTCATGGCACACGCCTTTAATCCCACCACTTGGGAGGCAGAGGCAGGCAGATCTCTGTGAGTTCGAGGCCAGCCTGATCTACAAAGTGAGTCCAGGACAGTCAAGGACACACAGAGAAACCCTGTCTTGAAAAACAAAAAACAACAACAACAACAAAAGACATATAAAAGTACAATAAACACATAAAAAATATCCCTGATAATTTTCAGAGAGTAATATGGGCTTTGCATTGTATGTATTTATGAAGCAAGGATTGCTGAGCTTGCTTATTTGCCATTAACATTGGCAATAAATATATATACAGCCCAGGTGAAAAAATTTATATACAGTCAACCTAGATAGTAATTTTTACATAGAGACTTCTACTATATCCTGACTGTAAGTAGTACAGCCTCTTTGATAGTGAGGGTCAAGTATAATTCTAAATGAAAATGTCTCTCTTTTTAAGTCTGTTCCTACAGGAACATAACAGGGACCAAGTCTAGCTCTAGCTTTTTAAGGCTAGAAAAGTTATGTTATGCCCACCAATTGTAGTCACCAACCATTCCAATTTGGTTAGCAATAAAGGATTTTCTGGTGAATAATATTTTTCATTTTAAAACCTAGGTAGCTGTAGAACAAGTGGGTAATATCACCCTTTAAAAAACATTTCCTACTTAAAAATAAACACCTGGGACCAGTAGGTAAAGGCATTTTCCACAAACCCTAGAGACCCAAGTTCAATTCTGAAGATGCTGGAAGGTAAAAAACAACTCATGAGAGTTTCTCCCAACCTCCACACATGCGGTGAAATGTTTGCATGCATGAATGTGTGCACACATATCACACACACGCAACAATAGCAATTAAAATAAATTTAAATGGAATTTGTTTCTACAGATGAACAATACAAGAATTACCTGCGTAAATTGCCGTGTGATGTGGGAATTACATCTAAATCCATATTTAAATGATTGATGTCACATTTACATAGCACATAGAACTTAACAATAAATATTTGTTTCAATAAGTCCTTCCAGACTAAGACAATGTTGACTCAAACTGCATTTCACTTACACCTTCCAGACACAATGTCACCACAGGTAATTCTGCTCACTCTGTTGTATTGTTAAAGACATTAGCGATTCAGAATAATCTGAAATACTTCTTGTGGATCCTGCTTACTGAACACAGGTGAGTAGGAACAGGCAAAGCAATCACCTGTATTAGGTATTTTCTGTTTCCTGACTCTCAGATCCCTCTAAGAACCCCTGTCAGCCATCTCTGGAATCTGTACACATTCAGATGGGAAAGAAACTAAAATGCTAAAACCGTGTGGATCAACCCATAACCCAAGGAAACAGGAGCGAGTGGCTAACATTTTCTTTTGCTATCCTTTATTCATGCAAGCAAGTCTACATGGCTTCTCACAAAAAAAAAAAAGAAGAAAAGAAAAAGAAAAAAAATCATCAAGGGATCCAGCACTACTTGTTTATGTTTCTTTTCCACTCTGCTCAAGTTAATTCCTAGAATGGCCAGTCTGCACATGGACACATGAAGCATGAGGTCAGGGGATTGTCTAACCTAGCATCCACAATGTAATACCCTGCTTAAGTCAGAACTCTGACGGCAAGAAACACAAGTAATCTAATCCAAACTACTTTAAGCATACAATGCGACTCATTAGCTAAATTAGCTGAAAAATTTTAGCAAGTTGGGTCCAGGAGCCTGGGTCATTCCTTAGTCATTGGTCCTATTGCCTGTTTCTGCTCTGCTTATTTTCCTGTGGGCCTTTCACTTAGAAAACTTCCTGCACACAAAGGCCATTTAAAGGAAAATTGTCTTAAACTAAGAAGAAAAGGATGTTTGCTCTCTCAGCAGTCCTTGTAAAAGTCTTTGAATTAGATCACATTGCCACAAATGTCTTAGGTGTGGGTTGTTTTTATTCCAGGAAAAAAAAAAAAAAAGGCCAAGCACACTGTGAGGTGTGATGTGATCTTCTGATGGTAGTTCCTCTTACCCACTTCCACTTAGCTCAACAGCACAACTTAAGTGTTGGAAAGCATGATTCACCTGGGGAAAGCTGGATAGTTACCCACCTACAGTAAAAGAGGGTGAGTGCAGGGAAAGCATAAAAACGATTTACTGCAAAGATCGCTTTAATTTTTATGCCTCATTCATTTTGCAGTCATGTAACATTATGAACTTCCTTCAGCATCACAACACAAAGTTAGCTCTCCTGTTGGAACTCTAACTTTCCTCCAATCTTGATAAACACACACCCTTTTTCAAATTCCCGCTAGAGATGCCCCAGTGTCCAGTGAGTTGTCTCCAGTAGTCTGTATGAGCTTCCTCCTTTCTTGATAGGAGCATCATGGAGGGATAGTGACACACTTCATCAGCATCCTCTCATCCTATTTTGTGCATGGGTGGGCATTCAAGCAACAAGGAAGAAGTCTACTGAGGTCATTAGAACTTCATTGATGCATGACATCAAGTGTCAGAGCATCTACATAATAAACAGATCGGCCAGCTGAGGTGGGTGTACTGTTTATTCATCATGGATCTAACTTGACATAACAAGCATGATAAAGGAGATAAAGAAGCCAGATAGAAAAGTCACATTGTTAAAAAATATCAGCAGAGTCTCCTGATTCTTATATTTACTAGACAAAAGTAAAACTCAAAAATGAATTTTGAGACTTTGTGTCACAATTCTACCTTTAATCTCCAAGGAGGTGCCATCTCTGTCCACTCTGTTAATCAGATATGCTTGTCTAACTTGGCAATTTCTCCTCTTCTCACGTGAAAAAGAACTAAAAATCACTGCCTTAACATTTCCTATTAAGTTGTCATAGTTCATGCTGAGAACTGAGTCTCCAGGAAAAGGTTGAGTATCTAGTTGTCCTAATTAACTGGGCTCCCCAGTCTTAAGCTGATATGTGAATTTCTCCAGTTAGTGCACATAGTGTCCGCATTTTGTTACAAGGTGAATAGACTGAAAAAAACAGATCTATATTTGTGCATATGGGCTTACCCTATGGGAAAAGGGACTAAACGGCTTTTATTTATTTATGGTGAACTCAAGGATAGTGTTTTTTAAAAGTAAGAGACTAGTACAAATTAGATCATGGTTCATGCATGGGCAGGTCGACAAGGTGCCACTGAGGCTTGACCAGAGCCCACATCCCTCTTGCATTATAGCAAGAAAATGAATTCCAAAAAAGACTTATGAAAGATTTTTATGGTTTCTATGTAGTTTGACTTAGAACTTGGTTTATTTGTCAAAGGAATTATGCTAGCTTTTTTTCTTTTTTTAACAGATCTCCAAACTATTTCCGTATGTCCGGGAGCACCTATTCCAGAACACAGGATTATATTACAAACTTATTTGGTATTTAAATAGGATCAGATTTTGCCTTTCTGCAAGCATTAGTTTCTTTTTCTTGGCTTACCATTACCTACAGATCATACTGTTAAATCTTGCCATGTAATATATTTAACAATTTTGTTCCAAACTGACATCACAACTGCGGTTGCTCTGCATGGTTCGTAAATATGCTATGGACATTGACGGCCTTCTGATATTAAAAGGGATTTTTGTTTCATCAGCAATGACATGTTATCACAAATGGTAGCTGTCTTAATTAGGGATTTATTGCTTTGAAGAGACACCATGACCCGACAACTCATAAAGGGAAACATTTAATTGGGGCAGGTTTATTGTTTCACATGTTTAGTCCATTATTTTCATAGTGCAAAGCATGGCAGCATGCAGGAAAACATGGTGTTGGAGGAGTCCAGATTTCTCATCTTGATCCATAGGCAGCAGAAGGAAACTCTGTGTCACATTGGGCATAGCTAGAGCATAGGAGACCTCAGAGCCCTCCTCCACAGTGACATACTTCCTCCAACAAGACCACACCTACTCCAACAAGGCAACACCTCCTAATAGTGCTACTCCCTTTGGTGGCATTCAAACAAATGAGTCTATGGGGCCCATACTTATAAAACCATCACAGTGTCTAACTTTGTAATTGAATTAAACATCACCTATATCCAATGAGTTTAAAATCTCCTGACATATTTTAGTCATGCCTTCCTCTGTGCCTCTCATAAATATGGCTCTTATTGGTCGTTGTTATTTGAATGGCCCTTTTAAAATATATATATATATATATATATATATATATATATGTACTTATATATCAACTTCTCACCTACTGTCCAAAGCATCCCCAACATATCTCCTTCCCAATTTTATGTGCTATCTTTTTTTAAAGGGATGCTTAACCAAATGAGCCCAATTGGTACTACTTTAATGGCCATCCACACCTCTCAACTAGGAGTAAGGCCTCAGTAACATATCCTATGTTCATGATGGATCTTTTAACCCTTGATCTTGTTAAGGTCTAGTGCAGATAATGACAGCTGCTGTAAGGTCATGTGTGCAGCAGCCATGCCATGTCCAGAAGACTGAATTTGAGTACCCTCCTCCTCCTCATCTAGCTCACATTTTTTTCTACCTCCTCTTCTTGGATAGATTAGAGAAACTGGTACATGTATTTCATCTATGAATACAGGCTTGTTCGCTTTTCCTTTTAATGTTTATTTTTGTTTTGAGATTTCATATATGAGAATTTCATACATTTACATCATTTCCACCTCTCCACTCTCCCCATCTAACTCATCCGATGGCCTCAGTCTGAACTGTGTAACTTTTAAATTTATATTGTGCTATGTGTTCATACATGCACACATAGAGAGAAGGCACACACATAAATGTATGCATAAATACAACATGATGAATTCATTTAAAGTTGCTCAAATGTATATAAGTTTAGGGAGGACACTGGGATTGGATAACATATCAGGGAATCATTAAGAAGTCTCATCCTTCCTCTATGAACACCCATTAAATACCTGGAGCTCTTCCTTTAGGGCTGAGGCCTTATTTGATTGCTCCTTTCTAATTGCCATGTAAACTGAGGTTGTCAGCAAGCAGGTGTTTAGTTTGCCACTCTGTTAAGGTTTCATGGGCTCAGCTTCAGTGTTGTGTTCAAAGCACAACACCCTGCAGCTGATATCCTACAGGATTCCTTTGTTTCCTCTTCTGTGATGCTCTCTGAGCTCTGGTCTTAAAGTTGTATTTCACTCTATCAATTGGGCACATGCAGCCCATATTCAGTTGTTTTCTGAATTTTGACCAGTAGTGGATTTCTATGATTTTCTCCACTGGTACAAAGGAATCTTCTTTGCTGAGAGGTGAGAACTACACTTATAGCCAAATCAAACTTTGTATGGAGGTTTTGCAACAATTTTTATTTTATTCATTTAATGTACAAACTCACAAGTTAATGAATTATTACCACTACATGCTGATAACGGCCGTTCCATTAAAATGACACTTTTGTCCTTTGTTTCTCTTTTATATATTTTATCTTCTTTTTATTTTATTCTTTTCTCTTTATTTTATCTATTTATATTGATATTTGTCACATATATTGCTATAATATACATTCCTGAAAATCCCTGACCTCTTTTCATATTCATTCAGAAACACATGATTCCATATCTCATGGTGAATCTTCAGTGGTGATATGAACTATGGAGAAACATAAAACACATGAGAGAGAGAGAGAGAGAGAGAGAGAGAGAGAGAGAGAGAGAGAGAGAGTGTTTCAACTATATGCTTCAGTAAGCTGGAAATGCTTGAGAAAACTCCATAAAAATATAAAGAGTTTTGTGTTTGTCTGAACAATAAGCGAAGGCCAAAGCAATGGCACCACTTGTGTGTTGTGGGAAAGCAGGGTAAGGCTGACCTGGCTGGCAATGCCTAGTCTGGGATACAGTTAGGGAGTGATTCTCTCTAGAATTTCCACTGCCAAATTATATCCATTACTTTTTTAATTGTTGTGACACAAATAGCTGGGAAAAGAAGGAATAAAATGGCTTCTAGCTTAAGGAGATGCACTCTACCATGCCGGGGCAGATGTGGCCACCCTAGTAAGAGGCAGCTGCTCATATCATGCTTGCAGTCAGAGATTGGAGACTATTGGCATTGCCCAGTTGCCTCTCAGTCTCCTCAGACTCTTCCAAGGCCCAGGTCCACAGACTGGTCTGTCCACACTGAGGGTGTATACTCCAACCTCAGTAAACTAATCTAGAAACTGTCTCACAGACATGCCCAGAGGGGTGTCTCCTGAAAATATGATAATCAGCATTATCCACCATGAATATGATACGTGATTGGATCTGTTAGCTATTGCTATTGCTATTGCTATTGCTATGCAAGAAGTCTTCCTAAAACCAGTTGCTGAAGATTGAAGCTATTTATTCTTTTTTTTTTTTAGTGCCACGATATAAACTGTTATGCTGGTCTGATCTAAACTTGACAAACAAATGGATCATTGATGTGTCTGTAGTGAACTGTTAAGGGGATTGAAATCATCATGGGTGATTGCTAGGAAGATACCTTGGTCATGATATGAGTCTGATTTTCATCTTCCAGTAGAGGAGCTAGCTTATTTTGTATGCATAATGACAGCAGATACCCAAGTAAAAGGCAAGAAGCAGGCACAGCATCTGGATTTGTCCACAGTTACATTTTCCACATTCCTGATGCTTTGAACAATCACAGGCTAGCACAGCCTTAGTGTGGGAAAATAGAATCAACTGCTCAGTGCAAGGACCTGCCACGGTGTTGCTGTAAAGACGGCTTAGCACATCACTATTCACACCATTCTTTCATAGGCAGCGTGTCAGTCCGACTCGAAAGGATTAGATCCTTGTGGCCTCTGTGGGCATCTGCACTCACGTGTATGTACAGCCTTAATCAGAAACACACTCTTGCTCACTCTTAAATCTTCAAAAAAAATAGCCTGCAAAGTCATATTATAGAGAGCATGCCCAGAAAGAGAACTTTGCAGTACACATGACTGTAGCTATAAATCCACTTTAGGTGCATTCTTTCACAGAAAAAAGTACACAATTTTGGGGCTGGAGACGTGGCTTAGTGGTTAAGAGCATGAATGGCTTTTGCTGAGAGTCAAGGTCTATTTCCAGCACCAACTTCAAGTGGCTCACAGTGGATTATAAGCCCAGGTCCAGAGGATACAGCACTCATGTCTGGACACTGTGGATACCTGCTGTCATGTGTAAATATAGATAGATAGATAGATAGATAGATAGATAGATAGATAGATAGATAGACAGATAGACAGAAGTAAATTTATATAGGTTGTTTATAGATAGATTATATATAGATATAAATAGAGATATGTTTATGTGTAATCAATACTATCCAAAGTCTAATTATATGAGGCGCAAGGATAGTTCTGAATGTAGAACAAAAAATTCTGAACCTTTAAAAATAGGAGGGGTGTGTGTGTGTGTGTGTGTGTGTGTGTGTGTGTGTGTGTGTGTGTG
>OU015757.1:68558391-68628215 GCA_907169655.1 Acomys percivali | reverse complement strand
TCTCTCTCTCTCTCTCTCTCTCTCTCTCTCTCTCTCTCTCTCTCTCCCTCTCTCTCTCTCAACTTCAAAACATCCACATCACAACCTTCACAAAAACACCTAGACAAGAGAATGCAGGATTAGTTCACCCATACCAGGTGTTATGGATGCTGCACACTGCCATATTATTCTGCAACTCAGGAAATCTACAAGACTTGCCATACAATACACATGTAAACAATCGGGAACTTTATAAAGGATGTAGTCTGAATAGACCTTCAATTTCCCACTTTACAATGGAAATTTAGTAAGTACCTGATTATTTTGCACTCACTGGTTTTGTGGTAGTAAAATTTTTTTTAAAGTTGAATCGCATTTTCTATGCTAAAAGTTGGAAACAGAAAGCTTGATAAACTTATTTACCACTGCTCAGAAAAAATGAGTGACATGGACTATTTGATAACTCTGTTTCAGTTCCTTATCAGAAAACATTTATTGTTTCTATTTGGCTAAGAATTCTCTTGAAGAACCGGTATGAACAACTTGTTTTCCTCTCACATTCTTTTCAAATCAAGGACTGTAGCTAGAGGCTACATATAAACTCCCACTCATTACAGGCAAACCTTACATTAGTCTAGTAATTGTTTGCATTGAGAGTTAATCAACCTTCTTCTAATTAAGGAATAAATTTCACGGCATTTCCCAACTCATTAAGGAAAACTGTGAGCTGCTATTCTCTGAGTATGCGCCCCCCATTACACTCTATTTTACATAGACAAATTCTATTATCATTTTATGGATGTATCTGCCTAAACATGAACTTCTGTTATTCTATCACTTGCACTGATTAAATCTTTAAAATGATATAAATTTAATATCTTGTGAATGACCACTCTGGATTAGTAAGACAGTTCTGGTGACAGAGAATGAGCTCAATAGAATCTCTAAGGAATTGCCTATCTCTTTAGACTGTTTCTTTTCAACTTTCCATCAACTTGTAGTGGATTATTTTTTTTTTTTAATTATTGTTCCTTTTCTGAATGACAATCAAGAATTTTGTTAGCATGGGACAGGTAAAACTTTCTGAAGTACTGAATTAAATTAATATTTTCTGTTTTACATGTTCAGTAGGAAATATTCTGAGAGTTTATTTAGGCTCAGTTTGGGAAGAATAAAACTATTGATGTTATTGAATCCCCCTAAAGCAGAAAAACAATGTGCTTGCCATTCTTAACCACTATGGCCCTGTCAAAGGGAACTTGGGAACTAGAAGTGTCTGCTGACACATTATTAGCTGAAATCCCATGGGATATGATATATGTTTGATATTTAACATATTATTAGCAATCCTCCTTGTATCAGATCCTCACCTCTTTCTCCCATTCTCTCTCTCCCTCTCTCCCAACCTCTTCCAGTGCCTTCCTTCTCGCTCTTCCTGTCTTTATATAGTTATAAGTCTGTGGTTTCATGAAGTGGGACACACTCTGAGTCCTAGCGTACTGACCTGTATTCCACACTGCCCCGCACGGGATTTTACAGTCTAGCTATCTAACTTTCTTTGAGACTTGGATGCAGGACAGTGATCATCAGAGTCCCTTCTTATTTCTTATCACTTAGCCTTGTATGAAACTTAAGGCAGATCATTTACTATTTCTTCTCCCCCTCCCCCCAAAAAAATAATAATAAAATAACTAAATAGCAGCAATTACTCTTAGATTTGTTATGTTAAAATTGGTTGAAAGCAGTTAATCTCATTATGATCATATCCCTGAGTAATTATGAGAGATCTCACTGTACTTCGCTTTATGACTATTATATTGGCATTTGGAAAGAAAGCAATAGAATCATGAAGTCATTTGCAGTTCCCTATTAAGTAAACTGATCTAAATAAATCAATAGCATTTTTCAATAAAAAGTAAAAGAAATGAGTTTTAAAAAGAATGTTGGCTTCTGTGGAGCTTTGTATCTGTGTATATTCGCCATCCAATGACACCAGCTCCGTTCCTCTGCAGATAAATATTGTATGAGTTCATTTGTGACTATAATTCATCTTGAACATTATTTCCCTTTTTTTGGGCTATTTTTACTTTATTTTAAATGACAACAAATAAACAAGCATTCCATGTTACCAAAATATTGCATCAGCCACATTTTCTTCCCTCAAGTAATTTGTATCCAGTGAAATAATTCAGGCTTATTTGTTTTTATCCAATCTGTTTGGGAAAGTCCATTATCTGCTTATGACCAGTACAGATGAATCTTATTATCTTTATTCCAAATTCAGTGCTTGGCATCTCACACACACACAAAAAAAATAGTCAACGGTTCACATAAGTAGGCAAAATACTGTTTTTTTTTTTTTAATGGCCCTGTCATTATTTTCACACTTGGTGATAAACTCTCAGTTCTATGTAAGAGCAGGGTATGTGTGTACAACTCCGTATCAGTTCCCTTGGGAAGGATGCCAGCCAGGTCTGCCAACAATGGCAAGCTCAGACACTATGCTTTATCACACACTCAGTGGGCGTTCTCCGCAGTGGGCCTCTCTGGGGACAGAAAACGGCTCACTTTCTGCACTAATAATACTCTAGTGAGGAATAGCAGCATGGGGACGTGTCAGGTGCCAAAGGCAAAGCTGCGAATGTGCTCACACACTGAAACGAAGACACGGAAAATATTTCCTGTGGTGCAAAGGAGTAAGCCTGATCTCAAAAGCTCAAGCCTGGACTCAGGCTCCGTGCCTCTTCCGGAACTATCTGTAAGTGGGCCACTCACATGGAAAACGCTGTTGTTGGTGCATCTTTTCTCTGCTACCTGATATAAGATGACCCAGAGTGCTGGGCTGAGAAAGTGAGATACTGTCTCGCCCACCCTGGGCCAGTGCCTGCGAAGAAGCAGTGCTCCCGATGCTTCTGTGTTCTCTCCGGTACCCCGCAGAATCCACTAAGTCACTAACAGGCCCAACCACTGCAAACATGGCACCTTTTCCTTTCCCTGTTCCTTGATAATCTGTCAGATTAAATTCCTTAAACTAACATCCAACATCTATTTTCTTATTTGGCCACCTCCTTATACCTGACTCATTCCAAAGGCTGACCACCAAGGCCCACATAAAAACAATTGGTTATTTGGCAGCAGTGACTAATGTATATGATCAGGACTTGCCAATTCATCCTAACACAGACTCTTTCTTTTCTTTTTAAAAAACACTTCTGTAGAGACAAGTGTTACTGTTTTTGGTCAAACCAGAGGCAGCCTCCCCTTTGTCCCCTCTGGAGGAAAAAAATATCCTTTATGCTGATAATTTTTTTTTGCATGGGAAATTTTAAATTCATCATGCCTTCTGTTATTTGACAAGTAAATTGCTCTACAAGACAAATATGGACTCTCTTCTTTTTTTAATAATAACTCAGTTAGGGTTAGTGTGCCCCTTCCTCTTTCTGTGTGTATGTATTCATTAGACATATCCAGATATTTAAGTCATCTTAACTCCAATCTATCAATTCTCCCCCTGGTTGTTTAGGTTACTATTTTCCCAGGCAACTGTACTACCTGTAGGTCATGTAAATGTGAGAATGTGTGCTTTTGTACTCTATGTCTCTGTATAGTTTTACTAATTAGCTCTTGGGGTATGCATGTGACTTCAGTATCAGTCAAGGCTATCTTGAACTTTTTGTTTTGTAAAGTTAAGTTCTGGTGAGCACAGTTCCCTTTAGAGATGATACAGCAGAGTGAATGAGAGAATACCGAGAGAAAGAGAGAGGAGAGAGAGCCTTAGCATTATCAGTGGAAACTCTAGACGCGGCAGCTGCTAAAGTGTGGATGTTTTGACATTCTTACAAGTTGCTAAGGAAGGTATGAGCTACTGCTTACTTCAACTGGGTTTAGAAACCCCAAAATGTATTTTCAGAGAGGATTGAATATTTAGCCAGGGTTATCCATGAATGGATACAGGCAGCAGAAACCTGCAAATGTAGTAAAAGCATACCCCTCCAGTGATGTGAACAAGGATCAGGGTGTGGGCAATGGCAGAAAGTGTGAAAAAGCTGCGGTTCACAAAAGATGTATGTGGTAGATATTTTTGTTGGAATTTTCAGGCTATTTCATTTGAACTAATTATCCCTTGGCTTGATGGGTAATTATGCCAAAACTCCAAATAATGAGCACAGAAATATGAGTTATTTCTGAGGAAGAAAACATGAAATGTATTTCTAATAAAAAAAAAGTTCAAACAAACATGTTAGAATAGCATCTGCTTTTTAAACTTAAATGTTTAAAAATATTTATGTTTGATTACCCAATCACTACCAAAGCTTTGGTATCATACAGGTATCAATGTCATCTTAGCACCTCATGGGGGAGGAGAGCACCATCCATCACAGGGGACAAGAGCATCCTTCATCATAGGGGAAGTGAACATCTTTCACATGTAATTGCTACATAATGGTTCAGCTATGACCCACATTCTGCTTTTGACACTTGGTTGAAGACAGATCAAACAATACAAAAAGTTCACATTTGAAGCCAACATCACCTTCAGACAGTTAAAATAAGACTTTTATCCTACCTTTGGGCAATCTCCCTCAAATTCATTGAACTTGGGATATTTTTTTCCAGTGGACACAGTTACTACCATTAGTGCCTAGACAAGCATTTCTTCATCCTAGTCACACAGGGCCACACCTCCAAAGATGCTGGATCCTAGTCACACAGGGCCACACCTCCATAGTTCCTGAATCCTAGTCACACAGGGCCACACTTCCAAAGATGCTGGATCCTAGTCACACAGGGCCACACTTCCAAAGATGCTGGATCCTAGTCACACAGGGCCACACCTCCAAGGATGCTGGATATTAGTCACACAGGGCCACACTTCCAAAGATGCTGGATCCTAGTCACACAGGGCCACACTTCCAAAGATGCTGGATCCTAGTCACACAGGGCCACACCTCCAAAGATGCTGGATCCTAGTCACACAGGGCCACACCTCCATAGTTCCTGAATCTTAGTCACACAGGGCCACACCTCCACTTTGGGGTAACTAGTTAATTTTGAAGTAGGGGCCTTTGGTATAAACTGGAATCCATTTCTATTTATGAACAAACCTCATAAACTTTTCTCTCATGCCATGTCACACCTTAGCAGCCTCTCTCATGGGTGGCCCTCTTGTCTGAGGAACAGACTTACAACAAAGTCACAGACCTCTGTGAGCAAGGGGAGACGGGGTTTGTTTCTCATACTGTCAAGAGGCATGTGGTCTTGACAAGCCACATGTGGGAGTTGAGAGGCTTTCTGTAAGGAATAATTCTCTACTAAATACCACTCTAGCCAATCCCTAAATGAATAGATATAACTGTGAGTACCACGGCTTACAAAAAGCAGCAGCTCCTAAGCCTAGCCTAGGGGTTCAGGCAAAAACTTGTGCTTGAACTTGCATAATTAATAAACAAAATGGAGGCTTAGTTTAGCAATAGATCACCTACCTACATGTGTGAGAATCTGGGCTCAGGTGGCCAGTACTACCAAAAATGTTTTTTCATTGGATTTGTGGGGGGAGGAAGGATTCTTTGACAGGACTGGTGATCTGTTCACCCTCAGAAAAAAAGAAAAGGTTTTATAAATAAAATACAGTTTTAAAATATAAAATAAGATGTATCCATGCCATGCCATAAATAAAGGTCAACATGTGAAAATCCCAACTATGACATCGTAATTGAGAAACAGATGTAAAAGGGGTTTGCAACATCAAGATAGCTCACATCCTTCCAGGGCAGAGGCCTGTGTTCTTTACAGGACACTGTCCTGAAGTGGCTTGTCCTGCCCGCTGTAATGCAGTCCTTTCTTCCATGTCTTATTTGCCTCTCCTTATCTTCCAACACACTATGGTCAAGTTATCAAATATGTATCTAGCCCAGAATGTAATCCTTGCCTTCTGCAATTATAGTTTATTTATATCATCTTTCAATTCACATTTGTTGAATTAATGATTGAACAACAAATTTTTTTATGAATCATTTGTTCAAAATGCAGTAAACTCAAAATGCTCAATTCTGGGAGCAGAGAAATGAATAATTTATTCTTTGTTCCTCAAGGTCTCTGAGATTGTCTGTCACTAGACAGTGTCCTGTTCTATCCCCTTTCTTACCCTCTATTCCTCTCTCCAAGCCCCCCTTGGAGTGTGTGTGTGTGTGTGTGTGTGTGCGTGTGTGTGTGTGTGTGTGTGTATGTGTGTGTGTATGTGTGTGTGTGCGTATGTGTGTGTGTGTATGTGTGTGTGTATGTGTGTGTGTATGTGTGTGTGTATGTGTGTGTATGTGTGTGTGTGTATTTGTGTGTGTGTGTGTGTGCATGTGTATACATGTACGGGCATACATGCACGTGTGCTTATGTGTATATACATATGCATGCACATTGGTTTGTATTAGTTTGTGTGTCAACAACTATGAAATCCAATATCTAGATATTTATACAAAATGCTTATTTGTCATGAGGCAGATTTAGATCCAAGGTTCCCAACCTTTGAATCACGACATGACAGTGTAACATAAAATGTGTGAAGCCACACTCATGGCAATGCCAGGGTACAAAAATGCCCAGGTCACCCAGGTTGTGCCTAATAGATTGTCTTTCTCAATTGCCCTTGGTATCTGTTGTCAAAATGATTTGAAGCTGTTATAGGGCCTTAAATTGCTTAGGTTCATTCAAAGCTGATCCGTACTCGAGTATGGAATTGCAGACATGGCCATAGCTGCTTTCCTTAGATGGACTGGACTGTTTCCATAAGGCACTAAGGAACAGCCCAGATAGTGTAAACAGATCCCTTTTCTTCATAAAGCAGCTAGGTGTACCTTCTGGCCCTGATGTAGAGCTGTATGAAATCTTAAAATCTTTACTACTCCTGTATTTAGAAAATGCACGTAGCACACAGAAACTGTGAACATTGTGGTGAACTTAATCCTTAGCTTTAACATTTTTAGTTTCTAGTTTTGCTGCAGAAATTTTGTCCTCTTAAAATGCAAATTGATCTGTTTGTGTTATAAATTTTCTGGAGCTTTCTAGTTTTTAGAAAGAATGGGAAGTAAAACAAAATAAGAATTGTATTTTGAAATTTTAGTCTCCCATTACCAGCAAGGAGAAATTCCTACAATAATAAATCACCAAAGAAATATATTTAAAAACAAGTCTTTGGTATACAAATAATTTTACCATTTATTAAGACTTAATTAATTAATTTTGTATACTAATGAGATATTTTTGTTTCTTTAGAAAGCAATTTTAACCTTTTTGATATCTCTACCACCTTACCTAGAAAATGGAGATAACGTACTTGGATCCTGAGAGCACTGTGGTGATTGCTCCCTTTAAAAACTACCTCTGTATTTCTTGCCTTACCACACCCTGAGTTGCAGTCCACAATCTCCTTTTTGTATTTATTGTACAAGCATTTAGGGACAAAGGTAAGGTTTTATTTGTCATAATCACAACACAGAGCAAGTTCTCAGTGTGTGTCAGAGATGATGAATAGAATTAGGCTCTTACCATTCAACACGTTCTGTAAGAGAAAGTGCTTATAAATACCAGCTGGAATGACTGAGAGCCAGTGATTTCAATTCCAGCCTTTCGTATTCTTTTTCTCCTATTGAATTTTTTATTCTCTTCTCTTTGTACAATCAGCTTCTCGTCTTTGGCACTTCACAAAGTTATTAGGAAACACATATAAAGTGAAACATATAATCATCTGCTAAAAGTTGAAGAAAGAGTATAAAACTGGAAATTAGGAGGAAAAAATCATGGCTGCTTTGAAGTTTGTTATGAGTTTCCCTGGCTCATTTCTCTGAGTGGCAGCATTCTCTAGGAAATGTGGGCAGGGTACTTCTATGTCTGGAGAAGGATGGACTTCCCTGTTCCTGGCTGCCCTTCTTCTTGGAACAAATATATTATGTGCTACCTAGACACAAATCTATCAAATCCAGTCACACAAAAGTCAATAGTATGATGCAAAAAGTTTTAATCATGGTTGAAGTGAGTCTTCATTTCTACCCCCAAATTTAATCCCAATCTCTTTATTTTCTAAAATATATTAAATTTTTATGGATACAATTGTCTGAAATAAAATATTTTGAACTCTTACTACCCTATATGACTGCTTTCAAGGGGGTCTCATAGACTGTCTTTCTGGGCACAAATATTAAATAGCAATGTGCTGTAGCAGAATGAGAAATCTATATTTCTAAGGAATAGTGTTTAAACTATTCAGATTTCAAAAAGATCTAATCTTCAGCCCACAGCAGAAGAGCAAAGGAGCCTGATCCTGATCAATGAAGCATTGACTCATAAAACAATCAGCATGAGCAAACTAAGGCAAACAGGCCAAAGCCACCCAGAGATGCTGTCCACACTTTGGGTAGGTCTTCCCACTTCAAGCTGATCATGAATATCACGAAAAAGTACGCTCCATAGTTTGTTTTAACTCGTCTAGTCAAGTTGACAAATGACCAACCATCACATTTATGGTCCCTTATGTGAAGTGATCTTTGGTTGAAATAAAACTCAATTAAAAAATATTTCTTGACCCCTCTGGCTCTCTCAATCCTTCTTCCCCTCTTCCATAAGATTTCCCAAGCTCTGCCTAATGGTTGACTGTGGGTCTCTGCATCTGTTTTCATCAGCTTCTGGATGAAGCCACTCAGGTGATTATTATGCTAGTCCCCTGTCTGCAAGAATAGCAGAGTATCATTAGAAGTGTCAGTGGTGGGCTCCCACTCATCACCTGCAACTCAAGTTGGACCAGTCATTGATTGGCTGGGTCAAAGGTTTCTGGGTGGGGTTGGTGTCCTCCTCCCTCCACTGGAAGTCCCAGCTGGCTACAGGAAGTGGTCACTTCATGCTCCATTCCTCCCTACAACCCTCCCCACCTCTGCCAAGAGTCTCAGCTAAGGTCATCACCATTGACTCCCTACTCTCACCCAGTTTGCTCCTTCCATCTACTTACGATGTCTATTTTACTTTTCCTTTTGAGTAAGCTTTAAACATCATCTTGGGGCTCTCCTTGTTGTTTAGCTTCTTTGGATGTGTTGGATGGCTAACCCGTATTTTATAGCTAATACCCACTTCTAAGTTAGTACATACCATGCATGCCTTTCTGGAGAAAACCTACATAATCAACTAGCCTGGACCCATAGGGGCTCACAGAGACTGACCCACCAGCCAGAGAGCATCCATGGGCCAGTTCTACCCCCCTGCCCCCACCACACACATAAGTAACAGATGTGTGCCTTCTAACAGCAGAAGCAGAGGCTGCCTCAACACAAGAAAATAGGCTCAGTCCTACTTGAAGCCCTGGGAAGTCTCCCTTTCTCTAAGAAGAAAGAAATGGGGACAAAAGGGGAAGAGAGGGGAGGGGAGAGGGAAGGACTAGGAGAGTAGGGAGGGAAACTCCCTACTGGGATGTAAAGTAAATAAATTAATTAATGAAAAATAAAACCTAAAAGTTTCTCTAATTATTGGCTACTAAAGTTATGATATATCCCCTTATTTGTTTTATTAATCAATTACTGAAATTTTGTTGACATTTTACAATTCCATTAAATCTTCAGAAAAAAAATTCAAATTCCTAATCTCAGTGTTCTTGCTCATTTTACCCATTTACAAAAGACCATTTTCTGACTAACTGCTGTTACATTTGTTTTATTTTTCAATAATGAGCTCATTTCCTCTTTTGTGAAGACTACTTCACACTCGGTCCTTTGTCCCATTTCACAGGAATACCATAATTCAATAACAACAACAACAACAAAAAAAAAAAAAAAACATTCTCAGGTTATCCATGAGAAAGAGCAATTCAAGAGTGCAGCAGCAAGGCTGAGTGGATAAAGATTCCTGCTTCCAAGCTTGTTGACTTCCATTCGAGCCCTAGAACCTAGAAGATGCTTTCCATGCACACTGAGTGATGCACAGATGCATACAGATACATATACACAGGCACATGATCACAAAAGGACTTTTAATAGTAATGAAAAGAATTTAAAGAAATACAAGTTCTTATAAAGTTATTAAAAGAATAAACGAATCTGATTAAGTTTTCCCTCAGCAACCACTCTCAAACTGTATTAGATATTCATCTTCTATGTAAAGGTAGCTAACTATATATTAATGTATGATATACAATGTATATCTATATTAATATATCTATGTAAATGTAAAATATAAATGTAAAAAATACTACATATTTTAAAATCATAATAATGTAGATTTAATTTACTTTTTTATTTTTGTTACTCTTCAGAATCTTGTTAAGCATTAATTATTAAATAAAAACCACCATATAGGGGAGTGATACCTCCATACAAATCATTTCTCAGAGAGGCCTCTGAGGTTTCCAAATTAATACAGGAATTCTCCGTAGTTGCCTACCACAACTAGAAAGATAGCAAGACCTTATTGTTGAAGATAAGTAATGTTTGGGGCCATGACATAAAAAAATTCCTATTGGAATTTGTTTGTTTGTTAGCTTTCCTATTGCTAGAAGGTTTACACAAAATGGTGAGGGAGACTTGTCATCAAAATCTTACTCAGCTGAGGACTCTGCATGCTACTCTATAAAATGGCAGAATAAGAGGTGCTTGTTGGTGCAATAGTCGCAAGTCAATTATGGGGGTAACAGACCACCCTGATTGGATTTGAAGGCCAGTATAGCAGAAGTCCAAAACACGCAACACTGTGTTCTAAAAACCCCACCAAATGCCTGCGGCTAAGGAAACCAGACCCTAATGGGCAAACTACCTCTGTAACTCTGCTACATGGGCAGGATGTTCCCATTAAATCACCATCTGAGAAACTATGTACATATCCATAGCCGTCATCAGCTTTGCCCAGAGAAGCTCATTTTTACAGTAGAAAATGTTAACTACAGATAAGAGCTCTGAAAACACAGAACTGATAAATTGTTCAGGCACAGATGTGGCATTTAAATCACTCCTCTCAAGGCTCTGAAAATGTTGAGGGAGATGGAGTGGGAAGGATGTTAGAACCAAGGAAAGAAGTGGAGAGAATCAGAAGGCGGTGCTAGGCATGGCATTGCTGTTGCACTCTTCATGCCACAGTAGCTGGGATAATGAAGCAAATCTCTGCAAAACTGGATCTCTAAACAGCCTGTCATAGGAGAAAAGAGGGCCCCGTGGATTTTATCTCCTGGATCTTTACACTCATGATGGTACCTAATGAGGGGAAGGAGAACTGATAAGACTGCATCCGTCTCTGAGGACCTGTGGGTACTTATTGGTCCCTAGTGGAGACAGAGATTTTCTTCAGTGACATAGGTATTGTTAAGGATCCCAATAAACAACACTATGCCCATGACTTTGTAAGAAAGTTTAAAGAAAATCCGTAACATTTCAATCAATCAATCAATCAATCAATCAATCTTTTTTTTTTCTTTTTTTGGTTTTTCGAGACAGGGTCTCTCTGTGTAGCCTTGGCTGTCCTAGACTCACTTTTTAGACCAGGCTGGCCTCGAACTCACAGCGATCCGCCTGCCTCTGCCTCCCAAGTGCTGGGATTAAAGGTGTGCGACACCACCGCCCGTCAATCAATCAATCTTTTAACCTTCCTAACCTCAGTTTTAGCTACTTAAATATGTGGTAGTAACATTTGCAGTATGTTGAGCATTAAGTGAACTAATTTATGTTTGTTAATATTTTCTTTTTTATGCAAGATGTGAAGTTAATTAAGATTGTGGAATCCTTAGGATGCTAAGAATCTAGAGTCATCTCTCAATAAAGTTCCTCTTTTTATAAATATCCATATTATCTGACTCAGTCCTGGGTGTGACCATACTTGCTTTCCTCTTGATGTACTCATTTCAGAATCAGGGGGCCAGCCTGTCACCCCAGCACCTGGCCTTGCTAGTGGCAGGATTCAGAATCTACTCTGTCCTCTGTTGCATCACTAGGCTAAGATTGGAGAGTGGTGTGTTAGGTGGGTAACAGGAAGACTCTTCTCCAGGCCAGGGATTGGCTTCTTCAGCCATTGTCACACTCCTCATAGGCTACTTTTTTAAAAGTCTGCTAACCATTACAAATATTTCTCAAAGTCAGGAATTCATAATGTGCAATGATTGATTACAGGTTAAGAAAACAAAACAAGAAATGAGGAAGCAATTTTAATGTTCTGAACTGAAAGCTCGAGGTTTAGACCTAAGCTAATTGGTCTCCTAATATAGTCCTGTGCCATCACTCCCTACCCCTGGGTCTTGGAGACACCTTTAATTTTAATGACTATCTGCCAAAATTAGAAGCTTCCCTAATCTATTATCATTTGGATGTGATAAGAAAGGCTGGAGAATTTCAACTCTGACCTTTTCCAAGACTTGCAGAAATGCAAATAAATATCATACTAAAATTATTCAACAATGTGTTTAGGAATTAGTTTGCCTTTCTGTATTCCCCCACCCAAGGGTTCTTATTTGTATTTGGGGGATATTTTTATGAGTTAAGATTCATAGAAGGTGGGCTTTGCTTAGAGTTCACAACACTATCTAAGGAATTGTTAGTAGTTTGTGGCTGTTGGGGGAAGGAGAATCTCCTTTCTTCCCACTAGTTGGGTTCCCATGCCTCACTGGATGACTCTATGTCTATATGCATAGGATAGCATTAATTGAACTCAGTGGCTTAAAAAATAAGTAAATAAATAAGCAGAGGTTGTGAAATTGGGAGGAGATGTGAGTGGGTGCCTGTAATGGCTGAAAAGGGAGTGAGGACTTCATATGATCAAGATTCAAGATACATTGAATATATGTATGAAATTTTCAAAGAATAAGTAAAACCTTATTTTTAAATATATAAACTACAATGAATGCTTCTTGGTCAACAAGCATGTGTCCTTCCTTTAGCTGTACTCCAGCAAGCAATCAATAAATTTCTGATTTTGAGATTTATGATATGGCTTATGTTTCTTTTAATAATGAGAAAAAATTGTGTCCTGTAATCAAGAACTAATCAATGAATTAATCCACCAATAGGAATCTTCATCTCTTATAATCTCACTGTATTTCCTCAGTGTGAAAGAGTGTGTGTACATGCAGTATTTGTGCAGTGTCAAGGAAAGCAGCTCAGTATCATCAGTGGCTAGCTCAGTAAGTGAGAGCTTCCCAGACATGGAGAGATAACTGAACCTTACAATAGACAGAACTTAGATGAGTAGAGAGATTCGGTAGCCATCAGAACAGTATAGCACTAATGCAGAGTACTGATGGCACAGAGGCCTTCTTGGGTTGCATAATATTTTTAAAACATAGCCACAAATTGATTGAGTATACCCCAATCAGGATCCAGAGGCCATTTTCATTTTCCCTGACTGGGACCTGGCCATAATGACTTGCCTAAAAAAAAAAAAAAAATATGATACTCAGGTAAAAGGGCAGAGAATAAAATGGCCTTCTACAGCTGGCAGCTTCCAAAGACCAAAGACGAGTGTCATAGGGCATACACAATTTGAAAGCTGACGGTCATGAGAGCTGCAAAGTATGGGAGAGAGAGAAAGACACTGTGTAAACTCATTCGTGTATAGTATGTCTATGGACAGACCACACATTCCTGGCCCATTCTTCTTCTCTTATACACGGTTCTTAAATCACCATCATGCCTTAAACCTGGTGAGTACATAGTAGGTGTTGAGAATTATTTATATGAAAAGGATATTATAAGAAAATATTTGTTATTAAAAGGAGAAGTACTTTACTATCTTTTGCTCAACATGTACTGATTATATAAAAATGAAGCAGAGTCCTTGGGATTACTTTGCTTCTGTTCGAATCACAATGATGTTATTTCAGTCGCAAGCTTGACAGAAGCATCTCCATTGTACTTTTCAGCTTCTTCCTAGCCAATTACATCATAACTGCACATGGCTTCTATGGTCTTACATATACTGACAAGTCTCGATCTATATAGCTCTCATCACTTCCTTGAAATTTGATCAGTATATCCCCCTGTATCATCTCCCTCTGGATAGCCAGTAGAAAACCCTAAATCACCATGTATATAAAGAATGGGAATTTCACTACCCATTCCATTCTTTTTCTGGGCCCTTAATGACAATAAATAGTTTTAAAATATTATTTAGGGAGCTTCCATTTAATCAGCAGAAAAAATGTATTGACAAAATTGACCCAAGTGGTGAGAAAACATTTGTTAGCATTTATATTCCCTTTTATTCTTTATGTATCATATTTTATATATTACATATATTCCTTATATTATTCCTTAATATTGTGACCACATCTTCCTTCCAACACAATTTTTATTTCTTGAATAACATCATGTACCATAAATTTGTTATTTATTAAATACTAATTAACTAGTAAATTGAAAGTCACAAAGAAGTGTACACACACTTAAATTATGGGCTCAGAAATCATATATTCATGATCCCATATATGAGCCCCACCACAGCATGATCAACTACATGATAAATAAAGAAATATAATAACCAATGTACTCAATAAAAATATACATCTATTGGATGGAAAATATGCTTTGGATCACATATTCATTTCTTATTTTCTACATACATTGCCTAGTTCTTTAAAAAACAAAATTACCTCCAATGGCATTTGACTATGGGTTTTTGGCACTAAATATATGCTCTCATTTCACAGCTAATCAGTAGACTTTAGAAGAATAACAGTTTGGACTTCTCCTTGAGAAAAAAATCAGCACACCTTTTAGTATCAGAATGGGTGAAAACTCAAAACAAAACCTAAGGAGGTGAAGTTATTATCATTATGCCCAATAATGATTTCACAATAAGCTTGAAGAGTGATTCCGGGCCTCCCCTGGAACCTGTGTGCCTTTCTCATTGTGATATCGCTTGTCAAGGAGAACTCTTAGGTACACTTAATCAATCTCAATTAAAATGATAGCCGAGATAAGCAATGGCTCTTTAGTGAGAATAATTAAACTTTTACCTGGTGTTGGTTTGATGGTGTTTGTTGACAGTTTTTTTTTTTTTTTTTTTCGGTGACAAAGGGAAGAGAGGATGTTTCTCATGCTGAAACTGTGTTATATGACTAAACTGGAAGGTTTTCCTTAGCAGTATCTATTTATTTATGTACTTAAAGCAGACACATTTACAGATATGGAGGCTACAGTTAAATGCCCCAACTTTAAGGAGAATGAATGAGCAAGCTAGGGTAGATGGGAGACACAGTCAAAGAAAGATGGTCAAGCATGCCACTACCAAAGACAACAGTGCTGGCCAGCAGTCCAAGACTGCTTCAGTCATATTTTTTATTGTCTGTGTATAGCTTCAGCTAGCTGACATCAAATATGCAGAAATAAATATGTATGCATGATGGGACACCTTTGCTGTTCTGTAAATATACCAAACATGAAACTGTGCTTCTACTCAAATTCTGGAAAGGCTCATTCTATGGAGACTGGATATAAGGACCCTGAATGACAATAAAAACATGGGAACTTTTCCAGCACTAGAAAAACAGATATTTCTAAACATGTATTTATTTTTTATTAATTTATTTAATCAATTTAATACACACTGATAGCAATTTCCTTCGTCCCCAGTCCTGCCTTCACATCTTCCCTCATTCTCCTCACAGAAGGGAAGGTTGGTACCCTATATTTACCAACACACCATGACACATCAAGTCACAGCAGGACTAAGTGCATCCTCCCCTACTGAAGGCAGAAAAGGGAACCCAACTATGGGAAACTGACCTAAAGATAGGCAACAGAGTCAGAGACAGCCTCTGTTTCAATTGTTAGTAGGTTGATACGAAGAATAATAAGCACATCTGATATATATATATGGCCCATGCATGGTCCAGCCCACACATGCTCTTTGGTTGGTGGCTTAGTCTCTGTAAACCGCCATGGGCTCAGGTGAGTTGACTCTGTAGGTTTTCTTGTGGAGTTCTTGACATCTTTGGCTTTCTCAGTCTTTCCCCTACTCTTCCACAAGACTCACAGAGCTCTGCCCCTCTTTGACTCTTGGTCTCTAAACCTGTTTCCATACACTACTGGATGAAGCTCCTCAGAAGATAGTTATGCTAGTAAAAAGGGAAGGTCCAAGGGAGGATTCTTGAATCACACTCAGATGGGGAAATAAAATTGAATCTAGACTACAGCAGCAGCAGTGCTCCATGGTTCGGAAGGACCAGGGTGCGGAGGACCTGCGTGCCCCTGCACACGGGAGGAGTGCAGATTTTCTCGGATCAGAGCAGCAGTGGCACAAGCGGCACTGGTGGCAACAGCAGCAGCGACTGAGGTTTGCAGCTCAGAGCCTTCTGGTGGAGGCGGTTAGTGTGGTAGCTGGTGGGAGTTGCTGCGGGAGAGGGTACACTGGACAGGATTTGGGTCACGTGGTGCCTTGTGAACCAAACTGGACTCGGCGGACAGTTCAGCCCCAGAGTCCCAGGTACAGCTTAGTGCGCAGTGCTGTGGAGACGCTGGCTCAGCGCAGCAAGCAATTCTGCCCAAGGCAACAGCTCAGCGCAGCCACAGCTCCCCTGCTGTGACACAGGCTGGGCGGAGCACTCAGTTCCACCCTAGGCACCAGCTCAGAGCAGCCTCAGTTCACCTGCTGTGACTCAGGCTGGGCAGAGTGCTCAGTCCCACCGAAGGCACCAGATCAGCGCAGCCACAGTTCACCTGCTGTGACACAGGCTGGGCAGAGCGCTCAGTCCCACCGAAGGTGCCAGCTTAGCGCAGACACAATTCACCTGCTGTGACACAGGCTGGGCGGGGAGCTCAGTCCCACTGGGGGTGCTAGCTCACACAACGAGCAGTTCTGCCCAAGACACTAGCTCTCCTCAGCGGGCAGTTTTGGGGCACTGACGCAGGCTGAGGTCAGCACGCAGATTCAGCCCAGAGGCCCTAGCTGGACTTGCCGGGCAGCTTAGGCCCAGAGATTCTTCCTGAGCTGTGCACACAGGCTCAGCGGCGCCAAGACTCTGGCTGTACTATCCACGCAGTATAAGCCCGGAGTCCTGGGCTGAATTCAGCGTGCAGTGTGGGTCCATAGTCCCTGGCTGAGCTCGGTGCACAATTCCACCCCGGAGACTCAGGTGGAGCTCGGCATGCAGTTTAGGGCCAGAGTCCCTAACCGTGTTTAGCAGACAGTTTGGTCCCAGAGACTCTAGTAGAGCTTTTGGCACAGTCCTGGCTCTAAGACTCTGGTTGGACACAGTGTGCAGTTTGAATCCAGAATTCCTGGTTGAGCTGGGCGGATGGTTCGGGCCTGAGTCAATAACTGACCACAGCACGCAGTTTGGCTAAAAGCCCCTAGCTGAGCTTGGTGCGCAGTCCCAGCCCAAAAATTCTGGCTGGACCCTGTGTGAATTTTGAGCCCAGAATTCCTAGCTGTGCTCGGTAGATGGTTCAGGCCCTGAGATTCTAGCTGAGCTTGGAGGGTGTTTCGGGCCCAGTGTCCCTGGCTGGACTGGGCAGGGAACCCAGAAGGCTGTGGATACCTTGGCCTGACCCAACGATCATCCAGAGACCCAGAACAATTGCAGGACCCACAGCACAGGGGATCTGAGGATCACAGGCTGTCAGCCCAAAACGACAGGGCTACACCACACCAGTGAAGCATGAGAGCTTCCAGCCTACGGAAATCGTGAGAAAACAAGTGAATCTATCATCAGACTCCCTTCATCCAACTTGGGAAGCTACCCAAAAAAAACAAAGCTGGCAAGATGTCTAAAGGACAGCGTAATAGCATACGCAAAAAGACCCCAAAACAACATGGCGTCTCCAGTTTCCAGCTATCCCAAAGAAAACAACCCAGAGAGCTCAAATACAATGGAAATACAAGAAAATGACCTCAAATCCTTAATAAGGAGCATATGAATGGAGGAAACAAATAAAATTGGTAATCAAATACAGGAAGACGCAGCCAAACAGGTGAGAGACATAAAAGAAGCACATAGAGTGGAACTGGAAAAATTTAAGGAAAATGCAAATAACCAGATGGAAGAAATAAATAAAACGGTTCAAGCTCTGAACACCTATAAAGAGGCAATGGAAGAAACTCAGGAATATACAAACAATCAGGTGAAAGAAATAAAAAAATCAGTTCAAGATCTGAAGACGAAAATGGAATCGATGATAAACAGACAGACAGAAGAAAAATGAGAACGTGAGACCTCAGAGAAGAAGGCGAGCAACACAGAGGTGAGCTTTTCTAACAGAATCCAAGAGACGGAAGAACGAATCTCAGGTCTAGAAGATACAATCACAGATCTTGAAGCAACCATTAAAGAAAATGCCAAATCTGAAAAACTCCTGACACAAAACATCCAAGAAATTAAGGACACCATGAAAAGAAGAAATCTGAGGATAATAGGCATTGAAGAAAGAGAAGATATCAGACTCCAAGGCCCAGAAACTATTCTCAACAAAATCATAGAAGAAAATTTCCCCAATCTAAAGAAAGAGATACCTATAAACATATAAGAGGCCTAACAGAACAGCAAATAGAATTGACCAGAAAAGGAAAACTGCCCATCACATAATAATCAAAACACAAAACATACAGAACAAAGAAAAATATTAAAAGCTGCAAGGGAAAGGGGCCAAATAACATTTAATGGCAAACCTATCAAAATTACACCCGACTTCTCAGCAGAGACCATAAAAACCAGAAGAGCCTGGACAGAGATCCTACAAACCCTGAGAAACCACAGATGCCAGGCCAGACTACTTTACCCAGCAAAACTATCAATAACCATTGATGGAGAAAACAAAATATTCTATGACAAAAACAAATTCAAACAGTACCTATCCACAAATCCAGCTTTACAGAAGGTACTAGAAGGAAAACTCCATCCCAAAGGGTCAAGCTACAACCAAAACTACTCAGGAAATAGGTAACTATACCATGGCAAAAACTCAGCTACACAAACACTCGATTGGAAACAACATCAAAATTAAAACTCTTAACAGTCACTGGTCGTTAATATCTCTCAACATCAATGTTCTCAATTCTCCAATAAAAAGACACAGACTAACTGAATGGGTGCATAAACAAGATCCAACATTCTTCTGCATTCAAGAAACAAATCTCACCCATAACGATAGGCATTACGACAGAGTAAAAGGTTGGAAAAAAATATTCCAAGCAAATGGTCACAAGAAGCAAGCAGGCGTAGCCATTTTAATATCAAACAAAATAGACTTTCAACCAAAATTAATCAAAAGGGATGCAGAAGAACACTTCATACTCATCAAAGGTAAAGTCAACCAAGATGACATCACAATTCTGAACATCTATGCTCCCAATACAAGGGCACCCACATTTGTAAAAGATCTGCTAAAAAAATTCAAACCACACATCGATCACCACACAATAATAGTGGGAGACTTCAACACCCCACTCTCACTGAAGGATAAGTCATTGAAACAGAAACTAAGTCGAGAAATAACATCATTACCCAATGCCATGGGTCAAATGGATCTAACAGATATCTATAGAACCTTTCACCCAAACAAGAAAGAATATACCTTCTTCTCTGCACCCCATGGAACCTTCTCCAAAACTGATCACATCGCAGTTCACAAAGCAGGCCTAAACAGATACAAGAGGATTGAAATAATACCTTGTATCCTATCAGATCACCATGCTCTTAGGCTGCAATTCAACAACAACAGAAACAGCAAAAAGCCTACACGTACGTGGAAACTAAACAACTCTCTGCTACATGACACATGGGTCAGGGAAGAAACAAAGAAAGAAATCAAGGAGTTTCTGAAATTCAATGAAAATGAGGGAACAAAATACCCAAATTTGTGGGATACATTGAAAGCAGTGTAAAGAGGAAAATTCATAGCACTAAGTGCCTTTAAAAAGAAATTGGAAACATTGCACATAAGCAACTTAACAAAACAGCTGGAAGCCCTAGGAAAAAAAGAAGCAGAAACAATCAAAAGGAGTAGATGTCTGGAAATAATCAAACTCAGGGCTGAAATTAACAAATTAGAAACTAAGAAAACAGTCCAAAGAATCAACAAAACCAAGAGCTGATTCTTTGAGAAAATCAACAAGAAAGACAGACCGTTAGCCAAACTAACTAAAAGGCAGAGAGACAGTATTGAAATTAACAAAATCAGAAATGAAAAGGAAGACATAACAACAGACACTAAAGAAATACAAAGAATCATAAGATCCTACTTTGAAGGCACATATGCCACAAAATTTGTAAATCTAAGGGAAATGGATGATTTTCTTGATCAATTTCACTTGCCAAAGTTGAGTGAAGAACAGATAAACAAGCTAAATAGTCCCATTTCCCCTACAGAAATAGAAGCAATCATTGATAGTCTCCCAACCAAAAAAAAGCCCAGGGCCAGATGGTTTCAGTGCAGAATTCTACCAGACCTTCAAAGGCAAGCTAATACCAATACTCTTCAAGCTACTCCAAAACATAGAATTGGATGGAACATTACCAAATTCATTCTATGGGACCATAGTCACATTGATACCCAAACCTCACAAAGACTCAACAAAGAAAGAGAATTTCAGACCAATTTCTCTTATGAACATCGATGCAAAAATACTAAATAAAATTCTTGCAAAACGAATACAAGAACACATTAAGGATATCACTCATCATGACCAAGTAGGCTTCATTCCAGGCATGCAGGGATGGTTTAATATACGGAAATCCATCAATGTAATCCACCATATAAACAAACTGAAAATAAAGAACCACATGATCATCTCTTAAGATGCAGAGAAAGCATTTGATAAAATCCAACACCCATTCATGTTTAAAGTTTTAGAGAGATCGGGGATACAAGGCACTTTCCTCAATATAATAAAGGCTATATACAGCAAGCCAATAGCCAAAATCAAAGTAAATGGTGAGATACTCAAGGAAATTCCTCTAAAATCGGGAACAAGGCAAGGCTGCCCACTCTCTCCATATCTCTTCAATATAGTACTCGAAGTTCTAGCCAGAGCAATAAGACAACAAAAGGAGATCAAGGGTATCCAAATGGGAAAGGAGGAAGTCAAACTATCTCTATTTGCAGATGATATGATAATGTAATTAAGTGACCCTCAAAATTCCACCAGAGAACTCCTACAGCTGATAAACACTTTCAGCAATTTGGCTGGATACAAAATTAACTCAAAAAAGTCTGTAGCCTTCCTATACACAAATGACAAGCTTGCAGAGGAAGAAATTAGGAAAGCCATACCCTTCACATTAGCCACAAGCAATATAAAATATCTAGGAGTTACTCTAACTAAGCAAGTGAAGGACTTGTTTGAAAAAATTTCAAAACTCTGAAGAAGGAGATTGAAGATGACATGAGAAGATGGAAGGATCTTCCTTGCTCATGGATAGGGAAAATTAACATAGTAAAAATGGCCATCCTACCAAAAGCAATCTACAGATTCAATGCAATCCCTATCAAAATACCTACACAATTTTTTAAAGACATTGAAAGTTCAATTCTGAACTTCATATGGAAAAACAAAAAACCCAGAATAGTAAAAATGATCTTGTACAATAAAAGTGCTCCAGAGGAATCTCCATACCTGATCTCAAATTGTACTATAAAGCAATAGTAATTAAAACAGCATGGTACTGGCACAGCAACAGGCTGGTTGATCAGTGGAATCGATTGAAGACCCAGATATGAATCCACACACATATGCTCACTTGATTTTTGACAAAGAAGCCAAATCCATTCAATGGAAAAAGGTTAGCATCTTCAACAAATGGTGCTGGTCTAACTGGATGTCTATGTGTAAAAAAATGCAACTGGACCCATATTTGTCACCTTGCACAAAACTCAAATCCAAGTGGATTAAAGACCTCAACATAAAACTGGAGACACTAAGTCAGTTAGAAGAAAAAGTGGGGAAGAGCCTGGAACATATTGGCACAGGAGACAACTTCCTGAACAGAACACCAACAGCCCAGGCCTTAATGTCAACAATTAATAAATGGGACCTCATGAGGCTGAGAACCTTCTGTAAGGCAGGAGACACTGTCAAGAGAACAAAGCGACAGCCTACAGACTGGGAAAAGATCTTCACCAATCCTACATCTGACAAAGGTCTAATATCCAAAATATATAAAGAACTCAAGAAATTAAACACCACCAAACCAAATAACCCAATTGAGAAATGGGGCATGGAACTAAACAGAGAATTCTCAACAGAAGAATATCAAGTGGCTGAGAAACACTTAAAGAAATGCTCAACCTCCTTAGTCATCAGGGGAATGCAAATCAAAACAACTCTGAGATTCCATCTTACACCCATCAGAATGGCTAAGATCAAAAACTCAAGCGACACCACATGCTGGAGAGGATGTGTGGAGAGAGGAACACTCCTTCATTGCTGGTGGGAATGCAAACTAGTACAACCACTTTGGAAATCTATCTGGTGCTGTCTCAGAAAACTGGGAATAGGGCTTCCTCAAGACCCAGCTATTCCACTCCTTGGAATATACCCAGAAGATGCACCAGCACACAACAAGAAAATTTGCTCAACCATGTTCATAGCAGCCTTATTCATAATAACCAGATCATGGAAACAGCCTAAATGTCCCTCAGTAGAAGAATGGATAAAGAAACTGTGGTACATATACACTATGGAATACTACTCAGCTATTAAAAACAAGGAATTCCCGAAATTTGTGGACAAATGGATTGAGCTAGAGATGATCATAATGAGTGAGTTAACCCAGAAGCAGAAAGACTCAAATGGTGTATACTCACTTATATCTGCATACTAGCCCAATGAGCATGTGCCACGAAAGCGTTCCCTTACCAGGAAACTAGGACAGAGGAGAGGACATCCTATTGGGACTCTAGATGAGAGAACCATGGGAGATTAGCAATGTAGAAGGATCAGGTGGGTTCTAGAAACCTACAAGTAGAACATTATGATAGGCAGAATTGGGCCAAGGGGTCCCACTCAAGCTAAGGCACTAGCCAAGGACAATACAGGCGGTAAACTTTAAACCCCTACCCATATCTAGCCAATGGACAGGACAGTCTCCACACTTGAGTGGAATGTGGGATATGACTTTCTCATGTACTCTGGTGCCTCACATTTGACTATGTCCCCTGGAGCTGGAGACCTTCTGGCACTCAGTGGAAGGACAGCAGGTTACTGAGAAGAGACTTGATATCCTATGAGAATATACAGGGGAAGGTAATCCCTCTCAGGAACAGTCATAGGGGAGGGGAATAAGGGGAAAATGGGACGGGGGGGAGAATGGGAGGATACAAGGGATGGGATAACCATAGAAATGTAACAAGAATAACTTAATTTAAAAAAAAGAAAATGAATCTAAATTAGATGTAGGGTGGGAACCAGGTAGGAGAGTGAGTGGGAAGGGAGCAGAGGTGGGGATCAAGTGTGGAGAGTTTGAGGGCGGAAAGAGTACTGGAGGAGAGAGCATAAATCGATGGGTGGCAACTCTGGTGTCAGGGAGACTCCTGGGAGTCTATGGAGTGACCCTTGCTGAAACTTCCTGCAACAGGGAATATGAAGCCTGCGGTTGCCACCTCCTGTAGTCAGGTGGGACTTCCAGCAGAAGGAGGGCCACCAACCCATTCATAAAACCTTTGACCCAAAATGTGTTCTGCCTACAGGAAGTGTAGGGATAAAGATGGAGCACAGATTTAGGGAATGGCAAACCAATGACTGGCCCAAATTGAGACCCACCCCATAGGAGAAATCTATTCCCTGACACTGTCAATCATACTCTGCTATGCTTGCCTAGCATAACTGTCTACTTTATTTTTTAATATTTTATTAATTTATTCATATTTCTTCTAAATTGTTAGCCCATCTCTTGTATCATCCCATTCCTCCATCCCTCCTGCTTTCCCCCTACTTCTTTCCCCTATGATTGTGACTGAGGGGGACCTCCTCTCCCTGTATATGCTCAAAGGTTATCAAGTTTCTTCTTGGTAGCCTGCTATCCTTCCTCTGAGTGCCACCAGGGCTCCCCATCCAGGGGACGTGGTCAAATATGGGGCACCAGAGTTCATGTGAAAGTCAGTCCCCACTCTCCACTCAACTGTGGAGAATGTTCTGTCCATTGGCTAGATCTGGGTAGGGGTTCAATGTTTACTGCACATATTGTCCTTGGCTGGTGCCATAGTTTGAGCAGGACCCCTGGGCCCAGAGATACGCCCATCATAATGATCTTCTTGTAGGTTTCTAGGACCCTCTGGATCCTTTTATTTCCCCATTCTCCCTTGATTCTCTCACCTAAAGTTCCAAGATGTCCTCCTCTCTGACCCACCTTCCTGGTAAATGAAGACTTTCACAGGACATAGCCCTTGGGCTACTGTCCATATATAAGTGAGTATAAGCCTTTTGACTCTTTCTGCTTCTTAGTGAACTCACTCATTATGATCATTTCTAGTTAAATCTTTTTGTCCACAAATTTCAGAAATTCCTTGTTTTTAATAGCTGAGTCGTATTCCATAGTGCAAATGTACCACAGTTTTTTTAATCCATTCTTCTACTAAGAGACACTGAGGCTGTTTCCATGTTTTGACTATTATGAATAAGGCCACTAAGAACACAGTTGAGCATATGTCCCTGTTCTGTGGTGGAGGAATTTCTGGGTGTATTCCAAGTAGTGGAATAGCTGGGTCTTGAGGAAGCCCTATTCCCATTTTTTTAAAAAGTAGAAGCATTCACAAGTCTACTTTATTTTTCTATTTAACGTTATCAGTGTCTTTTTTTCTTGTTTGTATGCCTGGGTTTCATGTGAATACAGTGCCTCAGAGGCAAGAAGAGGGCATCAGATCCCCCTGAACTATATTACAGATGGTTGTGAACTGCCATGTTTTCATTGGTAACCAAGTCTCCTTCTTCTGGAAGGGCAGCCAATGTTTCTCCATAAAGCAATCTTTCCAGCCTCAAAATAATTTCTTAAAGTTCAGCTTCTTATAATATAACACTGGAGAGACTTAAGAGATGAGAAAATCAGAGTTCTCTTAAAACAATACAAACTAAAAGAGAACTCACTGACTCTGGCCTTGTTAATTCCAGAAAACCTCATATTATATGGATACATTTTCAGAAAAAGAAGAAAGGAAGGAAGAATAAAGGAATATGGAAGACAGGGGGGTAGGAGAAAAGAACATTAAAAATAAAAGAAAGGAAAAGAAACTTTGAGAAAATGGAGAGACCAGTCTTTAAAGACATCCAGAAATAACAAAATTCAGACAAAAGCTAGAGAGTGACCTTTAAGGGAATGAATTGTCTCTCTGTGTTTTGTAAGTATTACCACTGGGTCCCTTTATATCACTTTCTGTATAAATGTTGGAACTTATGTAGAAAACAGTAGGCTTGTTGATTTGATGTGTTAAAAAACAGAGACTGAAACTGACAAAGAAGCTGGAAATAAAACAATCTTGAAACAAAGAAAGCATAGTATGCAAGCCCCAAACTTTGCATATGCTACCCTCTCCTATCCATGGCTGACTTCTCAGTTCCACATGCCTGAAAATAATCTAGCAGAAAGCAGCAATTTTTTTTTAACAGAGAAACTAGTACAAGTAGCAGTTGGTCTCTAACAGAGAGAGATTTAAAAGTTTAGAGCTTGTTTTCTGCCAAACTAGGCAGGTGTGACAACCACCCTGTTACCCTGGTGTGACAACCACCCTGAACTGTCCATTGAAACCCACTGGAATAAGGATTCAGGGGGTAAGCTGAGAAGACTAAATACCTCTCACAGTGCAGAGGGCCCTTCTGAAGACATAAACAAAACTGTAATAACTTGTAAATCAAACCAAACAGTACACAGTTAACCAATGATTTATGTCTTCACATGAGGCAAATGTTTTACATAAAAAGATAATTGGATCAGGAGTCTGCAATGTCTTCAAAATTCCTAGCTTAAAATAGGAATTTACCAGCTATGTGAAGAAATAACATGCAAGTGAAGCTTATGAGAAAAAATATTCAGGAGAAGTGGTGCTACTATGACATAATTTCAGTGCAGAAATCAATAAGTTGATGTAATATTTGCACAGAAGAATAAATAAATGATATTGCAATTATAAGAAAAGATATTAAAGTCTGAGAAAATAAAAATAGACCAATAAAATTACTCAATCTGAAAAACAATCTGTGTATAAACAGAAGCAAAGAGCCCCTCAGTAACCAAAGAGGCACTATTTCAACGTTGCAATATGGTTGCAACAGTCTCCCATAAGAAAATGAGAGAAATTATAGAGGGTTGTTTACATATGTCTGTAATAACATCACTGCTAGTCATTGAACATGTACCGTGTTCTAAGCATTATAGTAAATGCTTTCATACAGACTACATTTGTTCTTTTCTTTACCTCATGACTGGAATAATTTAAACTTATATTATGCATATGGAAAGTGAAACTCCGATACCTGGCTTTCAACATAAACAAGAATACTGAAGTGTAGATGTTGCTGCGTATAATCTTGCATCTATCTACTCAATGCTTAAGCGAAGAATCCAGATACATCTTCCCTTCCTTTACTAGTTAAGGGTTTATTATTTTAATTTTTGTAAGTCTGGTTGCCCTACTGTTTTAATAGGCATGATGTTTTTAATGTTTTCTGTAGAAATTAAGGGGGATTTGTTCTAAGAATGATCATGATGTTGCAACACCTCACAGATTAAAATAAGTTAGCTAATGGCTGCTGATGAGCAGTTTTTTAGCTTATGGACACTCTGCATACAGGGGCTGCAGAGCAGAGTTTTGGTAAGTCCTTGCCTCGCAGGCATGAAGGCAGGGTTTCAGATTCTCAGCACCCATGTAAATGCCACTTAGTCGTGGCAGCATAAGAATTAATGCCAGCATTTGGCAAGTGGAGATGTAGGATTCACAGAACAAGTGAATCATCTAGCCTACCTGACATGGCAGCTTTGAGTTCATGTGAGAAACCCTGCCTCAAAATGTAAGGTGGGGAGTGATCAATGAAGACACAGAAATCAACCTCTGGTATCCATATACCTGCATCACATGTGTGTCTACACATACAACAACAACAACAACAACAACAACAACAACACACACACACACATACACCATATACTTTCAAACATATCAATAAAATTTGGCATACATTCTGGCCAGTTACGTTTGTAAGGCAGCTCCTTTTTTCTGGCAAAATTCAATGGCACACATCTCCCTTCTCTAGGTTATTTGACATATGAGAGAACTTAAACTAGACTTTGGCAAATACAATAAATCAGTTTCACTATGCTCAACCTCACACAGAGATATCAGAAAAAGAGAACTTCTGAACATATACCAACATATCACTGACAGTACTAATGAATCCTACATAAATAGCTGAAGATGAGGCTTGAATTTTTAATGAGCATGCAAAAGAGAATCCAATTTAAAACGTATCTTTAGAAACATGTGATGATATTAAGGCATAGAACAGCACCAGCTTATTTTATTCTAATATATTTCTCAGTCTTCCCTTTCATGATGCAAAGTGGCTTCAGCGAGCACAGGAGGGACATGAAGAGGGCGCTTCATGAGATGAGTGTTAGGGATTTCCGTTATTTCCATCCGTACTTGTGTGTCTGGAGTTGAGCGCAGTTGAGAGATTCAGGAATAAATCGCATGCCTTTCTTTGGAGGTGCAGTTAGCCACAGGTCCACTCATCCTTGGTCTGAGAATGGAAAAGTATGGCTTCCTAAGGAAAGTCCAAGTTACAAGCAACACGTAGTGCTAATTAGGTGTCAGCTAAGTACAATAGTCCAGATTAAATAGCTAAGACACTGGAGTCATACTGTAATTATTACCCCAAAATAGGAGGTCAGAGTAATTGGTTTCCTAGTTGCTGTATTTTCCTATTCCCTCTCCTCCCTACACACCCTTCCATGTATGTTCCTCCTTGGTCACTTTTAATTTCATGACCTCTATTTTTTTTTAATTATTTACATATGTGTGTATTCCTAAATATATAAATACAGCCTGGCCATGCATATTTACAAGTTGCTCAGTGTGCGTAGTGTTATTTGGATGTGTGTGGTTTGGATCCTGACCCTCTGGTACAGCTGACCACTTGTGCACTCCTCCCTGGGGAAAACTACTTGTGCTCTCCGTTTTCCTTCGTTGCCTGTACCTCTTAGTCTAGGCTTCAGAGGGACTCCAATTACAGAATGGAGGACAGAAGCTACACAGAAGAGGGTGAATATGGCAAGGCTCCCTGAAAAAGTCATAAGGAATCATGCTATTAAATATCTACCTAATGTACTGAAATTCATGTGAGTCCATGTATAAATATGCATACATGGTTTAAATAAAATATTCCATCTGAACTAACAATGGTCCCTCAAGACACATAGATTATCTTACAAAAACCCCAACCCCAGGCATAAGAAAGCACCTTTTAAAAAATATTTTATTAATTTATTCATACTACATCTCAATTGTTATCCCATCCCTTGTATCTTCCCATTCCTCCCTCCCTCCTGCTTTCCCCCTACACCTCTCCCCTATGACTGTGACTGAGGGGGACCTCCTCCCCCTGTATATGCTCATAGGGTATCAAGTTTCTTCTTGGTAGCCTGCTATCCTTCCTCTGGGTGCCACCAGGCCTTCCCATCCAGGGAACGTGGTCAAATATGGGACACCAGAGTTCATGTGAAAGTCAGTCCCCACTTTCCACTCAGCTGTGGAGAATGTCCTGTCCATTGGCTAGATCTGGGTAGGGGTTCGATGTTTACTGCATATATTGTCCTTGGCTGGTGCCATAGTTTGAGCAGGACCCCTGGGCCCAACTGATGCCTAACACGTTATAGGTTCTGGCTATTGCCCTTGGTTGCCATGCTCCCCAGAGGTGGAAGACAAGTTGCTACTGCTGATGACATCATATGCTTCCAATACAGGTTCCAGGGTCCCCCAGCTCAGCCTGACCTGAAAGCCTTCTTCCTGGGAACTAGCCTTCGTGGTGCCAGAGAACAACACGCAGGCCTTTTATGCCAATTGAGACACTTCCTGACAAACCAACCTCTTCCTCTACCATGTTCCTTTTTGGTTAGGGTATCAACCAAATTCTTTGGTTTCTAACCCTGTCTACACAGCATAGGGTCACTGTCTGTGTCAGCAAAAACAGATCCAAAGCGCCACAAGTCTGTAACACGCACCTGGGTGAAAGAAAAACAAAAGGAAAGTAGAAATTTTATTTTTCTGACATTACAAGAGTATAAAAGAAAGAACAGGAGTTTAATCTTCTGTGAAGTTTTTCAAGCAATCTGGGGTTTAGCATGAGAAGTATTAAATGCAATCTGAAACTTTGAGAAAAAAAATGTGATTTTATGATTTTTACTCTTATTTAAAATGAATGAGGCTGCCAGTTCCCATTTCAGCAACTATATTTTATAAAGCTATGCTTTGTAGGTTGATCCAGCTGCACACAGGGATTACGGGAGAGGTATTGCTCATCTTTCCAGAGCGGAGGAGTGGCCCCTTGAGACACAAACTAAAGAGCCAGGTAAATCTCTGACTTTGAATGCATTTTTCCCTATTTCAGTTGCTCTGCTCCTAGCATGGGTTTTCACGTTGTTCCATCTTCTTCCGCCTCTGTGTGCTTTGAACCTCCTTTAGCCCAGGGTGAAGTTAGTCCACGCATGCCAGACCGAATTCCTCTGAGGGGAGGAGTTAGAGAAGGAGACGGGGCTTCCTTAACAAGCGTCGGATGTAACTGAACAGTTCTGAGGAGACCCGTATGTTCCATCTGCTGGATCAAGACGTCACCTTTCCAAAAAAGCCCAGCAAGGCACGTTGAGACCCTCATTTTAATTGTTTCAGGAGAAACGATGTGAGTTTGTGTATTCTTCTTTTTAAATATTTTTTTCAGTGCTGGTTTTTGAATCTATGGCTTCCCATAGATTCAGCAAATATGCTAATCCCAGGCTGCATTACCAGCCTTTGTAGTAACTCTCCAGCCACACTCTCAGCTCTCTATTGCCCTAAACCCTGTATTGACTATTACTATTTCATATCTGCTCATTTTCCCCTTCCTGTGCTACTGAAAAACCTCTACTCTCTTTCACTAATCCGTTCAACGCTGAGCATATTTTTAAAAAGCGTTTCATATCCTATCACTTCTGTCCAAAGATAACAAACAAGTCTCATGTAGGTTATTTGGTCCGCTACTGAAATCCAGTAGTGTTTCAGTAGAATAACCAATTGTTTCTTATCTGCTTCTCATTATTGTAACTATATTTATTGTTGTTGCTGCTGTTGTTCTTACTAAAGCAATGTGCACTTTTCTCCCACATCTATGGTTCAGAGATGCATTTACTGACTGATCTTTAGTCCTCCTTCCATTCTTGTGTCATAGGCTGCCACATTTCTCACACAACATATTTCTCAGTTGTGCACTTTTCACTTATTTCTGAATTATCTAGGGGAAAAAAGAAGGAGAAGAAGGTGGGAAAAGAAAGAAAGTGCAGGCAAAGCTGTGTCGTTTAATTAAAATAATCAGACCTTGTACAAAGAGATAAAAGACAACCTCTTCATCTTCGAGGTTCTCTGACATCTTACAAGGAAAATGGATCTAAGAGTAAGAAGTTAATTTATAAAGGAGTCTAAACTCGACATAATATGGAAGGTTTTCAAATGGGATAGAGTTAACCGCCTTTGTCATCTAAAGTTTTGAATGAGCTTTAGAAAGGAAGTGGTTATCAGGATGGATTATCAGGTTTGTCACATGCAGGCACACATCCTGCAGGAGACTGTTGGTTTGCTAAAACCAAGGCACATAAAGAGCTGGAAGAACAAATGGTGTGGCTGGCCTGGGTGTCAAAGGCCTGCATTCCCACCTCATCTGGGTAAGCAGGAACAAAAGAATTACAATTTTGAAGTCAGGATGTGCCTCATGGTAGGTTCAAAGTCAAACTGGTAAACTTTTTGAGAATCTTTTTCAATAAATAGATTTTTTTTGCATTATAATTTTTTATTAGTTCATTCATATTACGTCTCAATTGTTATCCCATCCCTTGTATCCCCCCATTCCTCCATCCCTCCTGCTTTGACCCTATTCCCCTCCCCTATGACTGTGACTAAGGGGGACCTCCTCCTCCTGAATATGATCCTAGGGTATCAAGTCTCTTCTTGGTTGTCTGCTATCCTTCCTCTGAGTGCCACTGGGCCTCCCCTTCAAGGGGCCATAGTCAAATATGGGGCACCAGAGTTCATGTGAAAGTCAGTCCCCACTCTCCACTTAACTGTTGAGAATGTCTTGTCCATTGGCTAGATCTGGGTAGGGGTTTGATGCTCACTGCATGTATTGTCCTTGGCTTGTGTCATAGTTTGGGCAGAACCCCTGGGCCCAGATCCGCCTGTCATAGTGTTCTTCTTGTAGGTTTTCAGGACCCTCTGGATCCTTCTAGTTCCCCATTCTCCCATACTTCTCTCACCTAGAGTCCCAATAGTATGTCCTCACATCACATGTATCCCACTTTCCTGGTAAGTGAAGATTTTCATGGGACGTGCCCCTTGGGCTAGTGTCCAGTTATAAGTGAGTATATACCATTTGAGTATTTCTGCTGGGTGAACTCACTCATTATAATCATTTCTAGTTCAATCCATTTGTCCACAAATTTTGGGAATTCCTTATTTTTAATAGCTGAGTAGTATTCCATAGTGTATATATACCACAGTTTCTTTATCCATTCTTCTACTGAGGGACACTTAGGCTGTTTCTATGTTCTGGCTATTATGAATAAGGCTGCTACTTCCTGAACAGAATACCAACAGCCTAGGCCTTAAGGTCAACAATTAATAAATGAGACCTCATGAGGCTGAGAAGCTGCTGTATGGCAGGAGATACTGTCAGCAGAACAAAGTGACAGCTACAGACTGGGAAAAGATTTTCACCAGCCCTACATCTGACAAAGGTCTAATATCCAAAATATATAAAGAACTCAAGAAATTAAACACCACCAAACCAAATTATCTAATTGAGAAATAGGGCTCAGAATTAAACAGAGAACTATCAACAGAGGAATATCAAATGGCTGAGAAACACTTAAAGAAATGTTCAACGTCTTTAATCATCAGAGAAATGCAAATCAAAACAACTCTGAGATTCCAAGTTACACCCATCAGAATGGCTAAGATCAAAAATTCAAGCGACACCACATGCTGGCAAGGATGTGGAGAAAGAGGAACACTCCTTCATTGCTAGTGGGAATCCAAAATAGTACAACCATTTTGGAAATCTATCTGGCATTATCTCAGAAAATGGGAATACGGCTTCTTCAAGACCCAGCTATTCCACTCCTTGGAATCTACCCAGAAGATGCTCCAGTACACAACAAGGACATATGCTCAACCATGTTAATAAATAGATTTTTAAAGATAAGAGAGTGTGGTGTTGGTCCATCAGTAGAGAAATTTTCCAAGCATGTGTGAAGCCTTAGGCTCAATCCTCAATAAAAAAAAAGAAAAAATATATGACAATATTTAAAGAAAGGTTAAAAGGTAGTTTATGTGATGTATTGGCTTATAATTCTTGCTTCTCTAGATTTCATTAACAGTGTTTCTAAATGTGAAAATTCTAGAATCTAATTTACTAGGATATCAGAAGAGGCTGAGAATCGATAACTTGCACTTTTTCTGGTAAAGCATATGCCTCCAGAATATTAGTAAATTCCACTAAATGCCTCTGTTATGTTTCAGAATGTCTCAAGTGGGTTCAAAGGAACTGACCTTGCACTGAACACACATGCTGTGGAGTGAGCCATATCGTTACATTAATTAATTCATTCATCCAACCATCCAATTATTCATGGTTCCTCACTTGTCTTGTAGGGGCTGGCTCTCCATTATAAATTAGAAAAACTAAACTTGCTTAAGTTGCTTAGTGATGTATTACCCTTTAGATTTTGTACACTGTGATTGAGAGTAGCTAGTTAAGCTCTAGAATACAAAGTCCTGGGATTGAAAATGGATGTGTCTCGAGGAAGACAGTAGTCCTTATGTGCTATGGCTTCTATAGTTTTCTAATACAAAATGGAATCTAAAGACACCACACAACCAGAACATTATTGCAAACAACTCAGTAGATAGGAAGAAAGAGGAAATTTTGAGTAAAGGGGCATCTTCAAATGGACTGATGTTTATCTGATAAACGCATTGGCCTCCTGCCCACATTTAATGTATAATATCACTTAGAACCGCATAAAATTTTCTCAAAAGGAACTGCTTGAGCATGGGAAGGTGACAACTATTTCAAGCAAGCCCATTAATATAACCAATGTAATTGGTTGCAGATGAGACACGGATCCAGTTCCTATGGTACTGAGAAATTCAATTTCTGATACCCTATCAGCTTGGAAAAGACGGAATAAGTATTTATAATATCTAGGCAAGCCTATGAAACATTTTATGTATTTTTCCCTGCAGGACTTCACAATAGACATAAAATCTGTGGTTTTCAATGCAAAGAATATCAGCCTTTGCAAAACAAAATGTATCTATGAATCAGTTAAGATCAATTTTGTCTTGGCTACTTCACTAAAAACAAAGCAACATCTTGTGCTGTGAATTCTATTTATTTTAAATAATTCTATGCCTGAAGAGAGGAGAAGCAACTCTTTAGAACATGAATTGTAGTTCAAAATTCATACACAGCTGGGGCAAAAGCTAAATGTTGCTACACACATACCCTATAAGCATATACAGGGGGAGGAGTTCCCCCTCAGTCACAGACATAGGGGAGGGGAGTAGGGGGAAAGAGGGAGGGAGGGAGGAATGGGAGGACACAAGGGATAGGCTAACAATTGAGATGTAACATGAATAAATTAGTAAAATTTTAAAATTTTAAAAATAGATAAATAAAAAGATCACACAGTGATTGTTTCACTTTTTTGAGTCAGTACAAGCAACACCAGAGATGAAGACTTTTCTTGAAAAAAAAAAGGGAACCTTTTATTTTATAATTATACTTACTTAAGGGATTTGTATTCCTCAGAAAAAAACTAAATAGGTCATATAACTTAGATACTGTTTGGTAGATCTATTTATAGCTACAAATTGAGCAATATTCACATATTTTCATGGTACAAAATATCTGTGAGATATCAAGAGAGAATGCCTTCTATGCTTGTCAGTAAACACTATCAGGGTGACTTAGAAAAATGTGAGAAGAGCACCCAATAGGTTCTTTGTGCTGGGATTTGGCAAGTTTCCAGTTATATCTGTGCAAATTTTGTCAGAGACAAGATTATGCCTTCCTACATGTTGCGTGAAGAACACGTGATTAATATAAAATCCATAATTTAATTGATCATACAAGTTGAAAGTGATTATCCAAGATAGAACTCACATCCAGAAAAAGCAAAGTATTTTTCAGGAGTCTTTATCTGTTAACATGAAATTTTACTGGAACAGGGCTATGCACGTGTTTAACATATTGATGAAAGCTGCTTTGTGCTATGACGAGAGAGCTTGAGTTGTGTTAACAGAGACTGTATGACCTGTGAGCCTGAAAGCATGAAACACTGACTCTCCAGGCCTTCGAAAAGTCCTTACTGGTTCTTGTTTTACGTAAACTAAGACTGTGCTAATATATAATATAAGATTAGGAGTCTAGGAGGTAAATAAAAATTGTGGAATCGGATTTGACAAGGTGGCTTTGCCAATGACAACTATAACTGGAAGAAGAAAATATCAGAGGAAATCCAAGATGGTGACTCCATCATACACCATGTCTGATCAGCAGGACAGCAGTGACTGCACAGTGACCTAAGGACCAAGCTGAGAACTACAAAACCAGTGCTGGTGTTCCTCAGGTGAGAGAGGTCTGCACTGTTTGGAGCATGGGTGTGTCCAGCATCAGGCCACCTGGCTAATCACAGAAAAGTCCCTGGATCTCTACAAAAGTATGTGCAGTCTCCCAAGTCTAGCCACTCACCTTCATGTAGGCAACACCTGTACTCTGTGTATCAGACTGAACTGTGGACTACAAAACACCAGGGTCTGAGTCTCCCTCCTGAGAGGAGATACGATGGTATGGAACACAGGTAGAATTTAAACTCAGGTCATACAGCTGGTCTACTGAAAGTTTCCATATCTGAGCTCAGGTCACTGTCCTGATCCACCTGAAGGGTTCTCTCATCCTTGCAGGTGAGGGTGCTTAACTTACAGCCAAACACCTACTATCTGCTCTCAATGGCTAGTGAAGGATACAAGGAAGTACCACCCAATGACACAGACAGAAAGATGGCAAAAGGCCTGTGTAAAAACACAAATAACAAAAGCCAAAATAATATAGCATCTCCAGGTCCCAATTATTTGAAAGCAATCAGCCCTGGATAGTCTATCATAAGTGAAACACAAGAAAATGACCTCAAATATTTCCTTATATTTGACAAGGAAGGGCACTTCATACTCATCAAAGGAAAATTCAACTAAGATGACATCACAGTCTGAACATTTATGCCCCAAATACAAGGGTAACCACACTTGTAAAATAAACATTAATAAAGTTTAAACCACATATCAATCCCTACATGTTAGTAGTGGGAGACTTCACCACTCCCCTATCACTACTAAAGGATAGGTCAAAAAACTGAGGCTAAACTGAGCAATAATGACACTAACAGATGTCATGAGTCAAAGGGACCTAACAGATGTCTACATGACTTTTCACCCAAACATAAAATATCATTCCTTCTCAGCACTTCATGGAACCTTCTCCAAAGTTGACCAGATAGCGGGTCACAATGCAAGCATCAACAGACACAAGGAGATTGAAATGATACCTTGTAGCTTATCAGACCACCACTTACTAAAGCTAGACCTCAACAACATCAGAAATAACAAAAGCCTACACATGCATGGATAACTGGGTGAGAGAAGAAATAAGGAAATTAGTGTATTCCTGATATTCAAGGAAAATGAAGGTACAACATACTCAGAATTATGGGACACATTGAAAGCAGTGCTAAGAGAAAAGTTCAGAGTACTAAGTGCCTTCATAAAGAGACTGGAAACATCTCATACAGGTGACTTAAGGAAACACCTTGTAGACCAAAAAAAAAAAAAAAAAAAAAATAGAAACAGACACACTCAAAAGGAGTACATGGCTGGAAACAATCAAATTCATGGCTGAAATCAATAAATTAGAAATAAAGAGGCCAATTCAAACAATCAACAAAACCAAGAGCTGGTTCTTTGAGAAAATCAACAAGATAGACAAATCCTTAGCCAAACTATCTAAAGGCAGAGAGACAATATCTAAATCAACAAAATCAGAAATAAAAAGGGAGACATAACAACAGACACTTAGAAAATCCAAAGAATCATTAGATCTTACTTCAAAATCCTATATGCTACAAAATTGGAAAATCTAAATGAAATGGACAATTTTCTATATAGACTCAATTCACCAAAAATGAATAAAGATCAGGCAAACAAATTAAATAGTCCTATATCACTTAAGGAAATAGAAGCTGCCATTAAAAGTCCCCCAACCAAAAAAGCTCAGGGCCAGATAGGTCAGCACAGAATTCTACCAGACCTTCAAATACAAGCTAATATCAATACTCTTCAAACTACTCCACAAAATAAAAATGCAAATATCAGTACTAATTTCATTCTATGAGGCCATAGGCACCTTGATACCTAAACCACATGAATACCCAACAAAGAGAATTTTAGGCCAATTTCCCTTATTCAATAAAATACTCAGAAACCAAATTCAAGAACACATCAAAGATACCATTCACCATAACCAAATAGGCTTCATCATAGTCATGAAGAGATGGTTTAATATACAGAAATCCATCAATGTAATACACCATATAAACAAACTGAGAGAAAAACCACATGATCTTCTCCTTAGACACTGAAAAAAATATTTGACAAAATCCAATATCCATTCATGTTTAAAACCTTGGAGTGTGGAAATGGGAATATAGATACAAGTGAGTGGATAACAATGGGGATGTAAGATGAATAATTCATAATAGATTTTTTTAAAAATAAAAAATATAATAATAAATATAGGAGATGGGGAAATAGAAGGATCCAGAGGGTCCTAGAAACGTACAAAAAGAACATTGTGATGGGTGGATCGGGGCCCAGAGGGGTCTGCTCAAACTATTGCACTAACCAAGGACAACGCAATAGTAAACATCAAACCCCTACTCTGATCTACCCAATGGACAGGACATTCTCCCCAGTTATGTGGAGAGCGGGGACTGACTTTGACATGAACTCTGGTGCCCCATATTTGACCACCTCCCCTTGGTGGGGAGGCCTAGTGGCACTCAAAGAAAGAATAAGCAGGCTACCAAGATGAGACTTGATAGCCTATAACCATATAGTGGAGGAGGAGGTCCCCTTTGGTCTTAGACCTAGTGAAGCGGAATAGGGTGAAAGCGGGAGGGAGGGAGGAATGGGAGGATACAAGGGATTGGATAACAATTGAGTTGGAATCTGAATAAATTAATAAAATTAAAATTAAAAATAATAAAATTTAAAAAACAGAATATAAGATGTGTAACAGAAGTCAGAGAACTTTAAGTCATATACTGTCAGTACTACATGAGAAGAATGTCCCTATATTTAAAAACTATAGAAGAATTTAAATTTCACAGATGAGTCCATTTTTAAAATATAATTTCAAAATACTACACTATAGTCTGGAAATAAGGAATAAAGAACACCTAGAAATTTTGAAGAAAATGTGAGTAGCATTCTGGTTTCACTAATTGGTTGAAATGGTCCCTCTGTTTCATTATTTATAATTAGACTGAAAAGTTGTTGCTTTTTTTATATTAATATCATGAACTGTGGTCATGATAAATGAACTTATTATTTTTTGCAGTTGTATTTATATTTTATAAACCTGTTTATTAGGTTAGATTTTTTTTATCAATTTTCTTTATGTTAGTGTTCAAGATTTCTTGTATAATGAGGCACAGAAAATGAAAGTGAATTTGTCCAAGCATTGTTCACAGTTTGAAAGAAATGATTTCACTACTAACCATCCAGTACAATGGCTATTTTTTTCAGCAATTTTTCATTTTCTTGTGGAAACCTTTTAAGTTGGTGAAAGTTTTTAACAGTAAAATGTTGATGTTTCAAGTATTAAAATGATAATTGTAGAAAGTTCCAGAATATTTCCTGTCAGACATGGTAGAAGTTGACTGCCTTAAGCTGAATTCATTTAAAACTTATCTTGAATTATTTTTGAAATTTGCTACTTATAAAAGTTTATTCAGAGCATTTTCTGTTCCTTTATTTTTTCTCCTTTTTAATATTTTAATATGTTGCTTCTTTGTTTTTTCTGTCCAAGATGTCAATAATACATGGATGAAGATTATATTGTCCAAGCATTTTATTTTTAATTAATTTATTAACTTTACATACTAATCACACACCCTCCCTCCTCTGTTCCTCCCCCATCCCCTTCTCCTCAGAAAAGGGGATCCCCCCTATAACCACCCTGGCACATCCAGTGGCATCAGGACTAAGCACATCTTCTTCCATTGAGGCCAGACAAGGCAGCCCAGCTAGAGGCAAGTGAACCAAAGACAGGCAACACAGTTCACAACATGGACAGCCCCTTCTCCACTTGCTATGGGATTGACACGAAGACCAAGCTGCTCATCAGTTACATATGCATCAAGAGCTTAGGTTCAATCCATGCCTGTTCTTTCATCGGTCCTTCAGTCTCTGTAAGCCTCAATGGACTTTGGTTAGTTGACTCTGATGGTCTTCTGGAGTTCTTGTCCCTCTGGGTCCTTCTAGCCTTCCTCCAACTCTTCCACAAAACTCCCTGAGCTCCACCTAATGTGGAGTCTCAGCATCTGTTTTAAGCAGCTGCTAAGTGGAACCTCCCAAAAGACATTTATGCTAAGCATAGGAGAATATCATTAACAGTGTCACAGGTTGACTCTCTCCTATGAGGTGGGTCTCTGTTTGGGGCAGTCATTGGTGAGCCATTCCCTCAATCTCTAATCCATCTTTATCCACACATTTCTTTTTTTTTTTTCAATGACTAATGTAATTTTATTTTTTTTCTTTTTCTTTCCTTTTTTCATTTCTTGTATGTAGAATAAATTTTGGGTCAAAGGTATTACGGGTGGGTTAGCGTTCTCCTCCCTCAACTGGAAATACTGCCAGACTATGAGGTGGCCACTTAAGTCTCTATGTCCTCTGCTTCTAGGAATCTCAGTTAGAGTCTACTCCATGCCATAGTGGCCTATCCTGTCTCAAGAAACCCCCACTCAGTTTCCTTCTCTCTCCTCACATCTGATTTTAGAGGTCCCCTGTCAATATATTGTATTAACTCACCTGGTTTTAAAATTTCTAATCTTTATTTATTGTGATAAGAACATTTACTTTCTTTGTATATTTTATAGATGATAAATGGTAAAAGTGACACAGGATAGATTTAAGCTAGAGAGCTATATAGGTAGAATATAGGTGGTAGGTGAGTAGATAGAAGACAGATAGAAACTTTAACATCTCTATATCATTCTCATTTCATCCAGTGATAAAGAATAATGCTCCCTGTAAAATGTTTCTAAACACTTTTACTCAGAGCTACAGGAAATGTTATATTTCTTGCAAAAAGTACTTTATACGTATGGCTTAACTTAAATATTTGAGATTGGAAATCTATCCTGGGTCGCTTGAGTTAAACCAAATATAATCACAGAGTGTCACAAACAGTGAACTTTATCTGTCTGGAGGCAGAAACGGTGAGTCAGAAGGGAAGTCAGAGGGAGTTCAAGGATCAGGAGGTAAACAGAAATATCAGTGATGTAACTGCAATTGCAGAGGGCTGGATTCTGTCAAGAGCTCAAAAGTCCTAAGATATTTCCTTTATGAGATCTTGCTATTTTTAGCACCCAGGTCCTTCCAAATTTTTATTACAAAATTTATATTTAGTCACTATTACAATGACATTTTAGAATAGTGATGTTTAAAATATTTTATAGGGGTTTATTTAGAGTTAAAACAGAAAACAAAATTTATCACATTTATTTTCATTTCTGAGTGATATTCAAGCATCCTTCTTTGGGTTTTCTTTGTAACTTAGCTTTTTTTTTTAGGTCTGTGGATTGTAACATGGTTATCCTGTATTTTATGGCTAATATCCATTTATAAGTGAGGACATATCTTTCTGGGTCTGGGTTACCCTACTCATGATGATCTTTTCCAGTTCCATTCACTTGCCTGCAAATTTCAAGTTGTTCTTTGTTTGAGACAGGGTTTTCTGTGTAGCTATGGTTGTCGTGGACTTACATTGTAAACCAGGCTGGACTTGAACTTACAGAGATCTATGTGCCTCTGCCTCCCAGAATGCTGAAATTACAGGCATGCACCTCACCCAATGTCCTTGTTTTTAATAGATGAGTATAAATGTTCCATTCTTCAGTTGATGGGCATCTAGGTTGTTTCCAGATTCTGGCTATGAAAAAAGCTGCTATGAACATAGATGAGCAAGTGTCCTTGTGGTGTAGTGGAGCATCTTTTGGGTATATGCCTAGGAGTAGTATAGCTGGGTCTTGAGGTAGCGCTATTCCCAATTTTCTGAGAAACCACTGGATTGATTTCCACAGTGGTTGTACAAATTTGCATTCGCACCAGCCATGGTGGAGTGTTCCCCTTTCTCCACAACTTTGCCAGCACATGGCTGTCTCTTGAGTTTTTGATCATAGCCATCCTGACGGATGTAAGATGGAATCTCAGGATCATTTTGTTTTGCATTTCACTGACGAATGAAGACGTTGAACATTTCTTTAAGCTATTCCTCAGCCATTCGATAGTCCTTTGTAAAAATTCTCTGTTTAATACTGTACCCAGTTTTCATTACATGATTTGTATTCCTCTTGCTATTGTTATCAAAGACTTAAAATTATACTTTGGTTATTTTTTAATTATTAGGTTATTTTAATATTAGTTATTTTTAAATTATAGTTTTTTAAAGGGAAGAATAAAAAGCATTATTTTATTGGGCTTTCCTTTGTTCCAATTTAAGTGTTCTTCCTTTCTTTTGTAAATCTAAATATTTCCTTATTCTTGAATTTGAAGAAAGGGATGCCGTGAGAGGAGACCTCCAGACCTATCAAGCTCTCTGTGAGTTATGCATGGACTAGGGGATGCCTCTTTGGAGACTTGTCACTCATGTTAGATTTTCAGTGACCCACGTGCCTTTAAATCATCCATGCTCTTATAAGTAACCCATTACTCAACACCAGTAAGTATAGACTTATTCTTAAATACATTTTTTGTCCTATCTATGGTAGGCAGACATTTCTTCACATCTCTCCAGGAAAAGAACAGCCATCCACTGGAGAATGTCTATTTCTCTTTCATTTTTGAAGCATATTTTCCCTAGGTATAGATTTCTGGATCTATGTACAATTATGGTGTCCACTTTTCCACATTCATTATTTTAAATATAGAATTTTTTCCTATAGTTAGTTTCTTGCAAGAATTCCTAACTAATTCTTCTAAAATTACATTGGTTTTTTTTCCCACCAAACTTTGAATTTTTTTTGTTTTGTTTTACTCTTATGGCTGTCTTCAATATTTTCCCTTTTATTGTTTTCAAGGGCTGAAACTGTATATTGTGGTCTTGGTATTCTCGTGTTCTGAGGTCTCAGGATCTGCCTTCTAAGGCCCATTGGAAACATTTTCAGTTATTATTTCATCTGATATCCCGTTTTTCTTCCCTCTGTTTATAATTCCAATTACAGCTGTATTCTGCCATTTCATGTTTCTTTGTTTCACTTTTTCACTTCTCCCGACAGGCACAGTGGACACTGCCCTCTGTTCACATGGTATTGCTGTCTTTCTTTAATATCTCTGACTTCCCTGTCCATGTTCCATGTCTGTTTACCATTTGCTTCCACAGTCTACTACTGTAATCCATGAACATAAGCAGAATTAATCCACTGCACTCTGCAGGAGTTATGGAGCCTCTTCTTGTCTGTAAGGTAAAATCAACTTCCCTGCATGCCTTCCAACCTCCCTCCAATGTGAGTCTTAAAGGAATGCCTTCCAGCAAACAAACATGCAGGCACAAACCTAAAATAACACTTACATTTTATTCTCATCCTGGCAGTAGGACTAATTTATTAACAAGAAATGCCTTTGCATCATTACTCTGATAGGAAATCTATACATGTAAAGACATCTCCAAATGGTTTTGAAGTCATTGATCTTCAGAATACAAAATTATTCTGTAAAGCGATAATAACAATTATCAATTAATAAAAACTTAGAAATATTACATGGAATACTGGGAATATGCAACAGTTTATCTTCCACAGTAAACAAGTACAACTTTCTTTAAATCCTTTTCTTCACTCTAATTTCATGCTTTTCTCCAAAACAGAAAATGATGTATTATTTACAGTTTCTTGTTAGATATGCATTGCATTGACATATGACAAACTTCCTGTGTGAGTTGACAAGAACTCTTTTTATTAAATATACAATCACAATTCAAACTGGTACAGAAAATAAAATATTAAAATTTAAATATATATATACATATATATATATATCTTGATTAGGATTGAATAAAATAATGGTACATTTTATAGTGACAGCCTTTTATTGTTTTTTATGAATTATTTATTTACTTCACATCCTGATCACAGCTTTCCCTCCCTCCTTGCTGTCCATCCTCTCAATTTACTCAACCCCCTCCACCCGTATCCACCCATTCTTTTCTCCTCAGAAAAATGGAGGCCTCCCGTGGATATCAACCAGACTTGGCATATGAATTGCAGTAAGACAAGGCAGAACAATTTGTGAGCTTTACGTTTTGTGGCTAGGCTGGTGTCCCTATCCTTCCACTGGAAGTCTTGCCTGGTACAGGAGATGGCTGGTTAAGGCTTCATCTCCCTCATTGCTAGGAGTCTTAGCTAGGGTCACCTTCATAGGTTCCTAGGAGTTTCCATTGTCCTAGGTTTCCAGCTCATACATGGAGGGATGGGTAGCCTAGCAATTCTGCTCAAATATATACTCAAGAGAAGTGATATTTCAATCCTTACATGAAACCTGTAAATTAATGTTCCTAACTTGATTCTTGTCTGGAATCAACCTATCATCCATTGACTGATGATAAATAAGTAAAATGTAGTATATTTGTACAATGTAATATTATTTGAGATAGGAAACACATGAGGTACTGATACGTGCTAAACTATGGGTGAAACTAGCACACAGTGTCCTAAGTCAGAGATCACAGATTTAAGTAAGTACATGTTTTATCATCCTGTTTAGGTAGGTAGAATAGACTAGACAAGTCTGTAGACATGGAAATTTATTGTTTAGACATTCTATAGAAAACGAGGTTTGTTTGATGGTCAAAAAATACGGGGTATGTTTTTAGTACAATGGCTATGTTCTAAAACAAATAGCATTGATGGATGCTGGATTGTGTGAATAAATTGAAAGCTGCTGAGTTAAACACTTTAAAGGGTGAATTGTATAGTGCCTGAATTATGCCTTAATAAAACTGTTTAAAAAATAAAGAAAACAAAAGAGGTCTTTAAATTTCAGAATATTCACTGCAGGTTTCCCTCCAATTTTGAATTGCCCTAGTGAATTACACTGATGGATATAATGAGATTAACTTTATATGGCTTATTACTCTAGTACAAAGCAAGGCCCTGCAGTGTGAGAATGGAGTGAAATAAATGGCCACCTGTGGTCTGGTGAGGGCTCTTTTTTTTTAAGAGTGAGGCTCCATAAAGCTGTCAGCCTTTTTTGTTCCCTATAGGACATTTCTGAGAGTGAGGTTAATATATAGCTCCAGAAAGGCTTCTTACAATTACCTCCCTGGGAGTCAGCTTTTCTTGGCTGCTGATCTACCTTAAATGTTTTTCGACTCAGGTGAAATTAAAGAACACAGAAAATATAATCCAAGGAGGCCCTGGGGTCTATAGGGTTCTGACTAACAACAATGCTGTGATGTTTAGGGTTTTGAGAACATTTTGAATTGACGTACATGTGCATACACATGCATTTACACATATACATCATGTTTACACACACACACACTTTTACAATTTAAAGAGTGGTAGCTCTTCTTCATGGAAAATTACATAGCCTTAAATATCAAGTCATTCTTCTTTAGGAAAGGATGGTGTTGGCCATGATTGGAAGCCAGATGGGGACCAGGTTTGGTGAAAACATACTGTCACAAAACAGCTCACCTGCAGAGAAGAGTAAGCTTATATATGCTACTTCCAGCCCATCATTTGTTTCCTGTTATACATCAATGTTTCCAAGGAAAGTTTGGCTTTCAGCTAATGCTGGGTTTTAAATAGCATTCTTGGCTATGATGCTTTGTTGGAAGCATCTCAATTACTTCACATCATGTTTATTTTAGGGCTGCCATGCACTGGTACTACAGGGGGAATACGGAATATGAAGACCCTTAGAGTCACTGATGTCTCTGCCTTTATCATCGTTACAGCTAAAACTGTATCCCCAGGTCCATCTACTTAGCTACAAGAAGACCATCTTCACCCCAGAATTTTAGACGATTTAATCACTTGGGATATCTAGAGACTTGGGTACTTTTACACATCCCTCTTTCTAGCAAAAGACCAGAGAGCTGCTTCTGCTACCTAACTTCAATGTTGGGATTAGATGCTAAGGACAATGTTAGAAGCAGGATGATAAAACCCAGTGAGGTTAGAGTCCAAAAGCTGATCCTCTGTCCACAGAGGAACAATAGAAAACTGTCCAACTTGCTTCACATACTAGTTACTGATTGTTGCTTTTGCAAAATGCCTTACCAAGGAACTTAAAATGGGAGGAAGTTATTGTTGGTGCATGGCTTACATGAGCATAGTCATCACATCATGGTGGGAATGGATGGGGCCACGAGGATGAAATGGCTGGTCATACTGTGCTTGCATTCAGAAAACGGAGAATGATGAGTGTGTTGGCTCAATCTACTTTCTCCCTATCTTTTTGCTTTTCTATCTGAGATGCTTCCTCTGGGATTGTTACTGCTCCCATTCTGCGAGGGTCTTCCTTTTCAGAAGACCAGTCTGGAAAGGCCCTTACAAAAATGTCCAGAGATGTGTGACCCAAGCGATTCCAATGCAGTCATGTTGACAAATTCAGACTAGCCATTACATTCCTTTTATTCTGAGTATCCTAATCTGAAAAGGGACTATAACTTGTGCACCAACTGCGGTCTTGTGCTGAAGAATAGTAAAGGAAGAAACATCAGATATTGAATATGGTTCTAAATAATAAACTATAATAGATGTGCCCCTTAGGTAAGTTTGATGTTCATGCCAACCTGTGCGTACTTTTCTTCTCCACATGGTGGTTTATCTGCTGTAATCTTTCCTTTTAGCTCTTTTAAACCATAAACCAACCAGAGCAGATATTGACAGTGTGAACCAGCCTTTCCCTGGCTAATCTCCTCTCATTTTCAATGGCATCCTGGCAGCCAACCATCTCAAAACAGATTCCTACTGGTCAATTATGCAAAACATGCACTCTTGGCCATGATTGGCTGCCAGTGGAAGGAATTTGAAAGATTGGATGGCTAAGTAGGACAGAATTCATTAATTGCTGCCAGTTTGCATTTTTCCAGCTTCAAGATAAATAATACCACTGATTTAAGTATCAATACATAAAGTTTAAACATACTGAATTTATTTTTTAAGAAGGCATGCCCTATTATTCAAAAAATATAGCACCAAAATAAAATAGAGAAAGAAAGCTGCCAGACAAACAATCCAAGGTTTTCTTACCTGGGCTACATGTTTGCGTCTATCTAGTGCCTAGAATATGCTGTAGAAATATGTGCCCAAGCCCAGCATGGTGATATCTGAACCCAACCTCAAAACAAAACTGCAGCTTTCAGCTAGAGATGCCCTAGCATATTATAAAATCAGAACATGGCATATCTGAAGCTCCTAGGCTTAGCTCTAAGGTTTGCTCTCCCTTAATAGTTGTAATGTTCTGCCCATCAGTCAGAAAACAATTTCCTTTTTCCACCAGAATTTTTATTCTCACTGAGCTAACCCCCCTTTCCTGCCAAAATGACATTCTATTTATGAATGTGTCATAAGCATTTTCCTTTGACAGTAACTTTCAATCAGAAAGGAAGAGACAATGAATACACGTTCTGCTTACTGTGTCACTGCGACTAGAGGACATCATTATGAGGTTCTGGTGCAGCCCCTAGGCTAGAAGTGGGGTTACAGAGAGGAATAGAAAACAGCAAGGAAGCCGGGCGTGGTGGCGGACGCCTATAATCCCAGCACTCGGGAGGCAGAGGCAGGTGGATCTCTGTGAGTTCGAGGCCAGCCTGGTCTACAAAGTGAGTCCAGGATGTCCACGGCTACACAGAGAAACCCTGTCTCGAAAAACCAAAAAAAAAAAAAAAAAAAAAGAAAAAGAAAACAGCAAGGAAGACCCAATAACAAATCATCAACAAATGCTGTGTTAGAATACAAGCCTAGCTTGAACATTTTGTACTTTACATGGGCTTCTGCTGTGGCCTCCTCAGTTTGACGGAGAGAAATGCTTTCACAATGACTTTAAATGGTACATGACAAAGTGTTTTACATAAAACAGTTGTAAAACAACTCTTCTTAAAGAAGGCCCTTTTAAAATCCCACCAATGTTAAGAATATTAGCACAAATTTTTCTCTCAATGTGGAAAGTTTACTCTGTTTTCCTTGTCTCGCTCTATAAATAGAAAAATTCCACATTAGTTCTGGTGTAAGTGATGTCACTTAGGAGCTAGAGGAAGCAAACGCTGAAGAACAACTGAAGAGCTGGTCATCCTTTTCTGTTCAGTTTGTCTGCTTATTACTCTTACACTTCTTTTGTGTGTTTGGTTTTTTATGTTTTTTATTAATCATTCAAAATATATTAATTTTGAATTATAGTACTTCTTAGCCCATAATATATATTATAAGCTTCATCATATAGTTTCACATTGTGTTCTCAGTAAGCATTGTTTCAGTCATATGTTATTATTTTACTGTTAATCTTAGGTCACGTCTATTAACATTTAAAATGTTGTATCCAGATATGGTAAAAAAAAAATCTGCTATTTTGACTTTACTGTCATTAAATAAAGGGGAAAATTGGGCCTCAGAGAGATTTGTCTAATGACAGAAAATACAGTTACATTGTGCGTGTTTGTGTGTGTGTTGGGGAGTTGTGGTGTGTTTGAAGTGGGTGTATTGTATATAGATATTCTCCCTAATATATAAATGTTTGTGCATGAATATATTGCATACACTAGATGATTAAGCTGTATCGCTACACAAGAAATACATACGTACATATGTTTAAACATACTGGGTAAGTTATTTATGGGAACATACTGTGAGTATAATTGGGTATCTTTACCTCATGAGTTTGTGCTTTAAGGGATGCATATAAAAAACGCTGGTCACATAATGACAGAAGTAATTATCTTTGACAACACAATAATATAAATGATTGCTGTTGTCAGAAAGATAACAACAAATACCCCCAAAGGAACAAGCTAAAGTGATCTGGGATGAAATGAGTGAACAATAAATAAGAAGTGACTGGGATAGAGAACAGTGGACCAGCGAGAAGACTCTGTGCACAGAGAGGGGGAGCACTTGAATATAAAGGTGCAGAGAGCACACTGGAGCCCTTCACAGTGAACAGAAGCCAGAGCTGGGACTGGAGGTCCCATCCATAAGTAATTGGTTACAGAGTGAGGAAGAAGAGAATAGTGTGATCCTGTTATTTTATAATTTTTCAGGAACTTGTAAAACTTTACTAGAAGGGACCAACTCAGAATCTCTTGATGTAGATCAAGGTTTCATTCCCATGCTTCTAATAATGCAATTTTATTATACACGATGTTAGCTTTCACATAAACAATTCCAAGCTCATTCTCTTTAACCACTTTTACAATCCCAACTTCTTGTTAGTTGCACACCTTCACCTAATCCCTTCTATTTTCATGTAGTTTATATGGACATTAGTGGTTATAGCTACTATAAATTCTGGGATACAACCATTAGAGAAAACATGAGATTTTGCTTTTGTGAGTCTGACTTAATTTTCTTAATGTGATGATCTCCAAACATGACAATTTTCCAGGAAAGGATATGCTTTCATTCTTCTTCATGGCTGAATAAATTTCTAGCATAGTGAGATATTTTCTTTGGTCATTCACCTTTTGAGAAGCACTTAGCTGTGCTGTTGTAATCATAGTGGTGCAAAGATCTTCATAGTATGTTTCCTTGAAGTCTTTAAGAATATATACAAACACAGAATAGCCTTGTCACATGGAGGTTCTTTTCTCGGGGTTTCTGGGGACCTCTGTTTATCTTCATAGTAGTGTACTAATTCATATCCCCACTAACAGTGCCTGAGAGTTTCCCTTTCCCCACATTTACACTGACATCTCTTATGGTTTGTGTTTTTGCTGATAGGAAGTATTGCTGATAGGAAGTCTTGCTAAGATAAAAAGAAACTTTTTATGAAGTTGCAATTTGCATCCTCCTCCTAATACTTAATTTTAGATACAATGGTATAGAATTCAAATATAATATTATTCTTCATACACACTATATGTATTTCTACTCTAATATGAGGTATTGTATGCATATTACTCCATTATAATACAAGATTTACTTCCAATATTATCAATGTGTTATTGCAGGTGTTTAGGATAAATAAGTTATACAAGTTACTTGTTAGGTGATCAACTCATGTTCATATCAATTACTGGTCTATGTTTATCACAAGACTACACATCTTAGGTGCAATAGATAGATATGATTCTATAGAAAGATAAGGCAAAATAGATAAAGTCTTCAAAAACCTCAGACATATAAAGAATATCATATTTAAAATATTTTATTATTTTAAAGATTCATTAACAATGAGACAGGTTAACTCGTGGCAACACCCAACCTACCTCAAAGAGGATGGTGAGCATTGAAGAACTTCTTATGGAGATGGTTTCAAATGTAGCAAACAAACAACTGTGCAAAATGTCCTAGTTTCTACCACAGACAGAATTCTGCCTAAAAAGGGGCCAGCTTGGAAGCAGGTTGAGTCAACTGCCAATCTCTGCCAAGACAGGGTAAGCAAGTCCTCAGTAGTTCCTGCTTCACAAATATTTCTGTCAGATATATTGGTCCAGAAGGCCGAAGATGATGCTCCAATGAAATAGAGGGGTTTTGGTGATTGTTTAGGTAGGAAACTGTCTCTGTCATCTTCTCATTTGGGAAGCAGCTAACCTGCACTCCCAGTATACTCAGGTAATTAATTTTATTCCTTCCCAAGTCTCTGATGGAGTTGAAGACTAGATAATTTAGTTTTACAATTAAGCCTAGTTGTTTAGGGGTTAAGATGTTTTTAGGTCTAGATAGATGTTTTAAGTTGATAATGACAAGATATGATAGAGATTGATTTTAGACACACCAAGATAGCATAGATGTTTTTTTCAAGGCTACCAAATATTAATAGACAAAACACTAAGAATGCAGCAATTATATAAATCCTGATTGTTTCATGGTTCTTCTTGCTGTAGGTAGTTTATTGCATATATGTGTAATAATATAAATGTATATGTAAAAAATAAAAATATTTAATAATAAAAAGAAGCCACATAGAACTAAAAAAAGAAAATTTTAAGAAATGTTCACATCTATTAAGCCAAGCTTTTTCAAAGTGATAACAGAGAATAATTCACACAAAATTTATTTCTTAAGTCCATGTTCTATGCCAATCTCTCTGCATTAGGGGTGGAAATGAAAGGTTGGAAAGACGTGAACAATACCTAAGAAGGGAAATCCCCAATAACTGTGATGAACAACTGTAACCGAGATGTATTACGATAGCACTAAAACTTTTGGTTTGTGGTCTTGGAAGAAGCTTAAAAATTGCATAGAAATTATAATGTTATTATTGGATATTTTAGGAACTCGTGAAGACTTGAGAAACCTCTGGGAGGTGTGAAAGTACAAACACTGAGTAAGTCCAGAGGTTGGTAGAAATGTGCAAGTCCAAGACATGGGCAATGTGCAAATCAACTGTAATGAGACAGCATCAAAAGGAGTAGGTGTGAGGTGTAAGAGCAGGGGTGAGTTTGGGGGAAGAGGCAAGTTCATAGGCTTGAGGGATCCTAGTGTTTAATGGCATGGCTAAGGGAATAAATTTCACAGAAGAGAGAAAAGAAGTAGGGTACTAGGAGTCAATATTCTAAACTAATCACAACAGAGCAAGAGAGAAGACCACAACTGTTCATCAGCTTTCCTGATATGGAGTCCAGGACTACAGGCAGCAAAGAGCTTTGGGTAGAAGATCATATCTGTAGCGAAATGGGAAGGGGCTGGGAGTGGAGGCCAGCCGAAGTAAGACAGCATGGCATATCTGGGGATATCTACCTGAAAGGTAAAGAGCAGGAAGCCGAGCAGTCTCAGAAAACAGATGCCAGCATACCATGCACTCAGCGTCTCCGTCCTCCCTTATTCCCTTATCCACTTGCTTCTTTAGGAGCTGTGCTTCAGGTGTAGTACCTCAGCTGTCATGGAGGCAAAGTAAGTTAATCCATCCTGGCTCTCGGAGAGTCTGCACTAAGCCTATCATCTCAGTGTACTAGTTTACTATTGGAGGGGTCCCCAGGACAGAAGGGAACATCTGATAGCCATAATAAGAGTTTTATCTTTGGTAAACAAAGTGGGAAGCATATCAACATGAACAAACGATGCATTGTTAATGCAAAACCCATCGGAAGTAACACTGCAAGATGTACCAAGCAGCAGTAATGTTTATCTTGTTTTCCTAGCTCACTTAATGCTACTGCTTAAATCAAGATACGTTAGATTGAACATGCAAGCTTTTTATGATCCTCCCAAAACCGCTTCTCAACGACTCCTTTAGTTCCTATTGAGTTTTTGTGTTAGTCAAAAATGGAGGATGCACACTGAAGCTTGTCACTTTCTGTACCAGTACGTTAACATTTAATGAGCAAAGTCCCAAAGATAGGAAGTGCAAATGGCCCAGGGCTCAAGCCTGGGGCACAAATGGGTTTGCATGTAAAAGGAGCTAAATGTGACTCAGACATGGAAACTGGGCTAAGAAAGCCTCATCTAGTACACGTAGAAGGAGTTAGTGGGAGCATTGGCATCGTATTGCCAACACATGTTAAGGCATCTGGAGAAGGCTGTGTCGTGTTGGTAATGATCATGACATAATGAGTTTGTCAAGTCTAATAACCCTTCATGTTACACTCTGTACTAAGACCTTAGTAGACCAAGTATGTTTGATCAGCATATAAGTTGCACTAACACCTTACATTTTTCAAAATTCAGTTAACATATCAGAAAAGTTGAAGTAAAAAGCATGGATGAAGTCTCAGATTATGCACTGACTCTGGGGACGAATTCTTGAGCTAGGACCCACTTACCAACTTCTTCACCATCATGTTTGCCCACCAGTCCACTAGTAATGAGACCCCTCCCACTGCGGCTCCAAGTCAAACTTGGATTTGGTCGATAGCTTTTGAGTTTTCACATTTGCAAAATATCCAGACAGAACTAGACAGTGTAGTCTATCCTGTTTACAGTTAACATGTATTCTTATTTCTAAAGATTCCTTCAAAGAGAATCTTTTTTCCATTTTGCTGCTGCTACTCTGGAAAACAAAACCTGAGTATCCTGTCAGAGTTGAAAGCCAGGATGCTGAGGAGTCAGCCGACTGGATCTAGGCCCCCTACACAGAAGTAGCCAATGGGACTTCATGTGGTGGGACCCCTATTAAGGGGGAGGGGGAAACAACTGTCCCTGACATGGACTCTGTGGCCTGCTTTTTGATCACTTCCCCGTGGTGGGACTGCATTGTCAGGCCACAGGGGAAGAGGACTGGCTCAATACTGATTCCACTTGAGCTGGGGTGGATGGGAAGTGAGGCTCCCTTTATCTGAGAAATAGGGTAGAGGAAGGGGGAAGAGGGAGGGAGGGTGGGAATGGGTGGAAAGGAGGGATGGGTGAAACAACCAGAATGTAAAGTGAAGAAATAATTTTTTTTTTTAAGTAGAATGTGAGGATGAAGGCTCAAACAAACGAGTTTCTGGGGTATATTGTACCACAACATATACTGTTGATATAATAATTTATTAACTTAATAATATGACCTATCAACCAAGTCCTTGGTTGGCTTGGGCACTCTCACTTAGATATTATGTTCAAAGGCATCAAAATCTATTACTGACATTTTTTCTACAACTTCCTGATTTTTATTTTCCTTCTTCATTAACCAATATCATACCTTTGAAAATGCACAGTATATTTTCCCATGAAAGACAAACACAGTGAGTTTTACTGGTACATTGTCATATGAATATTCCTAAGCATGAATGAGTTGATACAGTGTTATCTTACTATAATGATCTATAGCCTGTGACCATTAAAAACACAACATTATAATTCCATGCTCTTATTCCATAATGGAGTTTTTCACTTGCACTTGATTTTCTTTGATATTCACATTGCAGAACTGATACTTAATATTTGATTCATTTAATGCTATGCTTTTATTAGCAGTGCCTCTTTATAAATATGTAAGAATTTTGGTGTGTGTGTGTGTGTGTGTGTGTGTGTGTGTGTGTGTGTGTGTGTGTCCTCCATTTAAGCATTATCACAAGAACTGGATATTACCGTAGCTATCAAGATACAGACCACTCACCAGAAAATGAATGTTAGATGTAAAATATCTAAGTGTGACATAAACTGTTTATATTAGTTATTTCATGTATTAACTATCTATATATGAATTCATGCCATCAGTTTTCTTAGAACTTGATAAAAGTTAAAATTAAAATACTTAAAATCTTGATACATATGTTGTAAATTTTTGCTGAGATAAAATTTTATGAATTTTAACACTATAATAAGAAGATTACACAAAGATAAAAATATAAAAATAGAAGTATGAAAAAAATAGAAGTATGCTCATACCAGCATTGCTTATAAAAATGAAACTCTCTCAACTATCAAAGTGTATGATAATAAATATAATAAACATATTATGACACACTAATAAAGTAGAATACAAAAATATTTAAATCATGTAAAATATATATTTAATGAAGTTGATACATGTTTATATTTAGTTTCTTTAATAATATTTAGATATCATGTTAGGCCACTGCAAAACAAGAAAAGTATCTGTTAAGAAAAAATGTACAGTTGTATATATATTCATATATATCAATAGTATAGAGTATGTTTTTCAAAAGTTTTATGAAAAAATCATGTTTTCTTCATTCTTACCTTTTCTCAGTGTACATGATAATGATGATATGAAAGAAAAAGTACATATAATGAATTAACATTCAAAATATTTTTCTGAGTCCAGTTTTTCTGGCATTACTGCTGACAACTGGCTAGCACAAATAAAACTTACAATCTAATAATAGTTTCTTTTTGTTCAACTTAGTGCTAGTTAAATAAAATTAATATTCAGCTTTTAGAATTAAGATGTGATCATTTGAATAATTCATATTCTGCTGTATGTATATGTTTGCTTTATAGGACCTTGCACACACCAAGGAGAAGATGAGATTATGAAATGAGCAGTGCTTTCTTTTGAATGGACCTCCAATGTCACTATTATCATGACTCGTCCAGTCCCCATTTGAGCCTCTTTGATGCTGCTGTAGATATACTTTTGTAAGGTTCAAACTATAACTTTTCTATGTTTGCTCCAAATAGGTCCCATAACATGGAGAAAATAAGACTCACTGAGTAAGTACTTGATCAGAGAACAATTTCTTGTCAGAGTGGAAATGGCCTTGGGCCAGTGCCCCGTGAACACCTGTTTCACAGTGTGTCACTGTGAGAGTCTAACAGAGAGTCATAAACTGAACTGACAGATATCAAGGATGACAAATACTAGGTGGTAACTGAAAGGTGCACTGCATGGTATACTACAAGTTAATTAATTAATATATAAAAACTTGTGCTTAATGATCTTGTGCTTAATTATATTGTTTTGTGTTGAATGGATCTGATATAAGAGATCAAATTCCATGAATGATCCCATAGATTAACTATAATGATGAAAGTGTTGGGACTTTAGGAATGTCTTTCATACCTCATCTCTATTTCTTTGCATTCTGTTTTATAATTTTGTTATTTAGGATTAAGATGTTCTTATGTCTAGATAGATGCTTTAAGTCAATAAAGATGAGATATGGTAGATATTGATTTACATTGAGAATTTTAGACTAACCAAGATAGGAAGGATGTTTTCTTCACGGTGGCCAAATACGAATAGCTAAAACACTATGATTGTAACATTTGTATAATTCCTGATTGTTCTGTGGTTCTTCTTTCTGTAGGTAGTTTATTGTATATGTGTGTAATAATATAAATTTATATGTAAAAAAGGAAAAATAATAAAAAATAAAATAATAATTGTGTCACATTCAAATTAGATAACATGCATATTGTATGCACCAATGAGAAGATCAAATAATGTTCATGCCTCCTATCCTGAAGCTTATGCCACTGAAATAAGCAAAGATAAATAACCTAGTGTTGAGACAAATATGCAGAATGAAATAGAACCTAATAGATGCTATTTGTATTAATTGAGCCATAGGTATAACTCAATATGTATGCCATAAGGCATTTATAAAATAAAATTTAATATTTCTGTTTGTTATCTACCCTCAATTCTTTCAAATTTGATATTATACTATATGATAGTGTTTTTTATATCATTGAGAAATCTATACTTTATTTATTTTTTTGAGCTGCAGTTGTCAAAATTTCAACATAAATTAAGAATTTGATAAGAATTTATTAAATGCAACTTGATTTATTGCCATGACACACTTTCAATACAATCCATATGATAATATTCTCATGGTGCCATGTAATGTTTCCAAGTGTCTTTATTGAACAGTAATTCAACTAAAGAAAGCACATATGTTAGACACATTTGCACAAGATTTATCTCTCTCCACTTCTGTGCATATAGATGCAGAATGAACATTCTCTGCTCATTATATATGTATATATTATACCTTTGATTTATATATGACTAAATATTAACATAACAATATACTTTGATATCTTATTCACTCTTATTCTTCTCAATTAGGAAACTTTCTCTTTGTCACATATTAGTTTGCTTACTGTACATGCAAAGAAATTTTTATTAACACTGTTAAGAGTCTGTATGAGTGTGCATGTGTGTAAGAGGTGGATGTCACGTATGTGTTTATGAGAGATGACATATAATATTTTACCTTCATAGCATAATGATGAGAATTAATTTGTAAAATGCCATAATTATAACTCAGAGTGCAGTTACAGGGTGTGCACTGCCCTGAACCTGGACTACCACTGTTAAATACACTGAGACACACTCAGATGAAAAAATTCAACCTGAAAACCTGGAAAAGTTTTAAACAGTGTAAGGATATCTTTCAAACAGGTTGTCTACTGAGGAAATTCAAACTACCAGTAAGACAGTGATTGAGGATCCATTCTAAGAAGCAGAATGGAAGAGCAAAAAGAATGAATAAATTAGAAAATGGTGGCATTTTCATGGCATAAAAATTAGCACTCATTTTATAAGATGAACAGAGAAAAGAAATGGCTTCTTTGATAGCAATAATAATAGCACATTTTTCTTCTAACAGATTTAGAGTGTACAGTTTTAAGTTGAGGCCTTTAATCCACTTGGACTTGAGTTTTGTGCATGATAATAAATATGGGTCTATTTGCATTTTTCTACATTTAGCCATCCAGTGAGACCAGCCCCATTTGTTGACGATGCTATCCTTTTTCCACTGTATGGATTTGGCTTCTTTGTCAAAAATCAAATACCCATAGGAATATCAGTTTAATTCTGGGTCTTCTATTTGATTCCATTGATCAACCAACCTATTTCCATACCAGTCCATGCTGTTTTTATTACTGTTGCTCTATAATACAGCTTGAGATCTGAGATGTCTATTTTTATCACAAGAATACACATCTTAGGCTTAACAGATAGATAAAATTATATAGATAGATAAAGTAAAATAGTTAGAAAAGGTCTTCAAAAACCTCAGAGTCCTACAAAATATGGCATTTAAAGATGTTTCTATTTTTTTTTAAGATTCGTTACCAATGAGACAGGTTAACTCCTGGCAACACCCAGCCTACCTCAAAGAGGATGATGAGCATCAGTGAACCTCCTTATGGCAACGGCTTCAAGTGTAGCAAACAAGCCACTGGGGAAAATGTCCTCATTTCAGCCACAAACAGAATTCTGCCTAAAAATGGACAAGCTTGAATGCAGGCAGAGTTGAAAGCCAGTCTCTACCTAGATAGGGTAAGCAAGTCCTCAATAGTTCCTGCCTCTGTCAGATACATTGGTCCAGAAGGCCAAAGATGATGCTCCAATTTTATAGAGAGTTTTGGGTGATTGATAAGGCAGAAAACTGTCTCTGTCATTTTTTTTTTTTTCATTTTGGAAGCTGCTAGCCTGTACCTCCAGTTTACTCAGTTAGTTTAGTTTTATTCCTTCTCAAGTCTCTGATGGGGTTGAAGACCGGATAATTTAATTTTATAAATAAGATTAGTTGTTCAGAGGGTAAGTTATTTTTAGGTCTAGATAGATGTTTTAAGTTGATAGAGCTGAGATATCATAGGTACTAATTTACATTCTGAATTTTAGACTCACCAAGACAGGAAAGATGTTTTCTTCAAGTTTGCCAAATACAAATCACCAAAACACTATGAATGTAAAATTTATATAATTCCTGATTGTTTCATGGTTCTTCTTGTTATATTTAGTGTATTATATTTATGTGTATTAATAAAAAAACTGTAAAGAAATTTTAAAAGAAGAATATAAAAAATAAAAAATAAAAGCACATTCACTGTCAAGATTTATCACAAAGAAAAAGAAAGCAAATGTCAGTTGCAAGATTAAATAATGAATCATCATTCAAATTGTTATAGATATTAAATATACTACAAAATATTAATAACAAACATCAATATTAAAAGTGAAATATTAAAGCATTTTTCTGTTTAGTTGTGGGAAATGAAAAGAATGACATCTGTAACTACGAGCATTTTTATTTTACCTGTTGAAGACTTTAACCATTCCAATGAGAAAATTAAAATATATGAAAAACATGATTTGGAAAAATCTTTTAAAACAATCTACCAAATACTACCATAAAATAAACTAAGGGAAGTATACATAAAATATTAAATTAATGAGTGACTTAATAAATCAATAAGGCTTGTATAGAGTAACAAACAGCAAAGAAATATAGTAACAATCTTTAAATATTTATGAAATTCAAGATGATGCTGAATAATCTCAAATGCACTGGAATAAATCTTTACAATATCCAAAAGATGAATAAAATCGCAAATGGTCCTGATATGAAATGTTAAATAGTATATATATATATATATATATATAAATATATAATATTTATCTTTTACATATAATGCAAAAGTCAATTTTGTTACAATATTTGATTATTCTGAAATTTTCTGTAAAATCAATATAATAACAATAAATATCTCTTAAATTATTTTGAAACTCATAAGAGGAAAATAAGATGTATAAAAGAAGTTTGAGTTGAAAATAATAACAGCCATGACATATATAGAAATAACAAAGTTGACAATCTAAGACTACTAAGTAATATTGCTTCTTCAACAGATACATTGTAGTATTATAACAAAGACTGTGTAATATACCTCCCAAACAGAAAAGATCAATAAACATATATTTTTCATACAAAAATAAAGCAATAGTATAATTTGTAGATATGATGCTAAGCTCAGTCACCTTCATATATTCTAGCTATAAATGCATAGAATCTGAAATGTAAGAACAATTACAATATCACTGGCATTAGTACTAGCCAATATTAAATGCTCAGACACAAATGAATATATGAGAAAAAAATCACAGATTTTAATGAACATAAGTAAAGACCAACAAAATAAATAGTAAGTTATGCCATGTTCATGGACAGGACATTCAATAATGTCAAGAACTAAATTTTTTCCCACTTGACCTACAGAATGAGTCGAATATTGATCAAAGTCCAAATACATAATTATATGGTTATAATCTATATTATTATAACCCTTATATGGAGAAGTAAAAGACCCCACATAGCCAACACATTGTTGGAAGACTGAAATTGTCCAACTTCAAGACTTATTCGAAACCTACAGTAAGCAAGAACATGTGGCCATGACAAAGGAGGGAAACTCAAGAATAGGGTGGACAAAGAGCCCAGAAAGAGACAGCTCTACGCATAATCAGCCAAGCTATGATGAAACCATGAAGAAAATACAGTAGAAAACAGGTAAGTTGTACAACAAATAGTGTAGAAACACCAAATGTGAAATATGAATGCAGTTGAATTCTTACAACTGCCACAAAAATTAACACAAAATGGTTTTGGATATAAGTACAAAATTCAGAATAAAAAATTGAGTAGCCTCGGGGCATATATGATTGCATGGGTTTAAACTGTGGTATTAATGATTGATAAGCAGAATGTCCTTAAAATTATAAATACTCTGTGAAAGATGACCTCAGGAAAATAATAGGCTGAAGCACAGTTCTGAGTGTAATTTTTGTAAATAATATAATAGCCTATTATACAAAATAGAAAAATGACTCTTAATCCGTAATATTAATAATTAATTAAAGATCTAAACTGATATTTTATCAAATATGCTATGCAGATGTGAATAAGCACATTAAAATGCACTATGTGTCACCAGAAATAGCTCATTCAAGTAGGAAGATACTATAGCACATTATCTTAAGTGGGAAAACCTCAAAACACCTATGTCATTGAAGGCTGAGGGATGTGAGGGGCATACAACTACAGGAGGTCTCACTCATTGCTGGTGTGACTGTAAATAATGATACAGACATTTTGAGAGACACTTTAGCAGTTTTCCTTACCATGCGGAAAAGCAATCGTGCCTGAAGCTCCATTCATAAGTTGCCAGAATTCATAAACAACCAAATGGATTTCAGACAACAAATGGACAACCCGTAGTACATCATATCATGGAATGCTACTCAGGGATGAAGGGAAATGACCTGTCAGTCTCTCTTTAAAAAATGGATGTCAAATAATTCCATATTACTCAATAAAAATAGCCAAATATTCAGTGTCTGCATGCTTTATGCTATGGTTAATCATAATTTCCAAATTATGAGAATTTAGAATTACCTAGAAGAAAATAATTCTCAGTGTATCTGTTTCTGTTTCTAAAAAGGATTACCTTGGCAGGGAAAGGCAGTGGGCATCACCATCACACTGGCCAGGGTCCTGCAGTGAGAAAAAGGAAATAGAGACCTGAGCACAGAGGCACCTCTCATTGCTACGCAACTGGGCATCGAATGTGACCAGCTTTCCCCACCACATCTTCTCTTTCTTATCCTTCCAAACTGTGAGCCCAGATAAGTCCTTCACCCCTACAATTTGTTTTTGTTAGATATTTTGTCTCAGTAGCAAGAAAATTAACTGATACAGTAGACACACCCAATCTATTCTAGGAAAAAAAAACTATACATATAATAAATATATCAGAGGTTTCCAGGAATTAGGGAAAGGACAAGGAATGAATATGTGAAACACAAGAATTCTTATGTTATGGAAAAATACTATTTGAATCCATAATGGTGGGTGTGTGCCATTAGAGACTTGTCCAAATATGTAAACAATCTAAACTACAGACAGTGACTAATTATATCTTCAAAAGTAGAGTCAACAGCTTCAACCAATATGCCTCTCTGGTCAAGCCTTTTGGTGATGACCCAGGCCATATACGGGAAATACGTCTTTCTCTCAATTTTGCTTGATTAAAAAAAAAAAAAGAGTCCCACTGCCTTTACCTACTGAACTCATTATTTCCTAATTATGCATGATAATATGTAACAACTCCACTTCTAGTCAATAAAATCCAACATCAACAAAATGTCCTCAAAAGATCCCCCCCCCATTACTGTTGGTATGTTATACATTCTTACTCTGAAATTCTATCAATAGATTGAAAATGAATCCTACAGTTTTAAGCTAAGATAAAGAAGCCAGACACCAGCAAATGGGTGTTATGTAACCTAATGAAATTCAGGTCCTTTTTTTGGACCACAGCGAATGGTAATTTTGAAGTTAGTGGATAATTACCCTTTGTGGAGATGTAAGGGTGCAATAAACACTGACACTAGATGAAAGAAATGAGGCTTTTGCAACTTAAAAGCTGGCTGTGCAAGTACACTTTATAAAAATCTGCGTTTTTCTTTTAACAATGTTTTCACCTTTTTGTGTGAACATAAAAACTATTTTATAATTTAAGCCTTCATTCTCAGAAGAACCAAGTGTGGAAGACTTGAACTAAAAGTAATAACACAGGGAATTTTATTAGTTTACTGAGCTCTGTGTAATGAAATACCAAAGATGGTGTGGGCTAAACACAAAAATACATGCCCTCGCAGTTTTGGATGCTGAAAGAGCAAGACCAGGATGTCAGCAAACTTGGCATGTCTTGAGAACTTCCTCCTTGGTTTACAGCTGGCTGTTCCCCTGATTTTTTTTTTCTGGTCTTTTCTCTTTGAATTTGCATCTGGCGTATTTGTTGAGTGTCCAGACCTCATTTGTGGTTTTGGCTGTTTGAGATGAGTTGGTCATGAAGGAATCCACTGTGTTTTCTAAGCTGGCCTCATCTCTGTCCCGGATTGCAGGTATACTGCACTATACCAGAACAAATCTCTTTTTTTAACCAATCAGAATAGGAAGAGCCCACATTAATGACCGCTTATTAATATATCACCTCTTCAATGTCCCATTTGACAAAACCCCTAATTTTTGTCAAACTCTGAGAAGCTGGGCAAGGATTAAAATTTTAACCTGTGAGTTTTCAGGCTCTATATTTGCTTTCCCTCAGAAAAGCAAAGTCTTGTGTCCCCTTAGTTTTTCACCTGGACAAGGTCCCCAAATATGAATTAATGTTGTTCTGTATCTGTACACTTGAAGAAAAGAATGATAAATATATAACTTCTCAATGCTCCTATATAGCCAAAGCTTCTCATAGAAGTCAGGCAACAATGTATATCTACACTTATCTTTATTCCCAGTAAGCCTTAAATAAATGAAACATCCTCTCCTCTCTTCCACTTAGTACCAGATGAATGTAACAGTGAGCCTCAGGGTCCATGAAGACTAGGGTAAATGATTAATGCTTAAGTGATTGAACCTAGTCTCTGACACTGTAGATAGATACACAACCCTTCAGCTGCTAAGCTTGAAATGTCAACCAAATAGAAATCCATTACTTGTAAAACAATAATCTTTAATACCACCTATAACAGAGAGACCGAACTCAGTTAAATATACTAGGTTAAGAAATTTCATGTATCAAAATCAGTTTCTGTCATTTGAGTGATGCAGAAACTTAATCCAGAAAAAAAAAAAAGGTAGGAGAAGAATGGAGGCAGACACAATACAGGGAACCCCTCTCAAGGCCAACAGCCTGAATGCAAGGTAAGGATGTGAAGATCATCACCTAGGATCGTTTCACACAAAACCATGATTCTATTCTGGTCAGTGAAGGATGAGGCAAGAATGCACCTACATGTGTCCAGTTAGAAAGGCCAGGATGACAGCAGACACAGGGAACTGACTATGATGGATGAGAAGTTGATGACTATGATAACTAACATATCAAATGAATCTCAGCAACACTAACTAATTAATGAAGTGCAACTGGAAATAATAAGACTGCAATGAATCTCCAAATTTAGTGCAATTGTGTTTAAAATGATGAGAACGTATTGAAAATTTTAATTTTAAATTTCAGGTGCATCCATTTTTTAAGACTCTAAATTTTTGCAAGAGAAATCAGATGATTGGTACCCTCTGTTTCATTTTTTTCTTTTCTTTTCTTTTTTATGAGAAATGATAAATTTTGTTTGGCTTTTCAAAACTAGAGTAAAATATTTTACAGGCAACAACTGTGTTTGTAGTATTTAATTTTTGTAATTTTTATAATCTGTAAAATTAAACTATAATTGCATCATTTCCCCCTCCTGCCTCAAACCCCTTCATTATACTCCCTGTGCCCTCATGTACTCCTCCAAAACTCCACGGAGAGAGAGGAGAGAGGAGAAAGAGAAGGGGGAGAGAGAGATGGACAGAGAGAGGGGGAAGGGAGAAAGAGGGGGGAGGGAGAGAGGGAGAGACAGACAGAGAGAAAGAGACAGAGACAGAGACAGAGAGAGAGGGAGAGACAGACAGAGAGAAAGAGACAGAGAGATGAGAGAGAGAGAAAGAGAGAGAGAGAGAGAGAGAGAGAGAGAGAGAGAGAGAGAGAGAGAGAGAGAGAGATTGCTTCTATGTATATTTAATGTCTCACTAGGGGCTGTGCTTTTCCTGTGGAGGACAAAGTCTCCCTCTCTCAGTAGTCCTTAAAGGCTTATGGTTCTTTGCCAAAGGATGGGGCCCTGTAAGAGTTTCTCCATACTGCCTTAACGTGTCTGTTGGTACTGTACTTGCCCAGGTCTTGTTTAGACAGCTGGATGAACATTCCCTGCCATATCCAGGAGGCACAACTTCATACATTTCCAGGTCCTCTGCTTCTTACAAGCATTCCATCCCTATTTTTCCTAATGCTTTCTGCATTTTGACCATTTATGGCTTTCTGTACTAGTTCCCATCAGTTATAAATATATATATATTATATATATATAAAATATATAATATATATATATGATGTTTCCTTATTGATTCTTCAAACATCTTTAGTGTCACTGGCATTTTTGTTCTTTTACTCCATTTTACGACATTACTCCAATGCCCTTAGTCATGGTTCTTCCTGTATTCCAGTACATATACTTTTCGGTACACATGTTCTTTCTCAGTTAAACCTTGCCCATTGTTTGTGTTTTGGTGTTCTCCTTTATCTTCATGTCAGTCTTGTCCTCACGTTTTAAAATCTTCTGATGGGTGGTCATCTATAGTTACCAAACTCATTCTTTGGAATATCTCCAAGCCTTTCCAGATTTGCAAATTCACCACCACCACCACCACCTTTCTTCCACTGATTTTTCTCCACCTCCTCTTTCTTGTCTTTCCCTTCTCCTCATTACCCACCCATACCCTCAGAGTAATTCAAGTTTTATTTAGAATGAGTAAAAATGAATGTGCTTCAGGGCTTGGACCATGTAGGCCAAGCTTTGCCTGGAGACAATATTTACAGCTGAGTGATAAATTGGGATTGTTATCAAGGGGTTGACAGCCTGTTAACTGGAGCAGGGCTGGAAATATTGTCATAAAATTGCTGAACTCAGGAAAGTAAATATTTAATGGGTCCTGCAGTAAAAACAAGTTGGTAACTAGAAACCATCAAAGTAAGAGGGACCTATGGTCAGTTTGAGAAAGAGTCCTGGTATGAACAAATTTGGCAGAATTGGACCTTGCTGTCCATATACATTACGTTCTGATGTTTTTGTTTTGAAGCATCTGAACTATGATGAAGCCTGAAGCTCAGACACAGAGTACAAATATAAGACTCATTTCTTGACACAGAAATGAAAGTAACGAAATGGGACGATTTACTAGATTCAAGTTACTTGGCGTTAGTTAAGCTTCATTTCTCAGTCTGTTTTAAAGTTATATTTAACCACGTGCCTCAGTCCAGTCTCATGGAATGCAGGTAGGAGTTCATGACAGGCCCATTCCGTAAGTTATTTGTAAAGTCAATCCTCTCCCCTCATTCAATCTATAATCTATGACCAGTCACAGAAAGTCCTGGAACAATGACGATAGACAATGGCAAGACAGAGCAACCACAGTGCCCTGATTTTCTCTGTGAAAGGATATCATGAATGAAGTGAACAAGGAAGGATTGGTCGTACAACTAAAAGTAAACTAGCCGAAATGAACTTTCAGACGTGTTGCAAGCTAGACTGCCTGTTCAGATGTAGCCAACGGACAGCTTCTTCTCCAAGTGTGTGTGGGGGAGGGGGAGGGGGACGGCGCAGGGACTGCCGCTAAACCTCAACATGCACTCTGGTGCCCACGAGTTGATCACTGGCCCCCTGGTGGCAGGACAGCCTTGTAGGCACACAGAGGAAGAGGATGCAGGCTAGCCTGATGAGACCTGATAGCTTGTGGTCAGACAGTCTGTCGGAGGTCTAGGGGAAGGGAATAGAGGTGAAGAGGAAGAGATGGTAGGAACAAGAAGATAAGAGCGAGGGGATAACAATCAGATGTAATGTGTGAATAAATTATAATAAATAAAATATTTTAAAAGAGAGAGAGAGAGATCTCTCCCCAATAATGGACGAATAGCTACTGAATTTTCAGCCTGGATCATATGCGGTCTTTCAAAGAAGAAAGCCCTCATGAGAATGCAGCTAATACAATCTAAAGCCACACTGTGAAGAAGAGAGGCATGATCCTGGAGAGCACTTCTTAACCCTTTAATTGCATCATTTTTTATAATTTTTATTTTTTATTAATTCTTTGAAAAATTGGTACAATGTTTTAGTTCATATTCACCTACCCTCTTCTAACTTCTCCCAGAAACTTGTGACCTCTTTTCTTTTCTTTTCTTTTTCTTTAACCTATAATGTCCAATTGGTGCTGCCCCTATACTCTACAGCGTATGGCCTTCCTCTGGAACATGGTCAGCTTACGAGGGGCCATACATGTGCTTAATGAAAACTGACTCTTTCCCTCCCAGCAACTTCAAATAGCTCCTCAGGTAGGGTTGGAACGTCTTCCACACCTTCCCATCCCAGACTTGAATTTTGTCTGGCTTGAACCTGTACATACTGTCATAACCCTATAAATTCATATGTGCAACTAATCTGCTGATTCTAGAAGGCACTACTTCTTTGAGGCCTCCATTAAGTACCTGTGTGTAGACAGGTCATGGGCCTATGGGAGATGCTACTGCCACTACTCTGCTAACTGAGTTCAGTAGTGAATCAGTTCCGATTGACTTACAGCCATAGATAGTGCCTCTTTCAACCCTCATCAGAGAAGTTTCTTTATGCAGATGATAATTAACATGAAATCACACTGCAGGGCAAGGTAGAGAGAAGACATGACCAGAGAAAATCCTCACAACACTTGAAGTGGAATATTGTTGAAGTTTTTATTTGTGAATGCAAGATACTCCCTTTTCTCTTAAGTAAATGCAAGCTGTGGTTCTGATAATCAAATCAAAGCCTTGTTCCAAATACTTTCCAGGGATCCTTTGACCTGTATCTGCAGGTTGATTAAAACAGCTGTGAGTAAAGGTCAAAAAGAGACAGACGAGAAGAAGGTATTCTAATAAATAAATAACACAGATTCCAGCCATGAGAAGACACACAATAAATGTTTCTGACAGATTATCTACATAGCATGCCCTGTGTACATAACAGTTCTGTATAACTCTTTCATTTCTTAAACCACCTCAATTGTAAATCTTCCTAAAACTACCATGACAATATGATTTATCATAAAACCTGAGAATAAAATAAGAAGCTATTAATAATTAAGCCAGAACAACAGGCATCAATTGGGTTTTGGGTACACAAAGCTGGGAATACATTTTTCTTAAATATAAATAAATTTTTATAAATTCTTTCATAAACCTACTTATTCAAATCCCAGGAAGGATGTCCAATTCAGATTTTTGTCGTGGAGAAAACAGACAAGAAATGAGGAAATATGGGTATATAAAACATAAACAAGCATTATCCAGTGCTATATTTATTCTTCTTAAGACAAAAAAAAAACAACATAGGTGTCACACTGGATTTACATGAGGACAATGTCCCTGAGGTCATCTTACATCAGGGGATCATCTGTTGAAAGTAATTATTTCTCAGTGCATAAAATCTTAAAACTTTCATATCTAATCTTTCTCATTCTCCCGCCCCATTCCCTTCTCCCACCACCTTCCCTCCCTTCTTTCTCTTCTGTCTTTATTTTATTCATTAGGAAAAATATTGGATTTTTACTGATGAATTCACTGTTCTGAGATACAAATTAATGACAAGAATTTAAGGACAAAGGGGAGACAAACACAACGAAGAAGTAACATGCCACACAAAATTTAAAAGGTGGGGAAACAAATGAGTATATACTGATTAAGGAGGGAAAATATATTCACTATGAGTTATGATATGTGATGGATATAAAATAATAAAAAAGAGCACAGATATTTTGAAGGACAAAATATCTATACTTTGTATATGTAGTTAATTTATAAAGATGCATGCAAGTGTGTTAAAGTTTTGATTCTGTGGTTGACGTAGTTGCTTTACGTATCTTCATGATAAATAGTAGATATGTTCTATTACAGGAGACAATTATCGGTAATTCTTGCCAACCTAGCCTGAGTGGGAAGCCAGTCAGAGACACCCACAGTGTCTCCTAATTGAGATGACATCCTGTCACCTATCAAGATAGAAACCAAACCTATGTTCATTTTCAAAGGAAGACACAATAGCCTAATATGTCTAAGAATTAATTGAGTTTTAGGTTCTGTTAGGATATCTAGCCATTTTCCTAGAGCCTGTGAAAAGAGCTGGGAATAAAATAGAACATGGAACTCGCCAATAAGTAATTTCACTGCTAAAGAAAAAAAAAATCAGACAAGCCTTTTTATATAACTCAATTAAATACCTTGGGGTCATAGAATAATATCAGCTAATATTAGTAATTAACTCACTTGCTGGTATATCTACAGTCTACATTTTAAAAAAAGTACTATTTTCCATGAAGCATCTCCCCCCAGATTATCTCCTGGCCTTGAATCAATTCCTGGAGCACTTCCAGCTTAACTGCTCATTGTCCCCCAAGTGTATATCGCCTTTGTCCACTTGTTTTTCCTTGACTGCCCTTTACTGGTTTGAAAGCTAACTAAAGACAGGGATAGTAAGTAAGTTTTGGTGTATTCCCCATGGTATCCAGCAAATTGTCTTTCCCCGATCAGAACCCAAAAAGGATATTTGGATAGTATCAGAAAAAGCCATGATACATATTTTACATTCATGTCCATATTCTCAAAAAATAAAATGTAATGATTTTCATATTTAAATGTTTTTACACACCTATCATGATAGTCTCTTTATTATATACATTATCTTGTTTGGCAATATGTAATCACAACAGACTAGAAAGGCTGGCATGGCTTAAGTAAATGATGAAGCTGACAGATCTAGACAATATTTAACTGCTTATAAATATAAGTGTTCTCAATAGCAAAGCTATGTTCTGCCATCCCATTTCTAGAAAACTCATTTATATACAAGAATAATGTATTTGCCTTTCTATAATATTTATTTTTCCTTTAGGCAATCCACTTCACTTACTATAGGTATTTCAGGAACTAGACTTTCTAAGACAACCTATTTCAATGTAAGTCAGCAGGATTTGAGGTCATAGCCACTGAACAAGGCTCAGACAAAAATTAAGAAAGACAGGACAATAAGGAAGGGGAAGTTCCCAACTCATAACTAACAGCAAGATGCTGCTTTCCTTCTTTCTTGTTTTCTTTTCATTTTTAAAGCAGTCTTCAATTTTCAATTCAGATTTTAAGGAGATGAGACAGCTCTCTCTCTCTCTCTCTCTCTCTCTCTCTCTCTCTCTCTCTCTCTCTCTCTCTCTCTCTCTAACACACACACACACACACACACACACACACACACAAATCAAGGAATCAAGAATGTGGAGCATAGAGTGTACAGCAGATGCTATTTTGTGCATCTTATCCTTCCATTTACAAATTTTTTAAAAAAATCAGTCACTTCCTCTTGAAGCATTCTCACCAAATAACATTTCCTGAAACTTCAATATAAAAAAAAATATTTATTAGTAAGGGTTGGGATAATTATTGAATAGAATCTGGCAACACCATCTTCTATATCCTTGCACTATTCTTAAATGTCTGTAGCTACTTGTCAGATGACTGTAACAAAACAGACCCCAAGACTAAGATTACAACTGGGCTATGGAACCGCAGCTATCATTTACAGTATGCTGGGACTTGGTCACAAGCCTTGGCAGAAGTGTCTTGAGTGTGGAGCGATGGTAAGTGTTGGCAAACACTCTCAGTGGGCGCTAAGAGCACTGATAAGTGAAGGCTGTGGGCTACTGCAAAATGACTGGTGCAACCTACTTTTAGAGTTCTTCCTCTAGAAGGAGACTGAACTTTCTCCTGATTCAGTAAGCACATTACTTGCACCAGAAACATCATGATTCTAAAACAGAAGTCAGAGCAAGTAGTCACTATGTTATTTACTGAAAGTACCCATGTTCAAGCAAGCATGTTACATACTTAGACGTAGAATTTCATGTAGACCAGGCTGGCTAAAAGTTATGCAGCTGAGGATGACCTTGGCTTTCTGATCCCTCTATACTGCTATGCCTGATTTATGTGGTACTGAGGATTAAACTCAGGCTTCGCTGTATGCCAGGCAAGTGCTCTATTCACTGAGCTTTACTCCCAGCCCCCTAGTAAGCAAGTCTGAAATGTTTCATTTCCCTGGTTCGTGCTTAATGTTAAATGAGCAGGATTTTTAAAATTATAAATATCAATGGAAATTTTGAAAATTTGATATTTCATTTTACTATTTAAATTTTTACTTGTCTTTTCATGCCAGTCTTACGCTGAAAAACTGCTGGTCTGTAGGTCCTTGGTTGTTCCTAAAGGGTACACTATTGCCACACAGCTCATAAATAATCATTTATGCTGATTGGGAGAAGAAATGTGCTGCTATGATTACTGAGATCTTTTTTTGTTTTGGGTTTTTTTTGTTGTTGTTGTTGTTGGTTTTTGTGTGTTGTTTTGTTTGTTTTGTTTTATTTTATGAGACAGGGTTTCTCTATGTTATCTTGGCTATCCTGGACTTGCTTTATAGACCAGACTGGCCTCGAACTCATAGCAATCCTCCTGCCTCTGCCTCCCAAGTGCTGGGATTAAAGGCGTGCGCCACCCAGCTTTGATTACTGAAATATTTTAAGTTTGAAATGTTGATTTAATTTATTGAGATGGTATATATGGTACTAAAAGTCACTTTGCTTTATAAACTTACCTGTATGATGTTATAAATTGAGATTTGCATTATATTTTGTGTCAGTAAACACAGCAATATCTGTGATAACATCCAAAAATTACCATGGACCCTGGTGCCCCATATTTGACCATGTCCCCTGGATGAAGAGGCTTGTCAGCAATCAGAGGAAGGATAGCAGGCTACCAAGAAGAGACTTGATACCCTATAATCATATACAGGGGGAGGAGGTCCCCCTCAGTCACAGTCATAGGGGAGGGGAGTAAGGGGAAAATAGGAGGGAGGGAGGAATGGGAGGATACAAGTGATGGGATAACAATTGAGATGTAATATGAATAAATTAATAAAATAAAAAGGAAGGTAAATAAACAAATAAGTTACTTTGTGTCTGGTAAAGAGTGTAAAAACAAAAGCTGAATTTTTCAATGCAATTTTGCAGATGTTACAAGCTTCTCCTTTCTCTGCCCTTGAGAGGATGAAGAGGCTGCACTGACAGATGTCATGCACTGATGCCCCATCCCGCTGAGAGTGGGAACCATAAGGTCTGGTATAGCTCACTCTATCTAAACAATGTTGTTCATGGAGGTAAACATTCTTATACCACTAGAACTTCTAAACTTCATCACTGGAAGAGAGTTTTCATTGTAGGCTGTTGTCTTGCTGTGCTATCCTACTATAAAAGTGAGATTTAGGTGTGATTCCTTCAGTGTGTGTGTGTGTGTGTGTGTGTGTGTGTGTGTGTGTGTGTGTGTG
>OU015757.1:68545530-68558381 GCA_907169655.1 Acomys percivali | reverse complement strand
TGTGTGTGTGTGTGTGTGTGTGTGTGTGTGTGTGTGTGTGTGTGTGTATTGCTAATCTGGAAACCTCTACTGGAGCACTAGTAAGCTGAAAACCTTTCAAGAAAGTCTACAAATCTCTAATATCTGTGTGTATTTATTAGCATGTTATAAATGTCTTGATGTATATTATTGCCTATCAATAAGCAATTATGATAAAAATTACAACAATTAATAAACCAATACTAGAAAAGTCCAATTAATGGTCATAAAGCACCTTAAGAAACTATGATCTCAATTTTTAGACAGAAAACCAGAAATACAGAAACTTTAGGATTGACACATGAATTCACTCTGAAAGCAAATGCTGTCACTAGTATGTCAGCTCAGTTGTTCATTTAACATTTTTTATTTTTTATTTTGTTTTTTTTTTTTTGAGACAGGGTCTCTCTGTGTAGCCTTGGCTGTCTTGGGCTCGCTTTGTAGAATAGTATGGTCTTGAACTCACAGTGATCTCCCTCCTCTGTCTACCAAGTGCTGGGACATTTAACATGTTTTAATACTGACCAGGCTCTAATAATCCAGCTCCATTTCTGTTAAGCTTTACGTGTAATGTTTTGTCTGGGCTCATTATCTTAGCAGTCTTGATGAGTAGAAGAGCCAGTCAGCTTTCTCTTGTTCTGTAGTAGCTGAATTCCAAAGCTGTTGCTGTTCTGTGACATCACAGATATTGCTACAGAAGTATTCACGGTCTATTAAGGAGAAGGTGTTACCATGGTAGCGAAAACAATAGAGTCTTTCCAGGTGTGGACATGTGTCATTTTCTCCTCTCTTAAGAGTGATATTGGACCATGTCCCTTGGATGGGGAGGCCTGGTGGCACTCAGAGGAAAGATAATAAGTCACCAAGAAGAGACTCGATACCCTAGGAGCATATACAGGGGGAGGAGGTCCCCCTCAGTCACAGACATAAGGGAAGGGAGTAGAGGGGGAAGCGGGAGGGAGGAAAGAAAGGGAGGATACAAGGGATGGGCTAACAATTGAGATGTAATATGAATAAATTAATTTAAAAAATTTAAAAAAAAGAGTGAATCTAATTGAACCAATCAATCTTCTGGCCAAGGAACCATCCTCTAGAAGGCCAGGTTCACTTTACACCATGCCAAAAAGATAGAAGGAATACTTAGCCTTTAACGAGATTATGTACTTTCCCTTCCCACAATACCTCCTAGCAAGCCCAGTCTCTCCAGAGGCACTATGTTGTTTGGTTGGGTGTACCTGCTGTCCTGAGTCTTCACTCAAAAAGGCAGAATTTTTCCTTTTCGTTTGGATGCTGACCAAAGCCGAAGTATATTTTCTTTGGTGTGCTTGGCTTTTACGTTTTCCCCTAATGCTCTCTTTCCAACCACATAGCTACTTGTCTACTGTGTGGCAGACCTCAAAGGCTGGTAACAGCGAACAGCATGGCCTTTTCTTTCTCTTCTTTATCTTACTCCTCCAGGAAACTCCTGGGGTTTACAGCTTGCCTGCCCTGGGTTTTTCCTTTCATGTTGATAAAATTATCCTAGAGCTACTGTTTGAGCCATTCTTAAGTCATCTTATTAATAAGAATAAAACCCCAAGAGGAATGCCAATTTTCTGGGAATAATGTCCAGAAATGTTTCAGGTTTTTGTGTCCCAGAACAAAGAACTGTACAGACACAGGAGCAGAAGCCAGAAACATTTAATTGGAAAAAAACTCAAGGGAGTTAGTTGGCGAGAATATAGAAGTTTAGAAGCTTAAAAATTAATATTTAGCAAAAATTGAAGTTTTTGTACTGTAAATAATTGATTTTTAATGTCATTTAAATCGTGTGGACCTTCTCTCTAAGTGGGCTCTGATGCTTCTAGTTCTATATACAACAGCATAATTCATTAGCATCTTAAATTGCCACCCAGAAGTGTGCATTGCCTATTGTAAAAATGTATGGACCACTTTAGCCACGCTGGAGAATCTCTGTGCCGCATTCAATAGCCAGATTTAGCTGTGGTGTCTATATCTTTAAGCATCGCCAACTGCTTTCTTGCAAGTGCTGGTTTTGAGGCCTTTGCACAAGGCTTTCTGGATCTCCCTTGCTACTCTCCTGTCTCATCACTGTGCTCATTCTTTCCAGAAAATTATGCTTTGTAGATTTTTTTCTTGTCAATGGTAAGACATTATTTTGAAATGATAGATAATTGTCTAGAAAAATCATGAGAAGAGTATTTAATTGGCACAGAGATAAATCTTGGGGAAGAGGATTGCTACATGGAACTCTAGCTACCCTAAATATCAAGTCTCAAGGACAATCAAGTAGGTGTATGGTCCCTGTCATTTCAGAAAATGTTGCATATCTTCTCCATAGAGGTCCAGGACTAAAGTTCTTCTGAAGCTCTAGCCAAATGCAATGGGCCACATCTTGGTAAGGGAAAGTCCAATTACTACAGACAAAAAAAAAAAAAAAAAAAAAAAAAAATCAGCTTGATAAACATAGGATGAGAGTCAGTAGCAGAGCAATGCCATCACCGGAAGCACGGATGGCCTATACACATGTCTATAGGGGTTGCCTCATCCCTGATCACTCTCATTTTGGGGGCACAAAGCACATGACCAAAAGATTAGGGTGTTAGAGAGGAATACCACTAGAAAGCACAGCTTGCATCCTAGTTTCATCTGAAAACAAAGCACTGGATACTTCATACATACATTAACACCTGAGAATGACTCTGTAGGGATCTGCCTCACTTAGTGTCTAGCCAAAGCTTCTGTGTCTAACAGTGATGGACAACAACCAAGCGTCTCCTTTTCTGATTAAATTTCTGTGAGAATGAGCAATGTACCTTTCTGTTTTGGCACCAGTTTCTTCATGCATAATACGGGAAGCAATGGGACCAGCTTTTATACACCTTATGCACACATTCTAGACATACAATATTTTAGGATAAAGACAAAGAAAATTATGTGAAATCACATATTATAATTCATGTAGTGAAGTATGTGGTTGCTTTGGAAAAGATGAACAAGGGAAGTTAAAGTGTAGTAATGGTTTCTGCCTTCATCTTACAGCTAGCTAAGCTTAAACTATCAGATCTATTTCACTCTCTCACATTGATGTGATGATTACAAAGCATTTTCAAAGTAAACTGTTCATTGAGCTATCACAGTACTGCAACAGTATGGTCAAGTATAGCACATGCTCAGTATACACCTGTTCCATAGGTGGGGTTGTGCCCAAGGATATTTGGAGATTAGCTATAGAAAGGTTCCAGAGCCTCATAAAGCTCATTCCTTCTGTAGTGGCTTCTTTATACAGACACACAACAGAACAGAGACTTGAAATAAAACTTTTGTTCCATCCACTTTTATTTTCCTATGATGAGTTTTGTGTTGGTTATCTCCTGGTAATCTTACATGGGATATTTCTTGGAAGGAAAAGCCTTTAACCCTCCTTAAATTTTCCTCCAGGAATAATTTTTTAAAATTTACACCATTAGGCCAATACTATTTCTTTCTCTGTTTATCCAAACAAGAGGCACTTGCTCCAGCAAACAGGATCCACCTACTGCCAGGTATATAAATATACCTGTAAATACTTTAACCTGTTCAGTTTATCTCAAGGCATGCTATGCCCTTTCCTTCACTGAGTCCAGGCAAATTGTGTTCATCCTGTGTGGTTTAACAAGATTACTGCTGATAAGTGACCTTCCATATCTCATACTTCTCTCTCCTTTGAATTATAAATACATATTTGTAATACAACATTTTGGATAGCTCGTTTTAAGCAGAGTATTTTTATATAGTTAATATTTATTTGCTCCTCACTGTGGTCTGTTGCCTGGTGCTTAAGGTAGGGATGAGCTATATTTACTTGTTTTCCCCTACTTATATATGCTAGCATTCAAAACTTTAAAATTGAGCAGTAATTGTTAAATAATGTACTGAAATTTTTAAAAGAGGGACTGTATCTTTTTTCTTGGCAACATGATTGATTTAGCACCACATTCACAGTACAGACAGTTAATAATAGTGCCTGCTCATGACATCATTATTATTTGACAGGCATTGTTCTGGAAGGATCATCAACATGCAGGAAGAGAGAGACTAGTAAATTGCCTAAAGTCTCCAAATCAGAATTGTTTGTTGCTAAGCTTTGAGTTCACAGTCCACACTGCTAACTACCACTCTGCATTATCCTTCATGTTGGGATGACTCTATGGTTTTTTGAATGCTGTATTTCCTTTAGTGAGTCTTGCTGATGGTCAAAGTCTTGGCTAGACGATGTGGGGAAAAAGGACCTAATTTCATCTCATAATTTAGGAAGATTTCGACATCTAAGTAAGAATTTTTGAGACCGTGCAAAACCTGTCATAGCTACAGTAATAAGAGATAGTGATATTTATGCATGGTTTTTATACCTATGACCACAAGTTTAGAACCCTCTTCAGTAATTCTGTGTTTTGTTGTTGTTGTTGTTGTTGCTGTTGTTGTTGTTACAAAGATATCCAAATATCTTCTGTGGATTTGAATTTCCTTTGGTAGCTTCTCACTTGCCAGAAACTTCATCAAAGCATGCTGAATACATTTATATTTATTAGAAAATTATGCCTCTGGCCCTATGATTCTCTAAATCTGAAAGAGAGTGTGTGTGATTTATTTGCATGGGACATTTACCAATTAATATTCACAATCTAAGGACTTTGTGGGTCTTGCACGTGAGATTTCCTCTCCTCTTGCTTCTCCTCTTCCTCCTTCTCATCTTCTAGTTACTCTGCATTCTTAACTTATGACTAATACAGAGTCATATGTTTAAAACGTCAATAATCAGGAATAATAAAAAGATATTTTTTGCATGCTTTCCTTGAAAGGTCAAAGGCTATTCCTCCAGAATCTCAGTGTGGTAGCCTCATGACATAGCTCCATGAATGAGGTACTATGAGGGAAACTAGACAGACCAGACTCTCTAGACTGACTAGAGAAAAAAATGTCAAATCAATGTGATAATAGTGTGGTATTCCAGGTAAGAGACTGTATTTCAATCTGGAGCAATCAATGGAACATTACGAAAGAATAATATTTTTAATATATTTTCTATAGTATTCACGGTTTATGAAACAAGGTTAGTGTATAAAGTTTATAACTTTAAACCCTATGGCCTGAGATGACTGAGAATAATGGACTGCTATTTAACCCTCACCCCAAAAAAGATCATCAGCAGATATGATTTGGGAAGAAATATTAACATTTTAATTTTGAAATTATTAAGTTTAAGCCATTAATCACAGACATATGTAGAAACACCCCTGGGTATCTGGTAAAACCTAGTCTACTATTATTTTTATGTAACAAAATATTGTATGTACTCTTGACCTTCAGACAGCATTGTCAGCTCCAGAACTTTCCGGGCATGGCTACAAAGACTCTGCAGAAGAAGCTTTGATATTTTGCTGCCAACCCTTTTATCACCATTGTCTCATCACTTCTGATACAACCTGTTTCAGCCGGCCAAAGGCTTCTCACATGTGCAACATTCATCAAGGACTCTAGGGATGTGGTATATGACTTTAATCATAGTCAAGTTTGAAATTATACAAACAGAATACACAGCCAGGATAGAAAGAAAGATGAAATCAGATGATCATGTAGGGCAGAGAACTACTAAAATCATGTGGTGCTCATCACAGTCCAATTCACATGAAAACAAAATCAAACAAAAACCTCGCCATTCCATTAAGAGAACTCCACAGAGGAAGTGTGGGGAGATCTCCTAACAGAAGCTAACTATGTGCCTAGTAGCACAGCTACTCCATGTGCCAAGCAACAGAGCTACTCTGCCCAGTGTCTATAAAGAAACAAGAGCAATATTAGAGAATCTTCACTACTCCTTCCATCTCTAAAATTCTTTCATCTACCAAGAGAAAGAAGTGTGAAAAGAAAAGACATGGAGCTTTGGTTAATGATTGTCCCCACTGTCGTTCATACACAACTCTTCTTGAACTCCCCACTTAGAACCCATGTTCGCCCCTCTGAAGCAGTGTGTGCCTTTGATGAGGCAGGTCAGATGATTTAGACAAACAAAGGCTGCCTTCTACTGACTGTCTCTGTACAAAAATATCACAAGTGGCGAGATAACTTACCACTGAAGGGGGCAATGTACTTGTCTTGTGAAAATGGAAGTGAGAGACTAAACTTAAAGAGCCATGTATGCCTTTGGAGGATGCTCAAAGATAGTTCTTCCCCAAGACATTTCTACTGACTTCCCTTAGACTCCCTTAGCTTATTTCCAGTCCCCAGTGTTCAATGACTATATTTTATACAATGCCAGTAACCAAGATAAAATCATAAGCTAGAGTTTAAAGTTCTCTCATAGAAAGAGATCTTAATGCCAGGATTCCCCACTAGAGGTGTCACATGATTTGACTGGATCTAGATTCCTTAGACATTAACCAGCATCAAGAATAGCAATAATAAATCTTGACATATGTTAAATTTCATTAATAGGGAATGTCACTTGTTATAGACGTTTTGTTGAAAATTATCAATTTATACATGCTTAGGCCTCTGTTTTCCCAAATTTCCTATCATTTCTGAACTTTGTCTCATCTGTCTTTTTAACACATAGTACTCCTATCTTACAGGAATTTCTCTTGGATTCACTTTTATCACAAATCTACTTTTTTGTGATCCTTTATATTCAAATTCTTCATAAGACTTGCTTAATCATGATAAAATTTAAAGCTATTCATAAATGTGATCTTAGATCTCCTTCAAAATGCAAGTTCTTTACAATTGTCCTCAAAAAAAACATTTTACATCAAGTGTCTAATGGTCTCTAGGTAATCCAATCCAATGCAGACTCTTCGCATCCCTCTCTCTCAGCCTCACCCACCATGGTTGCTTGTTGCAATCTCTAGTTTCTGTAGATTAGCATTTACACGATGTTTCCTCATAGTTACTGATCATTCTACTTAGTTACATATTGTGATCATTACCTTTCTCATCTATCCAACAATATACTTGATAGAAACACTTTAGAAAAGGATTTTATTGTGGCTGATGGTTTCATAGAAATCATAGTCTATTGTGATGGTGGAGAAACCATGACCTTGGAATTGGCTTTGGCCTTGTTCTGAAAGTGACATCCAGTGAGCATTCATGTGGTGTGCACTCAGGCAGGAAACAAGGCTGAGTAATCTATTTCTGCCAAACCATTGCCATCTCCCAAAGGATTGACCACCTTCAAAATACAACATGAGCTGGAGTCTGAACAACTGGAACACTAGATCTGGATCTGAGCAATATCTCACATTCAAACTACAGCACATATGTGTGTACATATCAGATGTATAGAAAGCCACAAAGTTTTTAAGTTCATTTTCAGAACAATGAATTTTTGCATTTGTACATGTCTGTATAACTGTCACCCAAATCAAGATAGGTTCTTTTCAAAAGTTTTTTTCATGTCATTTCCAACTCATACATACCTACTCAAAAAAAATAACTTTTTGATATTTTTATTTTTTTTAATTTTATTAATTTATACTTGTTACATCTCAATGGTTATCCCATCCCTTGTATCCTCTCATTCTTCCCGCCCTCCCATTTTCCCCTTATTCCCCTCCCCTATGACTGTTCCTCAGAGGGATTACCTCCCCCTGTATATGCTCATAGGGTATCAAGTCTCTTCTCAGTGACCTGCTGTCATTCCTCTGAGTGCCACCAGGTCTCCCCTCCAGGGGACATTGTCAAATTGTAAGGCACCAGAGTACATGAGAAAGTCATATCCCACTCTCCACTCAAGTGTGGAGACTGTTCTGACCATTGGCTGGATCTGGGTAGGGGTTAAACAGAGAATGTGTGGCTCCCTGGGGCAGAAAGAGTTAAGCAATGACAAGGTTAATTTTTTTACACAAGAAGCATGCTCCTATTATCCAATTCACCAAATAACTCAGGTCAATTTTGAAAGAGTCTAAGAGGATATACCTCTTTTGGATAAAGGAAAGTCATGTTAAATAAGGGCATTCCAGAGGGACTTACATAAGTAAATTGAAAATTACTCCCCAATCTCTAGAAGTTCCAGGCCAAGAAATGGTCTGAGTTCCCCCTGTCCTCCCCAAACCCCCACTAATGTTTTGTTAGTCTTGCTTTTGTTTGCTGAGAATAAAAACTTTAGCATTTTTTTCTTGTTTTAATTACATTCAGTAATTATGATAATAAAAAGCTTATATTTAACAAGTGATTGCAATATGTCAGGCAATATAGTAAACAGCTTTATAGAATTTTATTTCTATATAATAATGCTGTTAGTATTCCCATTTCATATCCAAGGAATGAGGACTCAAAAAATAAGCAATCTTTTTCAAAGTATGGAAGAAAATAAGTGGCAGAACTGAGGCCCCAATGTAGATACTGAACTGATGAACTTTAAGTCTTTGCCTTCCTAGATTTCGTGAGTAGGCTTTCTGAAAGTTTTCTTTCATGTTATTCTTGTTTTTCTTATTTTCTAAAAAATTTTTGGGTATTTGTTTGTTTGTTTGTTTTGTTTTGTTTCTCTTTCTTTCATTGTCCTGGGGATTACAGCCTGGGCTTCACACACAAAATAAATGCCCTGATAATAAGTTACATTCTCAGCTCCCTGTTTGAAATTTTAGAGATGAAAATGTTGTGGAATTAAATTACAAAATTTCATTTGGATGGTTCACAACTTTCAGCGCCATGTATCCGAGCATCTAAAGTCTGAGACTTCTCTCCAATACTGTTGGCAAGCATTTACCTACTTATAGCATGATCCTTCCAGTAATGAAGGATGAAACATCAGCCATATGAGAAAGCCAAGACTTGCTGCTTTCTGCATGGAAAGGGGCATCAAATTTGAAGAGAGAGAGAAAGAGGGAGAGGTGGAAAAGAGAGAGAGACACACACACAGAGAAGAGACCAGAGAAAGAACCACTTCTTGTACCTCAGCGGAGCACCTTAGCCCTCAAGTTTGAGACAAAACAGTAGATGTCATATATCTTTTATCTAATTAGCAATTCTTTTCTCAGAAAGGGAGTAAAGTGATATAGCTGACAAAATGAGCTAAAAGTTATCAAGCCAAAGTGCTAGGTGTCCACATACACCTGAGCATGTCTGTATGAATAGGAGAACTGAAGATAAAAACGTGAGTAATCAGGAAGCATCACAGGCAGTGGCCCTACGCCTGACTTAGTGTACACACACATCATTAGGGTACAGATGTAGCATTTCCCTGTTGAAAGAAAGCTGAGGTAAAGGGTAGTTAAAAAATGAAAAATGGCACATTTTATCTTTGAATGAGAAAGATAACGTGTTGCCAAAAACTTCTTCATAGATCATTTCCTTTTAGTTGGTTCCTAAAGATATGATTTTATATTTGCCCCTAGGGCAGAGACAACTGGGGAAGTCCTGATAGGAAATCTATAAAATCCATTAGCCTGCTAAGGGATAAGGCAATACCACAATAGAAATAAAGACAGCATCAGTTCAACATAACTCTCAATGATCTGCTTCCCTATGCAGTGCTTTGTTAATTGCCAGTGGAACTAGTGGCTGAGCAATCGTCAGCCAATATTGACAGCTGTTCCAGTTGTATCTCAATAAATCCACTTAACTGCTGTTTCCTTAGTGGTCTAACTGTTATTCCCATTTTCAGGCAGATGGCAATACAGTTTCTTAAGGAAAGAGTGTCTTCTCGCTCATAGTTTACCCTTTGAGGATGGCGGGGAAATACTATGCACTTCAGAAGCCATGCCCTTCACTGCCACTTGGGGAAATCCTGCAAACCAATATGTAGTTCTTCTGAGGTAATATGCCCAGTCATAGTCTTTCAAGATTTTAAAAGCACATAAAATTGGTGTTCCAGGAAGCATTAAATTCAATTGCCCTTGGATAGCTCAATACCTTCAACTGGAGGCACACACCCCCTTCTTTGGAATGTCATAAAATCAGTCAGCAAACAAATGTGTTTTTATCTCTGGCCAGGGACAATGAATCATGCCAAACACCAGAGTCCCTTCCCCCGATGCAGTTGGACTTGGAGACCTCACTCATTTTATGAGGACAGGTACTTGTGGATTCGTAGAATTATCTTGATACAGAGACTGGACAGAGGGCATGTAGACAGTGTCTTGGTAGTATTTCTTGCATTGAGACACTTGTGCCTTTTGAGTATTAGTGACATCCTATCAATCAAATGTGGAGAATATAGAGAGCTATATTTAACATTCCTGTCTCAGGTGACTCAAACTAATTGTGAAAAGATGTATAGACCATATGGAATATAAACACAAAGCTTTCTCAAAAAACATTTCAGTTTCATTGTTAGAGCCAATGTTACAAATTCTACACTGTAAGGAACAGTTCATATAATAGTTACCATAGGATGTGCCCTTAGAGGGCACAAGAGAGTGATTTGAAGATTGGAGTAGGAGGGAATTCCTTTCCTATTTGCTTATGGTTCCTATTTTATTTGGGTTCTGCTGTTGCTTCTTATTCAGCAGTTTCAGTACAGCAACTTCTCTCTGTCTCAGAATCAGCAGTACATCCTAAAATATGTAGTTACCATCTGTGTTATCATGTATATATGACTTATATATAGTATCACATATATATGACTTATATATATAGTATCACATATATATATAACATATATAGTATCATATATATATATAGAGAGAGAGAGAGGGGGAAGAGAGAGAGAGAGAGAGAGAGAGAGAGAGAGAGAGAGAGAGAGAGAGAGGAGGTGGTAGCTTCATCCTTTTTTGTCTGGTGTATAGCTGAAGGGCATCTGGCACACAACTGGCTGCAGGTGATGATGTCAGAAGTTGCTGAGCAACCTAGATGCAGGTTAGCGGATCTGCTTGTGAACTAACTGTGCTTGCAGAGTAAAGCCTACTCACCCTACTTAAAGACATCCGTGCAGCGTGAATTCTCTTCTGTGACAGTCTGCACCTTCACTGGCCCGTTCAGAGATTGGTTTCAGCCTCACAGGTTTACTTCCTAGTTTTCCCCCAGGCCAGAATTGACAGGTCCCTTTCTCTTGCTAGTTCCTTCATATTCTAGTATTGCCTTCATATGCCCTACTCTAGCCCACACATTTAATTTTGTTTTTGCTTTAAGTGACTGTCCAACTGTGGCCTCCTAACTGACTCCTGATTCAGAAATACAAATTAAGCTTACTATTTCAACACATATTCTTTCTTATTTCGTATTTATATATCGATTTCTTTGATTACATAGCATAGTTTGTCTTACTTAGCCTAGTTTTTCATACACATCTGCACTTGACTTGCACAGTGAGCATGATATCACTGGCACAGATTCCTATATCCTCCATCCCCTGCATTTTTTTCTTTATTGAATTATTCTAATCTCTTTCAGTAGCTTGATTTGCTTGCTTCGACTAAATACCTTTATCCAAATAATATTTCACTTCTGCCTTATGCTAAGAAAAACCTCAAATTGCAGCAACAACAGAAGAAACACAGCTCTCAGTAGAGCTCAGGATTAAGGAAAAAAAAATACGGAAAGTTGTACCTGTGCCACTAGATCATGTAAAACCTGGCTTAGTCATGCTAATGGTTGCAAGGAATTCTTGTGAGCTGAGCGAGTGGTGGCAGATCCCTAAAGTTTTCACAAGAAAACAGAAATCCACATTCCTATGTTTTGAATTTAAATGTTCATAGCTAATTATATGAGAATATTAAATATTGAGCTGGCAAACATTATCCATCTGCGAGTCCCATTTTACCAAGTGCCCTTCAAAGCTGCTTTTACTCATCCAACTCCTGCTTCTAGCAGCCAAATTTTCGTGCATGATCTCGTCACAGCCTAGGGAAGGCAAATGACATTACCACCAAGGAGAAAACCCCCAGTTATAAACAGAAGCCGTGGGTTACATTTCAAACTGTGATATGAGAGCGAGCTATATTGAAGAGTGTTCTCTATTACTAAAAACCATGTAAGAAAAGGTGGCTCTTGAATGTTTTAGAGAAATAGAGGAAGAATTGAAAGAAAGCCCTCCAATTTATTATTTCAAAGTCACTTGAAAACTAAGGGCTTGTCTTCCTGTGTATAAGCTTCAGAGGAGTAACAGTGAGTCTCAGACACAGGAATGCCAGAGAAGCCACCTGTGGCAACACACGGCTGCTTACTGCAGGACTTTCACCACCTTCTGCAAGTCAATAGTACATGTTAATGTCATGAAATGAAAAAATAATTGAATAAAGGACAATCTTAGATTTGATGATGAATTGTGAACTGTGGTTGCATTGGGAAAGCTCTAGTTTTGTTTACAGTCAATTAATTTATCAGCATGTCATTCATACATTAGAACTTTAGCATCTCTAATTAATAAGCCACAAAGGCTCAATTTCCCTCTCTTGTCTTCTTTGTTCCTGCTTATAACATTTATTTTTAATAAAATATAATTAAGTAAAACAAACCCATCACATTGGAATTAGAAGAAAAAGAAAAAGAGCTCAAAAGAAGGAATAAAAATAAGAGACCCACTCATTTACATACTTAATAATCCCATAAAAACACTAAAGTGGAAACTATAATATATGCAAACAATTTGTAGCATAAAAGGAGAGAAGAAAATACATAGAAATAATATAACAAAAATAGTAAGATACATTTTTTTAAGAAATAAAAAAGCCTTAACATAGTGATTCTCTCTTTTTCATTGTTTTGAAGATTAATTTTTATTCATCAAAATACATTCATCATACTTAACAAGTGCTTAAAAGGGGCTGTCATTATATAGTGTACATAGCCTTAACAACATATAAATTTAATGAGATAAATAAATGAAATAAGAAATGCATAACAAAACCTCAAAC
>OU015757.1:68474455-68542035 GCA_907169655.1 Acomys percivali | reverse complement strand
AATATTTGTTTGTGTTTTCATAGATTTTAAGGGGTTTATTCATTTCCTATTTGAGATCCTCTGTCATATTAATAAATGCTATATTAAAGCCCTTTCCCTCATGCTTCAGCTGTTCCAATACTCAGGATCTGCTGTAATAGTGTTGATGGGCTGTACTAGAGATATATTGTCATGGCTGTTATTGATTGTGTTTTTATGCTTGCTTCTAGGCATCTGGCTTTGGAAAGATTGTAATTCTAGGTGTTGATAGATGGACTAGTCTGTACTAGGTTGTCATTTTGTTTCTTGGTTTATTACTCTCTTTGGTCCTCAGGAGAACATGGTGGCTTGTGTTGTCTGATAGGACATTATTCTGGGGTGCTGATAGGTGTGGCGACTTGGATTGCCAAGTAAAGTCTGTTTACAGATACTTCAAGCTGTCACCTAGCAATGGGATCTGGCTATGGGAGTGGAGGATGAAGGAGAGGTAAAGATCTTTCATTCCTCTATTTGCTTCAGGCTGAATTGTTCTGCCGGGTTCCCTGGAGAACCTCTGTTGGAGCTGGAGGCTGCGATGAAGCAATGAGTGGAGGGAAGGGAATTTGGAGGGGAAGATCTGGGTAGACCACTGAAGACACAGCAGGAGGGAGCAGAGACTGCAGCTTTGTTCCTGAGCTGGAGGTGGGACTGGGGAATTGGCTTTGGAGGTGTTATTGGAGAAATTAGCCTACCTGTTTCCCTGGCCTGTGTGGCCTGTGGGTACCCTGGGAATGCCTTCTGGAGTTGGAGACTGAGATAAAGTAATAAGAATGGGAAAGGAAATTAAGAATAAGGAATGCAATCTGTGTGATCCTCTAATATACAGTGAGGAGTGGAGCTGAAGGGAGGCTGCAGCAGGCTGTTGTCTACAGTGAGAGCGATGAGACTCGGAGGTTGGATTTGAGGGAGTTGAGAGAGAGGGGAAGATCTGCAGTAAGACCACCTGTTTCCCTGGCCGAGTCTTGCTTAGATTCCTAGATCCCTTCCCATTTGTGAATACTGTCTACCTGCGGAGAATTGCTAAATGTGTATTACCCACCGTGAGATATTCTAACACTTTATATCATCAATTGATTCCTTTTAAAAAAAAATAGTGTCTTTTAATCTCTGTAGTAGTGTCCTCACTCAGAACATGTTCTGCGTACTTGACCTCAGTGATTCGGCCACCTTTCCTTCCCAACACTCCTTGAGTAAGGCTTCACCATCGCTTCCCTTTAAACACATGCATTTTTCAAAGTTCAGCTTTCAGCCTGTCTTCTGTCTCTGTTTCCCTCTTCTCTTTAACTACAATGTAAGGACTGATGAAACCTAAAGCTGTAATTTAGATTGCTTTTGCTTTTCGTTTTAGTTTTTAAACGTAGCACAGAGTGATGAGTTTCATCTTTTTTTAATCCAAGAAAAGGTATTCTCCCTGAGTCCTGGGCAGCTTCATCTATCTGTCAGGCATTTTTCTACTTTGTAATCAAAAACTACACTGATTATTTTCATCTCTATCACAATCAAGACTCCTTAACTTGGGCACCCAGCCTGTCTCCTTCTACCTCATCTCTCAGAACACGGCAGTCAAAAGGAGAGCTACTGCCTTCTTGTTACTAAGGCTTTCTCTCCTCACCCCCCTCTCCAATCTCAACACAGCTCTTACTACTAGTTGAGAACATACTTTCTCTCTTATGTAATATTCCCCTTGCAACATCTAAATAGAGCTCCCAGCTCATCCTGCCCTAAAGCAATCTGCTCACATTGTAGGCAGATAAATCTTATTGAAGCTCACTTAGGATCTACCCTCCTTACCAACTAACTAGGCATCCTCTTGGTTCCCATATGATCTACGGTTGGCTAAACAGCATCTGTCTGTTCAGCTGTGCGTGCCTTTTCTTCTTGTCTCCATATAGTATTACCTTAGGTCTATTACACTAGCCAGGGTTTTGAGTCTCATATAAGTCCTTGGAAAAACATTCTACTGCCTTTCTTTTTCTTCTGTAAAGATTACTATTAATAACTGTATTACAGTCTTCCTTTTAATTATATGTGTTGATTTTTTGGTTGAGTGATTTCTCTTATGACCAATGGCAAGATAAAGATTTAAACTACAGGAATACTGGAATTGGTAGATTTTATAACATTCTACATTGAGAAGTTATCTTAAGTTTGACTGAACTCCCTGGGGAAAAATAATAATATTGATTATTAATATTGAATCTAAACTAGAGATCAGCACACATAGTTTGGGGGGGTATAAGGATTGTTTTACTTCTGCAAAAGTTTCTAGTGTAATATATCTAAATTTTTCCAATGAGAACAATTTTATCTCTGAACCATACATACTGTAAATGAAGCATAATAACAAAGGCATGAAATCTAGATTTCTTCCACAAACAGTTGTTATTTTAGTTTAATGTATAGAAGTAAATGAGTTAAATTTATGACTGACACACACCCATCTCCTGGCCAAGATTTACATGAATATAAAGGAGATTCACACAGCATTACCTCCATGGTTAAAGATACCGTGTCACTGTGACACTAATATAAGACAAGATGCCCTAGACTCTACTCCTGGATTGTGTGCAATAAGCCAAGGAAGAGAAGAAGAGGAGGCATTTAAAAATTGCAAGACTTTGATAATGGAAAGTAAGTAGTAAGTGCAGATGCTACATATTCTCTTGTGGAGAGCTAATTATTCTTCATTAAAATTAATCACATTCTCTTTTAGAAAAATAAATCACCTTATGTCCATTAGGCCTTGCTATTTCTAGTATATTTAGATTTCTTTAGGAAACTCAGAGTGGACAATAGCCTTGCCAATAGAGCCACAATCAGACAGCAAAATTAGCACATTTCCTCCCTATAAAAGGTCATACAAAATGCTAGAAATAACCTTGATTCTAGTCCATTAAAGTACAGATTCAAATTCTTCATTATCATTTATAAGCTTTATGATTTCGTATTATGCTAATACTTACTTCCTAGGGATTCTTAAAAGATTAAAATTTAGGAGATTACATAAAATAATGCATTTTAAGTGCCCATCATGGAGTGTGTGAGATTTTATAGATCAAGTTAGAAAGTGCCAAGATTTGAGCAGTGATGATGATGATGATGATGATGATGATGATGATGGTAGTGGTGGTGGTAGTGGTGGTGTTGGTGGTGGAGTTGGGGTTGGTAGGAGTGGTAGCAATGATGGTAGTGGGGTGCTGGTGTGGTGATGAGGTGCTGGTGGTGGTGGTGGTGGTGGTCGTGGTAGTGATTATGATAAATGTTATGTTGATGATGTAACTAACAAGAGGACAACAGTGAGTCTCACAGTGACTTTAGTAAGGATACCCACTCAGGCACCAAACCTAGACTTAGCTGGACTAAGCCATTCTAGCCTTCTTTTTTTTTCTAAGCTTATCTTACATATTAACCCTGCATCAGAAAATTCATTTTAATTCATATTTAAAATAGCTAAATTCTGCTTTGTATAACCCCATATTTGGGGATATGAGGTACTTTTTAAATTGTATATTTGTTAGTACATTGACACTTTTCTCATTATATTAGTGAAAAGAAAACACTTTGAAGAATGCTTGACACAGTGTTAAGTTAATACTAGCTGCTGTGAACATTGTCATTGTGGATATTTTTTGATAGGTCATTTCAATTTTGTAACAATAACACTGTAAAACAGTGCTCACCAAATTTTAAAGGCCCAAATTAAAACACAGAATTTTACAACAGTATAGAATTTAGCTCTGCACTTCCTGGTAGAAGGTTGTAAATTTATGATTGTTTCTCTCAAGACCTAGTAGTGCAGGGTGGCTGACTGATCATTTGATAGGACAATATTAGAAAATGTTCATAACCCTAAGTCAGAGAGGTCATGGACATATTTTCAATCAGAGGCTGATTTGAGTCTAAGCCAAAAATAACAATCCACATTAATGTCAAAACTAAGAATTCATAAGCTGTTTCAAATCTTTATGAGTTAATAAAAGAAATAACTAAGTAAATACAGATATTGTGCAAACTGCTTAAAAGTGATGGTTGCTCTCTCAAAGTCTTGAGGGTCTACTGATATTGCAAGTGTTCTAAAATTATGTTAATTTCCTTGCTTTTGATACTATTATGGAGAGTCTGGAAGGGAACGGATGGTAACCAATGTCATACTTAGGAATCTGAACAAAAGAAGATTTACAGGCTCAAGTTGCAACAGAGAGAAATGAGCAATTATCTATAATGTCTCTTCAGAGAAAGCATACTTACCGCACTCTGTTTAAGGTGTGTGATACAAAGAGGTAAACACTCACAACTATCACTGAACTTCACACACACACAGACATGCACACACACAAACACACACATGCACACAAACACATTCAATCCAAATTGGAGAGTGCTCATTTTTTTTTTTTGTACTGTATATAAAGTGGGAATCTGTACTGAACAGAAATTCATTTACACAATTCCTTTTTCTCTTATGCTTCAAGGTTCCTTGCTTGATGTAGAACACTGTTGTGATGAACATAGCATAGTACCTCAATTTAAGGTAATAATTGGTGAAGGGCTCATAGGAACTCTATCAATTTCCCAATTCTTCTGTAATGTTTATTTTTAAATGTCTGCTTTTTCTATGATAGAATAACACACACAAAAAAAAAAAACCTATAGAAGTGGTGCACAGATGTCCCTCTCAGTAATTAAAAACACTTGCTCCAGAGCATGAGACCTATTCAGATACTTGCAGGCAAATGGATGGAACTAGAAAAGATCATCCTGAGTGAGGTAACCCAGAAAGAAGACACACATGGTATACACTCAAGTATAAGTGGATATTAGTCCAACATAGATGTCCTGGGAGAGACTCCACCTACCAGGGGATCAGGACAGATTCTGGGACTCACAGCAGGACTCTGTGCGGAGCGCTGAGAGTTGTATGGAAAAGAGCAGGGAGACAGAAGGACCTGGAGGCCATCAAGGCTGGTGAATCTGGACCCAGGGTGTCTGTATAAATTAATGCGCCAGCCAAGGAGAATGCATGCAGAGAACCTAGACTCCTGCTCAGATATAGTCAATGGACAGGTCATTCTCCAAGGTTGGGGGGCGGGCAAGGATCTGAACTCTCCTACCTGCAATTTGGTCACTTGGCCAGGAGGCCCTGCAGGCACACAGAGGAAGGGGATGCAGGCTATTTGGAGGAGCCCTGATAGCCTGTGGTCCGATGGTGGGGGAGGACGACCCCCTCTGTCAGAGTAGGAGAGAAGAGTAGAGCAAAAGAAGGAGGGAGGGTGGGAACAGGGAGATACAAGCATGTGGATAACAATAGGGATCTAATATGAATAAATCATAATAAAAAATGAAAATCTGGAGGTGGCGATGTGCACCTGAAATCCCTGTACTGTGCGGAAGGAAATAGATTGGGTTAACTGGGACTTGCTGGCCGCCAACTGAGCTCCAGAAAACTTGTTTCAAAGATAAAAGATAAAGAGATTAATAGAACACATATCTTCATTTGAATTCCACACTCGCACACATGCACACATGCAGTCACATTCAAAAATATCAATTAAAAATACATAGCCTATCTGAAGAAGTCAGGGAGTAATTTGAATTTAAAAATAACCTGCCTAATAGTTTAAAACATACATAGCAGTAAATAATGTTGGTTAAAGAGAAGAGAGCCACATGTTTGATAACTCATTCTATCTATCTCTTAATATTTCACATGCATTTATAACTGTCAATTAATAAAGATCTCCATTGTTTTTATTGGGCTGATAATTATTGGAATAAGTGTAATGATAATGTTAATTATTTTTTCAATTTTGAACATTGTAAACACTAGCATTTTCCCTTTGCTCACCAAATACACAGGACACTTTCAATAATATTTAACTTATTTTAAGTACATGTTTAATTTTATTCCACTATCCTATAATCTTCCCAGGGAACCACAGCAGTGTTTATCTTGCTTACTCCTTAGTCTTTAGGATATTGCTGACATTCACTATAAGTTCACTGCCTAAATCAGTAGGGAGCAAAGACATTAAAAAGACATATAAAAAACCCACAAGCAGTCTTCTGTATTTGGAGTGCTGTAGATTGTTGGCAGACAGGGAAGAGAATCAAAGTGGTTAATGCTCACTGTCAACTAATCAGCAATTTGTTTTAGACTCATTTTTTTTGGCATGGTAACTGCAAACAGAATAAAGATATAATTGCTCAATCAAGTATCTCCTAAAATTACAGCATCTACACTGGAAGAGAATTTCCTTGGCCCTGCATCTTAGTGATGGATAAAGAAAGAAAGCCATTGATGTACTTTAAGGAGGAACCTCGGAAATCCCTGTGAATCTTCCTGGACAAGGAATCAGGCAGAGGCAACATTAAGAAGCAGAATCTCAATTTTAAGTTTATTGCAGTGGACTAGGTGGAAATGAGTAGTGATGTGACTCAGTTAGTATAAAAATTGAAGAGTGGTCATAGAAGTTTCTAGGGCCTCAAGGAGGTGACATGGAGGCAGCTGGGAGAGACTTCAAAGGATGTGAAGCATTCATCAGGAAGCACAAATCTTGCTGTTCTATTACTGACTGGAGTGTGTTCCTGTCACGGCATCGTAAGAGCTGCTACATATCACATGACATTACAAAGAGGACAGTACACGCCACCATGCGCTCAGGACGAGGAGTGCAAACACATGAGGATACAGGCAGCTGTAAGTCATCTAGGATAAGGTGTACTCTGGACAGTTCAGCACACTGGTCACTAAGGAAATAGCTCATTGCCAATGATACACATCTCGGATAGAATGGCCTGGAAGACAATGTTGCCCACAGAGATTTCCATTGTAAATGAGACTATCTAATGAGCAAAATAGGAAAAAAAAATTTATAATGGACTCCCAGGAGCACCATTTAGGAAGGAAAAAGAGAAAAGGCGCATTTAGTAGTCAAGGTCAGAGTGAAGAGGTTTAGCTGATTAAAGCGGTTTAGGAAAGTCTTGAGGCTCCATAGAAGAGGAAAGGCTCATCCCAAACTGAAAGGTAGAAATGAGGGTCAATGGTGAATCCCCTTAAGTGACAGTATTTTCGACTCAGTTCCCATCCATGAGTTAATTAAAGTAATGCTGGTTGCTGCACAGATTACCTTACATAGATAATCACATTTAGTTTGTAAAATAGCTAATGAAGCAGCTAATATAATTCTGTTTTTACAGATGAGCAAGCATATCTTTACTGACACAAGACATGAACTAGCTATCAATGACGCTCTTTGATCCAGACCGAGAAAAACTGGTGACGAGCACCACAATCCGAAGACCTGCGCCTACAGAACCGCCTTGTTCTGTGATGTTTCTTTATAAATGCAAATGCTAAATCTCTAATATTATCCTAAAGCCTCATCAACATTGGGAAACACCACATGCTGCTGGATGTCATCCCAAAGAAATGCTTTTAGTGCAAAAAAAAAAAAAAATTACACAATCTTCTCATAGGTCTTACAAATTTCCTCCAGTGGTGTTGAACTGAAATGGCAACTACAGGTGTTAAAATAGATGCAGACAGTCCAGGTTGTACTCCAGTGAAAAAATAGCTAATTAAAAGAAGTTGCCCATTGTGTGTGCTCCCTGGTTCTGTCAGTCATTGTGCTTCCTCTATGATGTAAGTGAAAAATCTGCAAGGTTGTAAGACAGGCCACACGCTGACCTTGGTACTTCCATAATGAGTTAATAATGCATCCTCCATAGTTAATGCATGAGAAAGACAACCGCAGACATTGCACAAAGAGGTCAAACTGGCATCTCTGGTGGCCAGCTCTTCTGAGCCTAGAGTCTGGAACAGACTATTGTGAAATAAAAACACTTTTCATCTTCCTGTTAATAAATAAATCACTAGTTGTTTTATATTTTAAAACTTCTGAGGAGCGCGGACTCCAGGGGCTGGACTCCACTTCTGTCAGCCATGCAAGCCATTGTTTGCTTGTGTCTGTAGTCATGAGCTGTCCCCCAAAAAGTGGGCTGCCGTGGTGTAATTAGAGGAGAAATACATCTCACCACCTTGATGACAGCCTGAGAAACTGAAACCAGACACTATAGATAGCTTGTAGAAAATGGGATCTTGTATTCTTTGACAGTGTAATTATTAGGCTCTGGCAGCTTATTCTACTTTTTCATAAAAATCACTTAATACTTCACAGGGATATTACTTTTGCCATCAAATATCTCTCTGTGAAACATTAATAATTTAGGAACGTCTATATTAAAAATTATTAATTCGCCACTAAATGCACAATGTGCCATAACTTGCAGGCCTTCCTATGCTAGAAAATTATTAATTTTTCAAGCTTTACAGAGGTAGAATTATTATATCAAAAAGTTTCGTGTCATGTATGCAACTTGTTGAGTGTGGTCATACCTAATGTACTTGTGTTATCATTAAAACTATGCAGTCTTTGCACATCATCCTTTTCAATTAAATTCAAATACCTCAGTCACAACATAGGACACTGAAGAAAAAAATATTGCTACATTAAGAGCAACTTCCTGAAATTTGAAGCCCAAGTAAGTAACATCACAATCACAGGCGATTCATGAAAGTTTGATGATGATTTTAGATAGGATTTCCTTTGCTAAGAAAACCTATTACATGCTATTTTAAAGCATATAAAAAATCTGAAGTTGTTTTCTAAAGGCTCCCTTTGAGCTAATGAAAATGAATAATGGGAAATGTATATTAATTTGATTTTGAAAGATATTTACAAAAAGTAAAACTATGCCCTCTGAGACACTTCCATAAATTTTGATTAACAAATTCAGTTGCATAAAGACTATAATAATTGGAATATTTTTTAAAAAGCAAAATTAGTGCTGCCCCGTTATTGGCAACCTCTCTAGTTCTAGACACATTGGAAGACGATTTTCTGTTCCTTTTCCTTTCTCAACACTTTAATAGTAGATCTTCATTTTTTTTTTTTTTTTTTTTTTTTTTTTTTGGTTTTGCTTCTTGATTTTCAAGTCAGGGTTTCTCTGTATAGCCTCGGCTGTTCTGGACTCGCTTTGTTGAGCAGGCTTCATAAATCATCACTTTATACTGAGAAGTAGCATTCCACTGTTTGCATTGGAAGATGGCATTCATGATGATGATGGCAGAGAACATCTAAAACCTTGTGTTTCTTTTTATGTGTCAGGCATCATTCTGTCTTCCTGGATATGGTAGTGTCTAGTTCATTGACTTATTCTACGAGATAAGCAATATCAAAGTTGGGAAGATGGCTTAGTTAGAGAAGCACTTTATGTGTGAGGATGAGAATCTGATTTCACTCTCCAACACCCACATAAAAGAGCCGAGTGCAGTGTACATGTAATCCGAGTACTAGAGGAGCAAAGACATGAAGCTATATGAGGCTTGCTGCATTGGAACCCAAAAGCTCTAAGTTCAAGTGAGAGACTATTCAAAAAAGAGTCAAGGTGAAGTGCAATTGAGGAAGATGCTCGGTGTCAGACTCTGGCCTCCACAAGCATGCACACACAGGTGCTCATGATCCTGCAAATGTGTACATGAACACACGCATACACGCAAAAGGATAGGCAGCCTTATTAACCTATTTTAGAGAATAAAAACTTGGAAAGAGTTTATTTTTAAATAATCTCGGTGTGACCTCATAATTTGTAGTTACCTAGCCTGCATTTAGATCACTGTAGTCTGATTTCAGACCTCACCAACATACCACTGTCTTCAACGGCTTCCATCAGTGGCTGCCAAGCATGTCATTTGCCCTTGGGGTTCGTGGCAAGAATTTAATTCATTTTCACATACATAAGGTACTTTGACGAAAATAAGCACTGTCAAGATGATGTAATTTGTCTGAAATCACTCTATTTGCAATGAAATCTCAAAAACTTGTTTTCCTATTTTAAAGGAATTTAGTTTTAACCAGATTCTTGCTTTCATGTTTTTATTATTTCCATCTCTGATGTTTCATTTTCAATCCAAATCAGCATTCACATATTCTTTGGAGTTTGTCTATCTTTTTGGGCATTGGCACAAATCATCTTCCAGATTTAAGATTAGATAGCAAAATGCATTTGATACAAAAGAGACCTCATCTGTAGCTTGATTTATCACTGCCTGTGGAAAATTGAAGGGATAAAAATATCTGCTATTCTGACTCAAACTGCATTGAGTTGACATATGGAAAAAAATTATAATCAGCTAACTGTGGATGTTTCCGCAAGAGGTTAAATCATTGCTCCAGAATGAAGATAAAAAAAAAATTTGATGCTGCATTGTGTATATTATCACCTGATCATAGCCTAGTGAAATTAGAAGCAATGATTTTCAAAGAGATGTCTACAGGGGGACTGTATTTTTCAATTGTGCTCAATGTACAAGGGACCTGAAGTACTTTACATATTTTAATTAACCACCAGTCTACTCAGGCCAAGGATAATATAAGTGTCTTACAGAGGTAGAATGTGTAAAAGGATTCTGAAGTCTTTGGGTAACAGCCTGGACATTCTGGTAATAACATTTCATGGTGGAAACAGCCGTGTACAAATTTAGAAAGCATCAGAGAAATCTCTATGTCTGACATTCCAAGACCTCAGCTCCTTGCCCAGACCAGCAGTTCTCTGGATTATCAAGTTCTCAACAGTTTCTTTTAAACCAATATTATAAATATGAAATATGGAGAGGACATCTCTTTCTTGACAAGCCTAAATAATACTGGCATATTTTATAGATGGTTCTTTGTTGTCATTAAAGAATCTTTGTGTGTTCTTCCCTAGTACTTCCGAGGTATCACAGAAGCTGTGACAGAGCAAAAGATGTGTTCTGAAGCAGAGAGATAGAACCAGCTTTGATACTGGGCAGAGTGTGGTCATAGCACACTCTTTAGATTAGAGTGACTTGTTTACTACCTGTGAAATAGGTGTCAATAAAAGAGGACTCTTTTCAGATAATTGAAACAATCCCACATTGGAGTAGCTCATCTCAGAAGCAGAGAAGTGAGAGTTTCCTGCATCCAATGTGCGATTTGACTATTTGTAAAACGAAACTCTTTCTAGTCCTTAGAAACTAGTTTAAATTTTTCTGTAGGAGTTTTGTTGAGGAACATTCAACCATAATTATTTTTACATGTCTAAAATGCATACTTAAGTGTTGTGCTCTTTGTCTTAATAATTTCTATTTTGTTTCTAAGCATTAAGCATACTTTGTTGTACAAAAGAATCTCATGAATGTTCATCTTCAAATCTGAAACTCTGTAGTAATCAAGTAGCACCAATAAAATCTTACCAACACGACTGTCTAAACTTAAACTGAACAAGGCAACAGTAGACACATAAAAGTGGATGGGGGAAAACACACAGGCACTCAGCTGCAAATAAAGGACTATAAACAATTGAGAAGTGCTAAGAGTGGGAGAAACAGCCTTTTCTGGTGTGGAACACACAAATGAACTATGCAGTATCAAATGGTAATCCCTGAGACATACATATGAATAACATTATACAGGCTGATCAGGTTATATTTGAATATATACACATGCAATAACAATGAGAAAGCATACCATGAAGTTGAAAGAGAGCCAGAAAAGGCATATGGGATCATTTGGATGGAGGGAAGGGAAGGAAGAAATGATGCACTTATATTAGAATCTAAAACAAACGAACAAGCTAACAAGAAGTCTTAGGGCTGGTGAGATGGCTCAGCAGGCGAAGAGGGTTAAGGTACTTACCATCAAGCATGACAACCTTAGTTCAATATCCTGAACCTGCATAGTGAAACTAAAGGACTGCTCCAAATTGTCTTCTGATCTCAAAATGTATGCCCCCCCAATACACAAACAGTCAATGAACGAATAAATAACTGATAAACCAATTAATAAATAGAAACCTCTTTATTCCGTTTCTACATAATCTCTGAAATCACTACTCCATTTTCTTCTCATTTATATGTGTCATTCTAGCTGTCTCACACATGTGGAGTCGCGTTATTTGTCTGTGACCGACATTTTACTTAGCATACTGCCTCAGGGTTCACCCATATTGTATCAACATGATAACCCCCTTCTCTGTCAATGCTGAATAATATTCTGTAGCAATTTTTTTCTTTTTTTTTTTCTTTCCCTATTTTTCCTTTTTCTTTCTTTCTTTTTTTTTCCTTTTTTTTTTTTTTTTTTTCAGTTTCTGGATGAGAAGTTGGGTTGCTTCTTCCTTTCAGTTGTTGTAAAGGGTGATGCTGTACACCTGAGTGTGCACATACTTGAAAGTCCACTCTCAGTTACATTGGTTACTCTTTTGGAGGTTTCAATTCATAATTGTTGGGATTTGTTGCTTTTGGCCCTGTGACTAGACAGCATTTCATGGTAAATGACTGGGCTCAACCAAGGAGCCCACAGACTTTCAATGACCGATAGCCTGCCAATAGCCACCTCTTACAGATTTTCACACTTCCCAATCACATGTAGTGGGGATTAGGCCTTTAGAACATATGCCCTTGGAGATACGTCAGATCCAAACAATAACACCAATGGACTTTCCTTTTTATTCTACCTGAGTAGTTTTGTTTATATTATTTTTATTCTGCTCTCTTGGTAATTAATTAGATTTTATGACTTTTAAAATGTTTCTAAGTCAATAGTGCATGTATTAAAATCAAATAAAAATTTGACATATGTGATGTGCAAGTGTATTAATACCTATTTATCTATCTATATAATATCTAATAGATCTCTATATATAGATATATAATATATATCTAATAATATTTATTTAATATATTTCTAGGAAGCATAAACATACTAAGATGTTTAAATATTCAGTCACAATTACAGAGAGATATACAGATATAAATGAGGGTTGTATATGATATGTGTAGGTCAATTAAATGCGACTCACTTTTATATATAGTACTAGGAAGGTATAGTAAGAAAGTCTACAGTGAGTTCCCTGGGAAGAATGTGGTTTCCACTATAGTTCACTTTGCTATTTTACTCTGATCATTTTTCTATTCAACTCCGACCCGTTGTCTCAGGGTGTGTTGCTGACCAAGCAGACTAAGGCAAATGCATAATACCGGCCACTCCCGCTTTTGCTTCTTCCGATGTCACACTGAAAGTTAGAAATCAGGAAAGCGCATATAATGGACTTAGTACACGGTTTGACAGCTATGTTTAGTGTAGTTATGATTTATTCTTACATCCATTGTTGAAAGCGATGGGTGATTCATATTCCCTTATCGGTGCTTCCTGGGATGTCCTGGAGGAAGCATGGGGTGGCACACACCCAGAGGTCAAGAAATGAAGGCCTGCCTAGCACTGATAGCAGCACAAGGGTCATTTTCTCTACTTCTATTAGCAAATATTAGGTCTATATTTGACAGTATCCATTCTTCCTCAGCATTTTCCAGTACAATCATTACAAGATAGGCCATGATGGAAAGCAACTCCGAAAAAAATGAAATTAATGCTTTGGCAATGTAAGGAGTATTTGACCTTATTGGTGATGATTTTTGGAAAGAAGGACAGGGAAGGTGGATTTTTCTGTTCTTGAGGCTTTAAGCACCTGAGTCTCCTGAGAATAGGTGAGAGATAAATGCTGATGAACCGAGTGCACAATGGGAATGAATGTGCAGTCTCTAATTTTCTCATGCAATCCTTCCTCCTATTGATTTCTGCCAGTTGTACTCTCTCTCTCAATCATCGCCTGGATGCCATGCTTGAGTGATCAAAAATAAATCAGGGGAGGAAGAAGAAAGGATGGAGGGAAAGAGAAAGAGAAAGAGAAAGAGAGAGGGGAGATTCAAACCAAGCAAGCAGGCAGACAAACTCAGGATGTGCTCAGGGTTATGAATAGCTATCTAATGAGTAATTCTTGGGCCAGTAGTTTGTTAGCCTTACTTTTCTCTTCAGCAAAATGGGACTATTAATGCTTCTTTTTGTATTAATACTTTTTTACTTTTTACATATATGTTTATATTATTATACATATATAAGTTAAACTACATAGAGCAAGAAGAACCTTGAAACAATCAGGAATTATATTAATGTTATATTCATAGTGTTTAGGCTATTTGTATTTGTCAACCTTGAAGAAAACGGTTTCCTATCTTGTATATTAATGATTCTTAACAGAGAGAAAAGACAATGCATGTATATCACTTAGGTCTGAGACTTTGAAGTCCAACTTTCTATAAGGGTTTCGTAGACAACATTTATTGTTGTTATGTTTGATGGTTTCTATTTCTAACAAATAAGTCAAAATATCACTATCCAAATACATTAGGGCAACGTCAAACTACTCATAAATATTACAACCCAACTTCCTAAGGTTAAAAATGAAAAACTGCAGTAGTTAATCACATTCTGTTGGCTTATAAACAGCAGAGGCAGAAGCAAACACAGGATCTGATAGTCCCAGAGTGTTCTTCTTAGAACACCTCACAGGTGGCACATGGAAAGGTAGGTATTTGCCATGTGCTGTGGTGCCAAACTTTATAAAGAACATTAACAGTAACTAAAAGGAAAACCTAGATATGACCCTAATCTGCCACTGACTTTGAGCATAGCCTCAGTTACAGCTTTAAATCTGATTGGGTCTCAAATCATTTCTCCATAAATTAATGGGAATTTATTAGTGGGGCCAACTTACAACTGTTTGCAAATAAAAACATTAATACAAGTTTGTTCATATTTGATAAGGTCTCTGCTCACATCCTAGAGATAGAATCATTATAAAAGAATGAAGCCCATAAGAATTAATAGCATAAAGTTGAGAGTAATTTTATCTAATACAGTATCTTGGAGCATTGCATCAACCTCAGAAACCAATTTGCTGAAATTCATGTAAAATAAGATGAAAATAAGTATGAATATTTCCCATTCTTTTTTAAAGAAATATTCTGATGAGTGAGCACATAGTGAAAGGAAAGGGGGAATTTAATAAATTGGTAGTGAAGCCAGAAGGGATTTGTATGCATAGCCATTATCTACTGACAAACAGAACCTGGAGTATGGGACATATGAAAGTAAGAAATGAAGGATCTTGCTATTAACTAAATTACAGCACACAGCCAATATTGTTCATTATGCCTTCAGGAAAATGCAAAAACTACCAATTCCAGAGAGCCATGTTTCTGCGTGTCATGGAATACACAGGATAGATGGCCACTGTGATCATGAAGCAGAGTTGAGATACAGGCATGTAGAATTCATAATCAAAGAGAAACCATGTGCTATTAGTCAGAGATTCTAAATGAGCAAAACTAATACAATATACATATACACATACACATATACACACACACACATATATATATATATATATATATATATATATATATATATATATATAGCCCATCAAGAATTTAGAAGTCACACGCAAAATTCACGTAGGCCACTGTCAGGTTTTCTTTATCTTATAAACCTTGGCAGTTGGTAATAAAGAATAGGGGTATTGCAAACTTCCTTCAAAACTATACATTGCTCTTTGCTATCTCTCCATCACCCTATTCTGTTACTTTACCACTTTTTCAAGTGCACCAACAGTCCATTCCTAAATACATGAGTGGATGATTTCTTTCAGGACGATTTGTACAGATTTAAGACAACATCCACACTGGATAGAATTAGCTATGTGCTTCCTTAGCCCTTTCACCATTTTTTCTGCCAGCATTGTATTAATTAGTTTTCCTAACAAAGATTTATTTTGTAAATATTTTGTCAATTATTTATGTCTGCCATTAGGTTTTAAGCCCCTTGAAAGCAGGAATATTTGTACATTATTTATACTGTTTCCAAAGATCCTTGAGTCAAAATTAGTAATTAAAATATTTGTGAATAAATACAAAAGTGACCAAATAAATCTGAAAACAAATGAAGGGGAAAACTCAGTTTGAACTGTTTCCATTAGAACTTTCAAGATGGAAATTATTTAACTATGGTTCACCACCATAAAACTAATTTTAAGTGCAAGAAAGAATTTAATCTGTATTAAAAGTTATAACTTCCTGCCTCCATATCTTATCCCTCCCCTGCACCGCTAGTTCATTTTTAAGTGTTGGTTGACTTGCTATTGTAATTTTAGGGCTTTGGAGGAACCAGTAATCTTCCCTGCTCTTCACAATGGGTAAGATCAAAGCTTTGCCCTGACTCTGAGTCCCAACATCACATAAATAAATATATAAATGTCTTTGTCTTTTCTGGTCAGAAGGTGGATAGTGAAAAGTTTAGGAAGGAACAAAGATCTGGGTAGATTAAAGAAGAGAGTGAGCAGGATGGAGTAGAACTAACTGAGATGAAGGGAGAATAAAGAAATCATTGAGAAAGCAAGGCAGGCTGATCTGTGCAGTAGCAGCTTGGCTATCTTGTGGGTACCAACTGTGCCCACTCCACACAACACTAGAACAGGAAGCCCGCCACTGCCTGCTCTTGCTTCCAAGTCTGACTAACAGCTTAGGTCTAGCGATGTGTCAGGCCCCAATAGGAAGAATATTTCGGATACCTAGCTAAACTGACATAGCAGCAAATTGCTTTTAAACACTTCTGTTTATATCCAGAGTCAAAAGTGGCTCCAGCTGAAATCAAAGACACCTCTCCTTACAGGAATAGTAGTGAATACAAAATCTTACAGCCTCCCCAAATGCAGAAAATAAGGGATGAGTGTGGGTCCCACCCTGAACATGTCACGTACACAGCATCACTTAAAACTCAGGGAAAATTGTGGGACACGAGAGATATGGATTTAAGAGACTGAAGATACAGTGAAGGGCTAGGGAGAAACTGCTATCATTACCCCTGTGAACTGTAGTTACCTTCACTGGGCCCACATGAGACTAGCCTAATGAGCAATCAGTCAAAACAGAATGAGCAGCAATCATTTACCTTTGAACCAGGCCTATCAGTAGAATGTGGAGGAGGAGGAGGAAATCACTGCCTGCAGTTGCCCTCTGTTGAGCTACCAGGCACCAACAGAAATCTCCAAACACACAGTAACGGGTGGCCCTGCTTAGTCTCTGTGGACTATAAGTAAAAGCAAATAGATATGAATTGAAAAGAGATTTGTGGGGATGAGAGAAGGTGGAAGAAGTCTAGGGAAGTGAGGCATCACAGTGATCAGTATGCAAGCTGTACACATATGAAATTGCAAAATAACAAAATTAAAAAGTATTTTGAACCTTTTCAGAATCTGTGGTTCCCAGTATTGGGAACAAAATAAAGGAGTCAAATGGACTGGCAACTTAGTCCCTGTCCTGTCCAATGTTGTCAGCTCCTCAACGCTTTTCCTCGGAATGATGGTTCACCACCTCTTACAAGTAACTCTTTCAGCAATTACTAGCATGAACAGATATAAACTTGGCTTAAATTGTCATCCCACAGAAAGCCAATATAACTGAACTCTCATATTAGGGGAAAGAGCTAGGAATAATTAAGGGGCATTGCATTTAAAAGTCCGAGGGAATTAAACTAACAAAGCCCTTGCCTCTTGTTTCCCAAGGTAGGACAGGAGCAGAAAGAAAAGTCTACTGAATTTTTCCCCAGTAGACTTTTAGATAAAAGACAAAATTAAGGCACCATGAATATTAAGTGGCTTTAAACAGCACACCTTGGTGAGGCGCATCAGAGGGAGAAATCTGGGCCAGCCACACTAATGTGCACTGTCTAGATCCCAGCCCTGTGGGTATATGCAGAGGAGCCAAAGTAACAGTATGCTCTATCCAGAATTAAGGACTGATAGCAATTATGAACTATACAGGTAGAGTGTTAACTTGAAATATATATTTCAAGTTTGAAATTTTGCAAGATTGTATTAGAACAAGAAAGTAGGAAAATAGCAACTATACCAATTACCATAGAATTAGAATATTTTATTCCACTAGCTTCTAGAAACATCTTTGTTTTGCAGCAAAAGAAGCATAATTTAATTCCCACACATAGGAAATGATTTGTATTATTGGTGTATATTTTGCATTTTCTTTATTCCAGAAACTAACCCCAGGTTCTTTCAGCTGATCCACACTAGATAAAGGTGTTGGTAGAAATTGCTGGGAGATACAGTCAATATTCAGAAGGAAAGCACAAAGCTACACTGCTGGAGGATGGCCACGGCTGAGTCTGAAGATGGAGTATTGCTGCTTGAGTTGCAGAAATTATAACCTTACGGAATTTATACCAAAGTAGAGACTTTCCGGTCCTGACTGGTGATCTTTAATTTAGAGGAAAGGGGGAACTTTGTCCACCAAGGCAACATTATTATACCACTTTTGAAATTCCATATGTTTAGCTCAAATGCTATCTGCGTAGAGTGGAAACTGTTATCACCCATTTTTCTCATGAGAAAACAGAGATGCCTAGAGGTCAAATAATTTGTCTGACTAAAGATGAAGCTAAACAGTTGAGATGTGCACTCACGCAGTCAGGCACCATAGCCCAGAACTTCATAATTGCTCTTCTCTGTCAATCTATAAAAAGAATATATTGCATAAATGTTTACATATATTGTTATCCTATAACACATACATGACTGTTACTACTGTGAATAATCAATGTAATAATCCCAGCACTTGGGAGGCAAAGGCAGGTGGATCGCTGTGAGTTCGAGGCCAGCCTGGTCTACAAAGTGAGTCCAGGACGGCCAAGGCTACACAGAGAGACCCTGTCTCGAAAAACTAGAAAAAAGAAGTAATGAACTGTTAGAAATCTGTTGTTAATATAAATGATATTAAGTGATCAAATATGTCTTAGAGATAGAAGGATTTTATATATCCATGTAAGATGAAATAAACTAGTTTTTCTCCCATTTGTTGGTGATGGATAAAATTTCAATAGTAAAAGAATAGACAGACATGTTGGACATTTTGTTTTGTGTGTGTGTGTGTGTGTATGTGTGTGCATGCATGTGTGTGTGTGTGTGTGTGTGTGTGTTGGACATTTTGTAATTCCACTACTACAAAAGCAGAAGCAAAAGCACAATAAATTCAATACAAGCCTGGAGTACACAGTTAGAGCCTGTCTAGAGGAGGAGGCAGCTTGAAGAGGCAGAACTGAGCAGTAAACTGTTGCCCTAGAATTTATGAGGGCCTTAGTTCCACCCCCCAGCACCTCACAAAAGAAGAGGTGAAAGCCATCAGGCATTATGCAAATCATCTGAACGAAATCAGTAGACTGGAAGAAATCACAGAGCTGTAAAGCGGGTTTAATTCTTAACTTTTAAATCATTGAACATTAGCCCCATGACAGTTTTTGAAAGTGACGTGTATTCTTACCATTTTCACCTTCCATACAAGAAATCCAACTTATGAAAATTATCTTAACTCCACTGCTCAAGTACCAGATAGAAAAGTTAATTGGAAAAGAAACCACACACAAACACACACACACACACACACACACACACACACACACACACACACACACACACACACACACACACACGACCAAGAGAAAAAGCAGTCAACTTTTAAAGCTATGGAGCTTACTGACTCCCCTGCTTCTTTCTCATTTACACTTCCTCTTGTTTTTAAAGATACCCAGAGTATACGGGTACCAACTGATCTAATAGTAGTTATAGCAGTTAACACTAAGCCCCTACTTATTTTTTAATATATTTTATTAATTTATTCATATTACATCTCAATGGTTATCCCACCCCTTGTATCCTCCCATTCCACCCTCCCTCCCATTTTCCCCTTACTCCCCTCCCCTATGACTGTGACTGAGGGGGACCTCCTCCCCCTGTATATGCTCATAGGGTATCAAGTCTCTTCTTGCTATCCTTCCTCTGAGTGCCACCAGGGCTCCCCATCCAGGGGACATGGTCAAATATGGTAAGCTCCTACTTATAATCAGACTTTTCTAAGCACATCAGTTAGTAGTCACATTAAATAAGTACATTTAGATTAAACAAGGTTGTGTTTACAGGCAATACATATGACTAGGCAAAGTCACTTAGATACTATAAGCTGCTCAAGTGCGGAACCATGACTTCTTTAGCATGAGTGTCAAGGTTCTTCAACTGTGAAACTCAATGTAGGTTTTTTTTTTTTTTTCTGAGAACATTTTATGGTCTTTTAGCGTGTAAGGTAATACCTTTCTTACTCATTGTATACTGATGTGCAGTAGACATCCTAGTAAGCTGTAAATGACCAGTAGGACCCTATGCTTATATATCAAAGTATAGCTGGCTAAACTGAATCTTACTACAGCCGCAGCAGTGCTAGTAGAATAAAGGATTACACAGATAAGGCCATCTTGGGCAGGAGATGAACAAAGCTCCAGTTGGGTACATTTAAATTGTACAAACTTGACAACCTTAGGCATGCCTGCTTCATTGATATTGGTGGACCACCGCCATTTACACATGTCTATATTAACAAAATTATTTACATTAAATACATATAATTACTTATCTATAAATTATACCTCATTAAAATCTTACTGACTGCTAAGGTTTCATTGTGATTCATTTGGGTAAAAAAAACTAGAAGTAAAATTAGTATTTCTACCATCAAATTTTAGAGGAATTTTATAGTATCCACATATAGACTTCATCACGCAAATTCTCTCACATCAATGCACAAACACACTAGAGAAATGCAAATCAAAGTTACAGTGAGATAACACTATACAGCTGTTAGAATGGCTAGTATCAAAACATGACTATCAGTAAGGATATGTAGAAACCAAATTTCCTTGGTTTTGTATTATGTGTCATATGCTGTTTTGTAATTTCATTGGCTTTTTATAAATGTTCATTCTTGTAGCACAGTTTTTGAAAATGATTCTTGTCTGTTTAGTTCCCTTCTTTCTTTCATGTCACTTGTGGGTCTAAGGTCTCTGACTCTTTAAGCTATTATTTTGATTTTATTTTTCAGTTTCATTTTTTTGTCATAAAATGTAGAACTCAAATGTCAAGTTTTTCCTAGTCACAAAAAAAGACTCATTTTGTTTTCCTGAGAAAATGTGAAACAATTCTCAGTTTTATTGCCTGAAATGTAATTTTTTGTGGCTAAATAAATGCATTTTTAATTCTCTTTTTATTTACCTTGGCATAAGCTATATGCTTTTCTGAATTGCTTATATTTGCAGACTGATGTTACATTTTATTTGGGATGTTTGTCCCATTGTATGGTCAAAAAATCTCCATGTGAAACTCCACCTGAAGTATTTGATTCAGTCCTGCATTTATTACCATCTACTATAGTTTATTTACTTGTTTTTTAGTCAAGATAATTTAGACTGACCTATATGAGATATCAACTCTCCTTTCTCTTTGGAGTCACTCTACTGATAAACCTTTATAATAGGCTTTTACTTCAGGTAAATTTTTTACAATGCAAACATGAAAATATGTTTCTCCTGAAAGGTTTTATTTGTTTGGTTTCTTTTTATTATTTTCCTCATTCTATATTCATATGCATCCCTACTTTATTATACTAAAACATACATGATAGGTGTAGAGTGCTTTTTTATTTATTTGTGTGGATATCAGCCTATATTTGAGGAACTGATTCTTGATTTTCTCTTGCAGTTGTATGCCTCACTGGTTGTCTTGTATCATTTTTAATATGTGGTGGATATGGGAAAAACCCAGAACAGCAAAAACAATTCTGTACAATAAAAGATCTTCCAGATGAATCTCCCATCCCTGATCTCAAGCTGTACATTAGAGCAACTTAATTAAAATGGCATTATGCTACCATAGAAATAGGCTGGTTGATCATTGGAATCAAATTGAAGACCCAGAAATAAACCCACACACCTATGGACACTTGATTTTTGATAAAGAAGCCAAATCCATACAATGGAAAAAAGATAGCATCTTCAACAAGTGGTATTGGTCTAACTGGAGGTCTACAAGTAGAAAAATGCAAGTAAACCTATATTAATCACCCTACACAAAACAAAAGTCCAAGTGGATTTAACACCTCAACATAAACTGGCCAGTGGTGGTGCAGGCCTTTAATCCCAGCACTTGAGAGGCAGAGGCAGGGGGATCTCTGTGAGTTTGAGGCCATCCTAGTCTACAAAGTGAGTCCAGGACAGCCAATGCAACACAGAGAAACCCTGTCTCAAAAAAGCAAAACAAACAAACAAACACCTCAACATAAATCCAGATGCACTAAATGTTAGAAGAAAAAGTAAAGAGCCTTGAACTCATTGGCACAGGAGACAACTTCCTGAACAGAACACCAATAGCTCAGGCACTAAGATCAACAATTAATAAATGAGACCTCATGAAACTGTAAAACTTCTGTAAGGCAAAGGACACTGCCAACAGAACAAAATGGCAGCCTACAGACCGGGAGAAGATCTTCACCAATGCTACATTTGACAAAAGGATAATATCAAAGATATGTAAACAATTGAAAAAACTAAACTCCACCAAACTAATATCCCAATTAAGAAATGGGGTTCAGAGCTAAACAGAGAATTCTCAACAGAGGAATATCAGATGTCTGAGAAACACTTAAAGAAATGCTCAAGGTCCTTAGTCATAAGGGAAATGCAAATCAAAACCACTCTGAGATTCCATCTTACACCTGTCAGAATGGCAAATATCAAAAATTCAAGCGACAATGCATGTTGGTGAGGATGTGGAGAAAGGGGAACACTCCTATATATTGCTAGAGGGAGTGCCAACTTGTACAACCACTTTGGAAATCAAGTCGGACACTTTCTCAGAACACTGGGAATAGTGCTACCTCAAAACCCAGATATACCACTCCTGGGCATATACCTGAAAGATGCTCCCCGACACAACAAGGACATTTGCTCTACTATGTTCATAACAGTCTCTTTTGTAACAGCCAGAATCTGGAAACAACCTAGATGCACCTCAGTCAAAGAATGGATAAAAAAACTGTGGAACATTTACACAATGGAATACTACTCAGCTGTTAAACACAAGGAAATTTTGAAATTTGCAGGCAAATGGATGGAACTAGAAATGATCATTGTGATTGAGATAACCCAGACCAAGAAAGACATGCATGGTATATACCAACCAACATACATGTCCTCTGATAGTCTCCACTAAGCAGGGGATTGCGACAGATCACGGGACTTATTGCTGGACTCCAGGTGAGATTGGTATGGAAGAATGGGGGGATTGAATGACTCACAGTTTCCAGAAACCCCACAAGAAGACCATAAAGTCTGGTAGATCTGAACCCAGTGGGGCCTGCACAAACATTGTACCAACCAAGGACAATGCATACAGTAAACCTAGACCCCTGTCCAGATAGAGCCAATGGGCAGCTCATTCTCCATAGTTGTGGGGAAGTGGGGATTGCCTCTGACATCAACTCTGGTGCCTCCCCAATTTGATCAGTTCCCCTTGGTGGGGACGTCCTGCAGGCACACAGAGGAAGGGGAAGCAGGCTTTCTGAATGAGACCTGATAGGTTGTGGTCATATGGTAGGGGGGGAGGTCTCCTGTCAGAGGTCTAGGGGAGGGGAACAGGACAGAAGAGGGAGGGAGTGGGGAACAGGAAGATACAAGTGAGGTGATAATAATTGGGATGTAATCTGAGTAAATTATAATTTTAAAAAAGAGGGGGAAATGTGGCAGATATTGTGAAACAAATCCTGAGGTAGTGGTGAATAATGTTACTTTCTTCAGAAATATGTCATACCCTCTACCAGGCTGCCAACAAAAGTGGTCATCATCCATTTCTAATGAGGTGCTCATCTAAGGAAGGCCATTTGGAACTTTAGTTGTTTTCAGTTAATATATGGTTTTGAAAAAAAAATTAATGATAAGCCCAAGTTGTCTTCCCTGCAGGAATGTGAAGCTAAAGCTCTAAAGAATAAACAGAGTGGACATTAATGTTGAAGGGCTTCATGGTAACAAATCTCACCCACCTGTATGCCATTAAAAGTTGCATGACTTTTTTTTTGTCTCATCAAAAATAAACTGTAAGTGCCTCTATTTGTCAAAACAAAATGGACAATGGAGTTTAAACATAATGTAGCCACTAGTCTTTACTCACCTTGGAATGAAACTAATATGCTTTGAAATCTAGCCTCTCTGAATTTTTCTGCCTGAAGCCCTTCAAGTGCTTTATAGAAAGTTTTAGCTTGTCTTATTTTTTCATAGATTTACCTTGTTAAAGTAAGAGTGATAATTTTCTAGAATTTTCTCCATCCTAATTGGAAGAAAATACATTCCTGTTTGCCATGCTCAACTTTGTGCTATTATTTTAATATAGACTAAAAATAATGATGTAGGAAATAAGAAGACCAGGAACATTTATTGATTACTGAGGGAAGAAGAATTGATTTATATTCTATGAATGTAGTAAATACAAAAATATAGATTAATATAAGCAAGAACACTCTAAAGCTAAGGCTGTCCACAAAAGGAGAGTTTCCTTTATAAGATACAATATTATTGGTTACTGTAGGTCATCAAACAAATGTACAACTGTATACTACACAATAAAGAAATTTCAGAAACTGATATTGGACTGGATGATTTCTCTTCTTCTCTCCATTTACTTACTTGTTTGTTTGTTAGACAAGGTTTCTCGGTATAGTCCTGACTGTCTAAAACTAGCTCCATAGACCAGACCAGACTTACCCAGAAATCAGAGATCTGCCTGCCTTCCAATTCTAGGACTAAACTCTTGCACCACCACACCACCTAGACAAGGTGATTTCTAAAATCGTAGTGAATTCCCTAATCATGTAGCATGGAAATTAGACCATATATGGCTATCTCTGTATTTCCACACCCTAGAAGAGATAAAACTTACATGAGGCAAATGTTTACAAAAAGTAGAAACTATATTTTATCTCAAGTGACTCTCTTAAAAACTATTACTCCTTATACTATGTTGGCAAACTACTATTGAATTTAACATGACTGAGGGTCTGTTTCAGTCAGAAAATATAGACCATTTCTAAATAGGTTTTAATTAATGCATTCTGAATTAGCATTACATTGTAATTGCCTATTGCAATCTTTCTTCTCATACTATAATTTTCATGTGGATAACCATTCAGATTTCTCCTATATAATTAGAAGACTAACTCTGCCTAATTTGAACAGAAATTAAATTTAGCAGAGATATTAAATAAATCACTATATTTCATAGAATTCTAATAATTTTGTCTGCATTACATAGCCAGAAAAGTATATAAATATATATACTTGGATATATATATATATATATATATATATATATCCAAAGACTGTCTCATAACGCCACTATATTCAGGTATTTAATGGAGAATATGAAGTTGCTTCTGAACTCTTCATATGTTACTGCCCTATCAAAAAATTGGTTTCTATATGGTTCTATTCATCTTTTGTATCTTGCTGATTTTAGACTCAGATATCACACAAACGCAATTGATTGACAGACACTCAGTTACATCTACATCTTAACCATAAAAGAGTCATCACACATGTTCTTGGGAAGCATAAGTTAAATTAATTAGACATAATCAGAAATATGCATAGATACAGAGAACCTGGAATGTGATTAATTTAAAATTTTCAGTACAGTTTCCTTATGCCATTCACAAGGATGCAATTTGCCCTTGCTCATAAGGCCACAATGAGAACACCAATCTTGACTCTTGTCCCTTCCCATGAGTCTTCATTAAATTTCTCTTCCGTGCTAGATAGTGAGTTAGCCCATGTGTGCAGTGAGAATTTTAGTTTCTTAAAAATCCCACTTAGGTTATGTGAATATGTTTTGTGTCAATCCCTGCTGTGCTGTGCGATATGGGGCTGCTTCAGGTGGTCCACAGTTACGTATGATGGCCTTAGGCTCTAGGAGGAGGGGCATGATTTCTGCCAGGTGCAGATAGTCTAATTCTGAACTCTGAAGAGGATGTAAATAAGAGATTCCCCCCTCAGGAGGCTGCTGCTGTTCTCCCTGTTGCTTCCCCGACTGCTGCTGGTTCCTGCTGCTATATTTGGTGCTGCTGGTATGCTGGATTGCTGGATATTCTGACAACGAGGATTGGACTTGCCCTTAGGATTCTCATGCCCCTAATCAGCCAGAGGTCCACGCCACCTTTCCCATATGAAGTTCTTTCTTTCATACCTGGTGTTAGAAGGTTGAAAGGGATTGGGGTGGAGAAAGGTGGTAGATATAAGAACCCAACCAAGTAAGCAAAAGAAACAGTCCACGTACAAGTAGTACCCAAACAGGGATCTAGGCCTGATGGAAAACCTGGCTTCTTTCTTTTTTCTTCTATTTTTCCGAGAGACAATATTTCTCTGTGTGTGTCCCTGGCTTTGCTTTGTAGACCAGGATGGATGACTTCAAATTCATGAAGATTCACCTGCCTCTGCCTCCTGAGTGCTGGAACTAAAGTCAGAAAATCTGCCTTCTAATGTAGTAGAGGAGATGGTATTCTATGAAGGAACTGATACTGTGTTTCAGGGTGTAAGTGGAAAGTTTATTTCTGCTGCTGCTGCTGCTGGTGATCCATCCCCACCCAACTACTGCGCATGCCAACATCCTAGGACAAGCTGAAGCTAGAGGTTTCAGATATCAATATGTCCAATGCTTTACTTGGGTGACTTCAGATATTTACAAAGAAATTGCAAAGCTAACAGCCTCAGAGCTCTAACTTACAAGTGCGTTAACTTTAAGGAATATGGTACTTTTCACCAGAAAAGTGAACACGCTGTTTCTGGTGGCAATAGAATACCTAGAATTATAGAGGTTTGCCGATGTTGTGGTAAAGAGCATCATGGGACAAATGAGTGCAGGACCAGGAGGGACATAGAAGGGAATCTCTTACTGTAGAAAATGTACTGATAGATCTCGCAGCTAAAATCCTCAAAGTAAAATATGAGAGCTGAGCCACTTCCTTCTCGTCTGCCAGGAGGTATTAAGCAGGCAGAGAAACTGCAACTAAGCGTTGCTGATCTCATGCATGTTACTGAAATCAGTGTAGATTTCGACACAGATAAGCCTCTTATTGTATCACCCAAAATTCAGTATTACAAAGTACCTACTGGTGTTTGTGGATCTTTGCCTTTAAGGACAATAGGGATGATCTTGAAAAGAAGTGGATTAACTTTTCAACAATTCATTGTGCATGCAGGTATTTTGCGTGGGGATTGCATGCAGAAATTAAAACTACGGCATATGTTAAAAAATAAGAGCTACGAGTAATGCAGGGGATATATATAATTGCTTAGCTGTTACTGTTTCCCTAAAACAAATGCAGAGCTGCTCCAATATAGGGAATAGGGGATTTGGGAGGACTAGAAAATGTGTTTTCTGGCGAACAGTAGTTAACGATCAGAGACCCAAGTTAAAATTGCAAGTGAATGTTGTTGAAATATAGGTTTAATGGGTACAGAGGCTGATATGACTATCATTTCCCCAAATTCCTGGAATCCAGAATGGCTACCTTGGAAGGTTTATACAGTTCATAGGAATTGGTAAGTTTTATCTCAACTAAAACAAAGTGTGCAATGAGTTAATTGTACAAAACCAGAAGGGCAAACAGGGAAGTTGAGACCCTATGTGGCTGACACACCCATACATTTATAAGGAAGGGATTTTTTACAATGGAGTATTCAAATTAATATTCCTGAAATTCCAGAGAAAGCTCATGATAAAACTGAGGGGAAATAGCAGATGCTCCTGGTGAAGGTATTGATATGTATCATTAAAAACAGTCACAATATGTGCCCATTGTCCAAACCCAGGAAATCACAGGGACTTTGCTGACCACTGCTGAAATACCAACAACCCTACCACCAAAATTCTTGACTGAAAAACCAGTGTGGGTAGGCCAACGGCCCTTAACTAAACAAAACTTGTGAACACTTGAACAGTTGATACAAAAGCACTCTGGAGGCTCAAAATATAGCAAAATCTGGCATCCCATGGAGTTCTCTTGTGTTTGTTATAAAAAAGAAATCAGGAAAATGGAGGATGGTAACAGGTTTAAGAATGCAGAATAGAGTAATTCAATCATTGGGTACTTTATATTGTGGAATTCCTTTACCTTTATTACCTAAGTCATGACCTATGATAGTAATTGATTTAAAAGATAGCTTTTTCACAATCCCTTTGCATGAGAATGATAGGGAAATATTTGCTTTCTTGGTACCTACTTGTAATAATAGTGGTTCAATAAAAAGATATCATTAGAAAGTGCTTCTACAAAGAATTTTAAATAGTTCAACTTCATGTCAATATTTTCTGTAACAACCACTAGAAATAATGTGTAGGAATTTTTCTTAATCAGTTATTTATCATTACATGGATAATAATTTGTTGGCTGATTTTTGCCTTAAAAAAAGACAAAGAGGAGATTCTATTAACTATTTGTGTTATAAAATAAGTCAACAAAATGTTTGACCGCAAAAGGCATATATCCATAGAGATCAGCGGCAAATTTTAAAATTAATGTGAGATATTAATTGGCTGTGGTCTACAATTGGATTAAGAACTCATGAGTTAAATAATTTTTTCAAGTAGTACAAAGAGATTCAGACTTAAACAGTCCAAGATAGTTAGCCACTGAAGCAGAGAGTTAACTCTGGTAGAACAGAGACTGCAAGATGCATATGTGAATTGAGTTGATCCTAAACCTGATTGTATTTTGCTTATTTTGCCTTCAACTCATTCTCCTACTGGTCTCATTATGCAAAAGAAATAGAGTGTTGTGGAATGGATTTTCTTTGTACACACACATGACTCTAGTTCAGCCTGGAATTCCTCAACATTTAGAAACAAGACCTCAAAAGCTATTCCTAGCTTGTTTAACCATTACTCCAATTTTATTTGGGCCCCTACAAAGGTATTGTTCATTCCCAAATCAGCCAGAAGAAACCTTAAGAGAAAGATGCCCCATTTCCTTTAAGAGGGGTAGGGTGGGCTTTAGTTGTTTTCTTGGGCTATAGAAGGTTATTTTCAATGGGAATTGGTTCTAAGTTATTATTGGCCTTATTTAGAGAAAAAAAACAAAGTTAGGCTCAACAATGTCTCTGCTCTATCTTACATCCTTAGGTTTGGATTTAGGGGTTGAAAAGAAAGAAGAGGGAATATAGAAATATATAGGGATGATAGAACAAAAAGTAGATTAGTGATTCTGCTCCTCACTCAATGCCTCAATTGTCACTCACAAGGTTATTTTTAACTCACTGGTAGAGAATGTTTATGTAGATGTAAAATAAGATTAATTTTAGATACAGTGGTGTAGAATTCAAATACAAGATTATTCTTCACCAATTAAATATATGTCTACTCTAATATGAAGTTTTGTATGCATATAACACAATTATAATACAAGGTTTACTTCCGATACTTTGAAAGTGATATTGCAGGCTGTTTAGGATAAATAAGTTATACAAGCTAATTGTTAGTTGAGCAACTCATGATCATATCAATTACTAGTCTATTTTTATGACAAGAATATGCATCTTAGGTGCAACAGATAGATATGATTCTATTGGAAGATAAGGTAAAATAGACAAGGTCTTCGAAAACCTCAGAAACATACAAAACATTTAAAGATGTTTTCATTATTTTAATGATTCATTGACAATGAAACTGGTTAACTCCTGGTAACACCCAGCCTACCTCAAAGAGGATGATGAGCATAAATGAACCTCCTTATGGAGATATCTTCAAATGTGGCAAACAAGCCACTAGGCAAAATGTCCCCATTTTGACTACAGACAGAATTCTGCCTTAAAAAGGGCAAGCTTGGAGGGCAGGTAGAGTTGATGGGCAAACTCTACTAAGGCAGGATAAGCAAGTCCTCAGTAGTTCCTGCCTCACAAATATATCTGTCAGATATATTGGGCCAGGAGGCTGAAGATGATGCTCCAATGTTATATTGAGTTTTGGGTGACTGTTCAGGCAGCTGTCTCTGTCTTTTTTTTTACTATTGTTATTAAATTTGGAAGCTGCTAACTCTCACTTCCTGTTTACTCAGGTAATTAATTTTACTCTTTTTCAAGTCTCTGATGGGGTTGAAGACCAAATAGTTGAGTTTCACAATTAAGACTTGTTCAGGGATGGACAGGACATTGTCCACAGTTGAGTGGAGAGTGGGGTCTGACTTTCACACGAACTCTGGTGCCTCATATTTGACCACGTCCCCTGGATGGGGAGACGTGGTGGCATTCAGAGGAAGGATAGCAGGCTACCAAGAAGAGACTTGATACCCTATGAGCATATACAGGGGGAGGAGGTCCCCCTCAGTCACAGTCATAGGGGAGGGTAGTAAGGGGAAAATGGGAGGGAGGGAGGAATGGGAGGATACAAGGGATGGAATAACCATTGAGATGTAATATGAATAAATTAATAAAATGAAATAATTTATAAAAAAAAGAGTTGTTCAGAGGTTAAGATATTTTTAGGTCGAGGTAGATGTTTTAAGTTGATAAGGATGAGATATGATAGATACTGAATTACATTCAGAATTTAAGGCTCACCAAGATCGAAAAATGTTTTCTTCAAGGTGGCCAAATACAAACACCCAAAACACTAGGAAGGTAACATGAATATAATTCCTGAATGTTCTGTGGTTCTTCTTGCTGTATGTAGTTTATTTTATATAGGTGTAATAATATAAATGTATATGTAAAAATAAAATAACTAATTAAGACAACTTCACTTCAGAACTTGTGTAGCAAGATGGGCAGTGAAGAAATTATTATCAACAAGGAACTATCTTATCTTTTTAATGGAAAAGTGACATGGCATTAATTTTGACTTCTTTATTATTCTATATATAAGACATTTTATATTTATAATTATTATTGATAAAATATCTGTAAGTAGTTGCCTTTCTTTGTTTTAGCAATAAGAAACTGAATCCCTCTCTCATGGTCATACAGCAAGTAAAAGACAAAGCCAAAATCTAGTTCCATATTCTGAATCCAAGTCCAATGTTCATTAAAGAAAGAGCAATCAGACAGTAGTATTTAAGGAGGCACAGTTTGACTGAAACAAAACACTTGGGTTCTCAGGCAGCCCTGTTCTCTAGGTAGCTGAGAGTAATGGCCTGTTTCGGGGGAAGTCAATGAAGGTGAAGGCCCTACAAAGCAAGTAGAAATTTTCAGGATTTCAGTCTGTGCTGAACTGAGTGCCTGGCTAAGAGACCCGAGGAAGAGAGCAGTCTGTGTTCTCAAAACAGCTTCTCCCTTCCTGGGCTGTGAATTGTGTCTCAGAGAAATCACAGAAGGGGCAGGCAAGGTGGAAAATGAGTATTTCATCCCAATGTGAGAAAAACATGCCTTGTTTCTCAAAAGTCGTTGTCCCTAACGATGTTTCTCTGAATTCATGCCTGCTTCAGGGTATCTTGATTTTCCACTAAAACAGGAAGCCACAAGTGGAACCCACAGTATAAATGTGAAGAGAAAGATTCATATAAGGAAGTGAAATCAGAAAAGAAAAGACCAAATAGCAACAAAGTTTCTCAACACAGCAAGTGACATGATCCTTGTGTTCACGCACACACACACACACACACACACACACACACACAAACACACACACACATACACACACACACACACACACCACACACACACACACACACACACACACATGTGTGTATGTGCCTTTTGGGAATCTGTATCGTTATACAAAGGGATCTCTCTAATGTCATTTATTTAAAAGTAGCTTATTTTAATTGACATGTATGTGCTTTACATTTCAGAAAACTTATATTATTCTTTGAAAAAGGCCACATTAAATACAGACTAATGTAAATAAGATACAACATTTCTCAGATGCTCAATGAAAGCCTTCTTTATTTGGAGGGATTATTGGTTGATACAAGGAGTCTGAAGACAAAATTAACTGTTGGTAAAGAAAGGAGAATCAGAGGAAATGTCAGCTCCATCTCAGAAAAGGCAAGTTAGAGCAATAAATCCTGAAATGGTCAGTTAATACAGTTTTTTTCATAAGTATGGCATGACTACACCAAAGTTCAAATTGTTTTAATAAACTGTATCCTGAACACTAACAAATACTAAAGGATATTAACACCTTAATGATAAGTGTCACTGAGACAAAACTCATTGCTTCACAGAGCAGAGAATTATCAAGGGATGTTTTTGTGTACTCACTAGAACCTGCAGTACAGTGTAACAGGATATTAAGTATGTCAGAATCCAGGAAGAAACAAACTTATGAAATGGATTCCAAAGTCCTGTTAACACTGATAGCATTCAGATAAACAAAGTCATTTATTTAATCATAAAGGCAAAATTGAATTGTGTTTGGAACCCAAAAGGAGAGTGAGAGCATACTGGAGAGTTAAAGGTTAAGAGAAAGGCTAGTGAGAACCATAGTGACTTTAGGGCATTAAGTTGCAATGGAGGAATAGAAGCACCATTTCATCAGGGATGGAGTAGTACTGGTTCCTCTCATAGACACCAAGAGATTCTCAAGATGTTGAGGAAAGCCTGATAAGAAAGAAAATCCTTTGGTAGAAACCTTTTTTTTTTAATTTTATTAATTTATTCTTGTTATATCTCAATGGTTATCCCATCCCTTGTATCATCCCATTCTTCCCTCCCTCCCATTTTCCCCTTATTCCCCTCCCCTATGACTGTTCCTGAGAGGGATTACCTCCCCCTGTATATGATCATAGGGTATCAAGTCTCTTCTTGGTGACCTGCTGTCCTTCCTCTGAGTGCCACCAGGTCTCCCCCTCCAGGGGACATAGTCAAATGTGAGGCACCAGAGTACGTGAGAAAGTCATATCCCACTCTCCACTCAAGTGTGGAGACTGTTCTGACCATTGGCTAGATCTGGGTAGGGGTTTAAAGTTTACCGCCTGTATTGTCCTTGACTGTTGCCTTAGTTTGAGCAGGACCCCTTGGCCCAAATCTGCCTATCATAATGTCCTACTTGTAGGTTTCTAGGACCCACTGGATCCTTCTACAATGCTATTCTCATATGATTCTCTCATCTAGAGTCCCGATAGAATGTCCTCCCCTCTGTCCCAGTTTCCTGGTAAGTGAAGGCTTTCATGGGACATGCCCCTTGGGCTAGTATGAAGGTATAAGTGAGTATTTGACCCAAGTACTGAGAGCTAGTGGTAGAATGTTGTAGTTTATAATGCCAACATTTATGGAAGTGCAAATTGGACAAAATGAGAAGTTACCTCACAGTCCACTATGACCTTGGTTCTCTAGCTTGTTTTCTGTTGCTGTCAAAAACACGATGATCAAACACAGCATTGTGAAGTAAAGGCTTATTTAATTTATGGCTTTGGGTCCATCATCAAAGGAATCAGGGCTGGAGTTCAAGCAGAAACCATTAAAAATACTCAATGTCCCTAGTCATCAGGGAAATGCAAATCAAAACAACTCTGAGATTCCACCTTACACCCCTCAGAATGGCTCAGATCAAAAACTCAAATGATAAAACATGCTGGCAAGGATGTGGAGAAATTGCTGATGGGAAGGCAAACTTGTGCAACTACTTTGGAAATCTCTCTGATGCCTTCTTAGAAAATTGCAAATAGTTTACCTCAAGACCCAGCTATACCAGTCCTGGGCATATACTGGAAAGATGCTCCACCACACAACAAGGACATTTGCTCATATGTTCACAGCAGTTTTATTCGTTACAGCCAGACTCTGGAAACAACCTAGATGTCCCTCAACTAAAGAATGGATAAAGAAACTGTGGTACATTTACACGAGGTATTATTAAAAAGTGCATCATAACAAATATACAATATTTAAAATCCTGAAATCTGTTCTTCATATGTAAGTAATTAACATGAGGATATCTGTATGGAAGTCAAGACAGTGAGATCAGCATCTCACTACTTCCGAGTCTAAGGGAGAGATAGGCAGATGCTCCCTGTATAAATCTCCAGGTCGGACACTTTCTAATTGATAGAACTTATCACAAATGTTTAAATGATGGATAATCTTCATGTCAGCTTGATTAGGCTGAAGAAGTTCCTGATGGCTGGTTAAAAATTATTTCTGGGTGTATTCCTGAAAGTGTTCTTGGAACAGAGTAACCTTTGACTCTGTAGAGTAGGTAAGAAGGATTATCTTCACCAGTGTGGTGGGCTTTCTTATTCACTTGAGGGCCTGGATAAATCAAGAACTTTGAAAACTCAATAAATTTGTGTATTGTTAATTTAATGGTATAACCTAATATATGATTATTATTAGGTTTATAATTATTATGGCAGTATTATTTAGCCTGCTTTCACAAAAAAAAAGACACAGATACCTCATATATTTTAGAATAGCCTTATCATCTGGGACAGAGCAGATATTAGCTCCTAAGCTACCTTCCATTATATCCCAGCATCCATCCCATGCCATTTGTTTCTAACAATTTCTATTTGGGCTAACTTCCATCCATCATTTCAAAGTACATGCTAAGGCTGTTCATCTGGGCCATTTTTCCATGTAGAACTTTAGAGTTCCTCCTCTGGGCCCATAGAGCTTCTTTCTATCCCGTGGTGACTCTCTTTCTTTTCATCCTCAGGTACCTATCTGCTTCTCCTTCCCAACATAATTCTCTCCCCAGGCCTGAGATATCAGCTTTCTTTATTAATCAAACAGAAAGGAAAAGTTAAACAGCAGGACTTGGGGTACGTGACAGGCTGCAGTAAGAATCTAGGGGGTAAGCAATTAACAAATACAAAGTACCAGACCATACTCCAGCATTTATGTCTCTGTCTCTCTGTCTCTCTCTCTGTCTCTGTCTCTCTGTCTCTCTCTCTCTGTCTCTGTCTCTGTCTCTCACTCTCCCTCCATCCTTCCCTCCTCCCTCCCTTCCTCCATCTTTTTTTTTATTTATTAATTTATTCTTGTTACAACTCTATGGTTATCCCATCCCTTGTATCCTCCCATTCTCCCCTCCCTCCCATTTTCCCCTTATTCCCCTCCCCTATGACTGTTCCTTAGAGGGATTACCTCCCTCTGTATATGCTCATAGGGTATCAAGTCTCTTCTCAGTGACCTGCTGTCCTTCCTCTGAGTGCAACTTGTTCTCCCCTGTCAGGGGACATAGTCAAATGTGAGGCACCAGAGTACATGAGAAAGTCAACTCCCTCTCTCCACTCAAGTGTGGAGACTGTCCTGTCCATGGGCTAGATCAGGGTAGGGGTTTAAATTTTACTGCCTGTATTGTCCTTGGCTAGTGCCTTAGTTTGAGCGGGACCCCTTGACCCAAATCTTTCTCACTCTCTTTACCCCTTCTCTGTCTCTTTTTAAGAACAGCCATATTCTCTTGTTCTTATCATTGAAGATCCTAGTGCTCGTAATGAATTAAAATAAATCTTCCTGCAAGTAAGGCTTTTCAGCCTGAATAATCATGTGAGGTAACTAGATATTCAGAGAGATTTTTCTGGAAAATAATGATTAATTTAGTTGGACATATTCAATATGAAAAGTATTAAGTATTTTATCTGAAAGTAATAAAATTTTGATTTTGGCATATTTAAATTTACAATATATTCCTGCATTTTTCTATAGAATATGGAGAGATGTTAACTTAGAAATATATGATACAGATATTTGTAACTGAACCTAGGCAAGGTACCTCTCTGAACCTCAATGTGGTAATTCAGTTCTGTAATTACAACACTGTAAAGGCTGAGGCAGAAGGACTGCCACAATTTCAAGGCTACCTGGGCTCAGGATACATGATGAGTTCTATGACTATCTGACCTACACATGAAGACTCTTTCAAAAATAAATAGTGATAATAAAAATAAAACTTTTTCGAATTAGACATTGAGAAAATAAAACATAAATACTGAGATAAGATAAAATTAAATTCAAGGCCAGCTCTTGTTCTTTAAAGTATTAGTAGAGCTACAAGTATGTGGCTTGTTGTACGAAATGAAGCTGCAGGCTCTGAAGTAACAGGCACTAATGGTAGTCTCTCCAGAGCATGGCTACAACCAAAAGAGATTGTGAATGAAGGATGGTGAGAAGAAACAAAGAATAAAAATTCAGGTTTTCCTCTCTCTTTCCTTAAACTGTTATTTCTAGGATACAAGGATACATCAATGTGTCATGTGTTATCATTTGCATCTTAGTTATTTCAAACACTACAGCAATCCTATATCAGAGTGAGTTCTCCACCTCTGGGAGGTGGAGCAAAATTAGCAACTGTGCCAGTCAGCCATGACAATATCCTTGCTAGATAGGATTTGTAGCTCTATGTTTTTCTTAATGGAAACAGACCTTTCTGTAAGAATACACAGATGTTGCAAGAATTCATTTTCCTCTTAAAGGATATCATATCCAAACTGTGAGATCTGCGGGGTGTTTTAGAACCATGAACCCCACTTTAAGCACTGTGTATATGGGATTGACTTAAGGAAGCCCAAGGGGGGGTCTGAAATGTGTTAACTTTAGCTCTTAGAACTAGGGGTTATTTTTTTATATACACTTATTTTATTGCACATGCATAAAACAAACTACATACAGCAGAGAGCGAACCATGTAACAATCATGAGTTCTATAAATGTTACATTCATAGTGATTTGGCTATTTGAATTTGTCAGACTTGAAGTAAACATCTTTCCTGTCTTGTTGGGTCTAAATTTATGAATGCAATTCAATATCTATTCTATCTCATCTCTTTTAACTTAACTCCATTATCTTGATCTAAAAGGATCTTATCCCCTAGCCAACTAAACTTGACTGTAGAACTAAACTATCTGTTCTTCAACACCCCTCAGAGACCTGAGAAGGAGTAAGACTTAAATTCCTGAGTGAGCCAGCATTGTAGGTTAGCAACTTTCAAAGTTAACAAAATGACTGAGACAGTTTACTGCCTGAACAGTCACCCAACACTCTCTATAATGTTGGAGCATCATCTTCGGCCTTCTGGCCCAATGTCTCTGCCAGACTTATTAGCAAGGCAGGAACTATTGAGGACTTGCTTATCCTGTCTTGATAGAGTTTGGCCATCAACTTTGCCTGCATCTAAGCTGCCCATTTTTAGGCAGAATTCTGTTTGTGGCAGGAATGAGGACATTTTCCCCAGTGGCTGGGTTGCCACATTTGAAGCCATCTCCGTAGGGAGGTTCTTTGATGCTCATCATCTTCTTTGAGGTTGCCTTGTGTTGTCAAGAGTTAACTTGTCTTGTTGGCAAAGAAACTTTAGGATAATAAAAACATCTTTAAATGCCATGTTCTGTGTGTGTGTCTAAGGCTTCTGAATATCTTATTTAACTATTTTACCTCATGTATCTATAGAGTTGTATCTATCTGTTAGGATATATATTCTTGTGTTAGAATCTGACAGGTATTTGACACGCCCATGTTTTGTAACAATATACTAAATTCTATACCAATGATTTAGACATAACCTTCATTATGAATAACAATTAAGGCTTTAAGTTAAGGAGTAGGTTTAATCATCTACCATGTGTTCTATCCTCACTCTATTTAGGGGTTGTGTTTTAAATTCCAGTGCTTCCTTTAAGAAATGCAGGCTCTTCCTCACCAAAGGGCATCTCTAGCCAGACAGACCTAGCATATTGTTTTGCTGATTATCGAAGTGCCAAATCAGAGAGCAAGGTTTCATTTCTTTTCTTTCTTTCTTTTTTTTCTGCCCTGAAACTTTGTAATTTCAGTTTAAAAGGAACCTTTCTAATAGTATTTCAAAAATCACTCATCATGTGTGAGTTTCATGCACTTGTCAAAGCATCAAACACAGCTCTTCACTCCCTTTCAGTTTGGCATGAGAGGCTTTGGATTCGCAGGTATAGCTCATTCATTTCTCTGTTCTTATTTTCTTCTGCAGTGTCTTTATAAACTAAGAGGCCTAACTGAAGGAACACACAAAGAAATTATAATTTTTCTCTAGCTCACACAATGGCCACTGTGATACTGAATATATATCAGGAACACTGGTATCAAGCCCACTCTCCCATATTTTTAATATGTCTAGAGACTGACATTTGGTATTAACATTGAATGTGCATTTTAAATGGTCTTGGATAATATTGAGTTTAGGTCATATACCAAAAGGTCAATTATATCATTTCATCTGAAGGTTCTTACTAGTGGTTGTTAATCAAGGATGTAGCATTCCCTCAACAAATGAACCTATTATAAACTCAGGTGCATAAAACAATCATGTTCCTTTATTACTGGACTTTTTATGGCCTTTAGAATACTCAGCTACCCTCCATGTGTAGACATAAGAAATACAGAAAACAGATTTTTTTTTTCTGATTTGCTTAATCACGAATTTTGATGGAATTGATATATCAAACTGAACACATTTTGGGAAACATTAACTTGAGAGAATTTTGTGATTATGTAAATCAGGAAAACAGAGAAATGAATGGTTAATCAAGATCATTTTATTTGTTATTAAATGACCCCTGCAAACAGAGAAAGAGGACAGGGATGCTCACTAGAAACTGAAGGTGAATAAAATCTACCAAAATAGGTCAGCCACTTTTATAGCCTTTGTCACACTAATAAGAACCAAAGGAACTTTTCATAAAACTAAGAAAAAGTGTGCAAAATTACACACATACGGCCTTCTTGTGTCTTTCCTGATACCTATTACAAAGAAGTGAAAGGCAGAAAACCTGCAGATGATTATAACAATGATATCATCACTCTTGCATTAAGTACCTGTTAGACATATGGAGCATAGTTGAGTAATTTAACCTCATCGGTGTGATTATCTCCTCAAAAGTATGTCATTTGAAGGAGAAACTCTTATTGAAAAGTTCAAAAGGAGATGTGAGGCTTAGACCCCTTGTATCTAAATTATGATCACCTTTTTTTTTTTCATATATTAAGAGCAAGACTCCATTTGGATAAATAGCAAAGTCAAACGTTTAAGAGCATTAGATTAAGTCTTGAGGTTGAAAAGCCGGCTCCACGGTTTAGAGTTCTTCTGCTATGGCAGATGATGTACATTTGCCTCACAGCACCCTTGTTAGGAGGCTCACAGCCGTGTTACGTCTAGCTTTATGGCATCGTAAGCCTGTTTTTGACTCCTGAAGGTACTGTATGGACATGCACGAACTCGCACATTAGGCACATACACACACACATACCCATACACGTAACTGAAAATAAAAATAAGTAGGAAAAAAGGGATGCCCTCTGCCTCTAAATTTTCACAACAAAATGTTTCTGGGTATTTTATGTATTTGTAGAGTTATCCCAACCCACAGAGTTAGAATCTGAGCTGTCATAACTAACATATTTACACATTTGTTTTTTCATGAGAGAGGATTCTAAAATGAAATGACAAGTTGTGCCATGACAATTAAGATTCCAATTCAACTGAACCGCAGCAAAATAGGTCAGTGGCTTTGCTTAGGGTGAGAGGTGATGTGTGGCTGCTCACATCCTGGAGGACTCATTAGCCATGAATCCTTGTATAAGAACTATTTCCATACAGATACTATTCCACTCCTTTGAGGGGAATAATAGCCATTCATTTCTCATTTGTAGGCGTCATCTGTTTTGCAAAGTATAGGTAAGAGCAGCAATCAGAGGAAATATGAGGATAATCTAGCTCAGAGCAGGAGAAAGGCAGATGGCAGACTCAGCTCCTGGGGATAATATACACTGTGGAGGAAAATGCTAGGGACATTCTGTTATTCTGATTTTTGACAGAAGAAGAAAGAAAGACCTATGATAGTTGCTCCTTGGCCACTTGACCATTTGTCTGTGAGCAGACTTGATGTCATCATGAAGGCTCACACCATAAATGGGAAGCCCATATCCACTCTATCAGCATCACAGTAACTGGCGGCAGCTGCCTTGTCACAGTGCAGTTTCACACCCAGGCAAAGCCAGGTAATAGGACACAGCAGGCATTGAATTTATCTCACAAAAGATTGATTCCACCTAAGAGCTTAGCAGGCTGGTTCACTTTTCTTAGGCTTCCATACTCTGCAGCATATAAACTACACATATAATATGGGCACAGAAGAAAACACAAAGTTTGTGGATTTCTGCAGTTCAAGTTGCCCACACAAGGAGCATAGAGATGAAGAAACAGCGCAAGTGTCCTCTCCTGGTATAGTCGGCCCATCACTACATTAGCGCTATCTAACCTTCTACAGCTCTGTCCGTGGCACTGAGCCGTAGTGCTGGCCACATGTGAGTTATGTGAGCCCACACTCTCCAGTGTGTGTCTTTTTGCACTTGGCTTCTTCAGGTCAGCACTTTGTGTCCCCATGTATTCCATATGTCTTTGTTTAATATGAGTCACTCACTCGCCTTGATTTTTAAGTTATCTGTTGTTTCATGTTAAACTGTTGATGACCGTAATTCCTGTGCACTTTATAAGGTTTTTTTTTGTTGTTGTTTGTTCTGTGTTTTTGTTTAGTGTGTGTGTGTGTGTGTGTGTGTGTGTGTGTGTGTGTGTGTCCTTTTATGGGAGAATGTATATGTAAATACAGGTCCCTGTGGGAGCCAGAAGTGGGTAGTGGGTGTCAGATCTCTTGGACAAGGAGCTGTAGGCCATGCAAATAGGCCAGTGTGGGTGCTGGGAACTGAACTAGAATACTCTGGAAGAGCAGCATTCCATCTTAACTGCAATCTGATCTCTCCAGCCCATCGAGAAATGTTATAATTTATTTCTCATGATATATACATGTATGGATGAACTTTGAACAGCATGTAGAAAATGAGTTATTGTGACCTTTGAAAGATATGTGTTCAATAATATTTGATACTGCCAATAAGTTTTCTAAAGTCATTGTACTAGCTTACATCCACATTATAGTGTATGTGGATTTTAGTAACCACAAGTTTTGCAATATTTGATACTTTTGGGATTCTCATTTTTTTCTTTGGAAGGCACATAGTAATATTTCATCATATCTTTAATTTTTACTCTTTTTCTATCTAAAAAAATAATCAATTTTTCATAAGATTGTTGGTTGTAGCCATAGATTGCCTTTGTGACGGGCATATTACTCATTTTTATATCATCAGTTGGTTTTCCATTTTCCTTAGTAATTTGTAAGAAATATTAATACATGCTAGTATATACATTTATCTATAGAAAAAGACATGCACATGTGTGTTCATGTGTGAACAGTGAACAGAAACTTTTGTCTTATGTGACTAACTTTATGGAAAATAAACATAATTAATATTATGTAAATTTCTACATTTACTATACATACATTTACTATGTAATTATAGTTAAGATAGGTATAGTAAACATAATCCATCTAAGGTGCTTTGAATTATAAATGTCCCACATAGGCTCTAGAACTTAAATGCTTCACTGATGGTAGGCGGCACTGTTCGGCAAGGATCAAGAGGTATGTCTTTATTGTAGTGTATGTGGAGCTGCGGGTAGATTGTGAGAGTTTAAAGACTGACTCATGCACTATTTTTTAACTCACTTTCAACTTCCTCTTGAGGCTCAATATGTGAGCCTTCGCCTTCCTGTTCCTGCCACTAATCTCTTCAATTCTACATCTTAGATGCTAAGCCCCTGGAATCTTAAACCCAAATGAACACTTCCTTCTAAACATTCCTTTTGTCATGGTGTTTTATTACATCAAGAGAAAGTAACCAATACAGCTTCTCTCTGGATTGAATATTCCCTCCTTCAGTAGTAATGTCTTAAGACAGAACATTTCTTAAATCTCATGGCCCCAAATTGCATTTTTAAGTTAAGTACCAAACTTGCCCCTGCTTACCATATGTGTGTGTATATTGTGCATTTCTGCATTTTATCATTTTCTTCTGAAAGCCTAAATTTCGTGGGTAGTTTGAAAAACTGGTAACATATGCTTTTCCATGTGCCTATCAGTGTTATTTATTAGTGTAGGAAAATAAAATCCTTCCCTGCTTTCATCTCTCTCATACATCTTCTGTGTTTATGGGGTGGTGTCTACGGTCCCTGCTCTACTCCCGTGCAGTTGTTCATGCTTGTAGCAGTTGATTGCTACATCGTACATAGGTCTGCACAATGGTTCTTCTTATCAGAGAGCCTAAATCCTCTGGAGGTTTTGTCAAGATTACCTTGTATATTCCTGGCATATGTGTCTGCATGGATATTTTAGAGTAAACATTATGTAAAAACATATACTTGTATAATTTTTATTAAAATTGAATTGGGAGAATTGATATTTTTACAGTATAGTGTGTTCCAACCTACAAATAGGGCCATACTTATTTAATGAAATGAAGTCACCTCTAATTAATTTCAGTGGAGCTTGTCATTTTCAGAGTAGAAATATTGCATCTATTTCATCCTTAGGTTTATTCCATTATTATATTTTGGTGTTATAAATACATGTTTTATATTTTCTATTTCTTGAGAATCAATAAATATAAAATTGAATTTTTATTATCATTCTCTTCTAAATACTTAAAATTACAAATTAATCATAAATTTGTGTGTAACTTATTTTGGAATAGGTAATTATATAATTATTGTACATATATTAATCATTTTATTTAATATTTTATATTCTTTTATTTTTAGTTCTCTGCCTCCTTATCAACCCAATACTAAATGGAATAAATGACATTAGACATCTCTTTTCTTCTTGTTTTCAATCATAGGAGGAAACAATACTTCTTTTATTACTATTTATTGTATTTGATCTTACTATATAAAGAAATTGTCTAGTCTTAGCTTGTTGAGAGTTTTATAATTGATAACTCTTCCATTTGTCTCCATTTTCTGAACTTCCATCTTATTTGAAGTTAATTATTTTGCTGCTGGGCATAATATTATGTATTGTTACATACACACACAAATATTCATGAATAAATAGATGTTAATATTTTCTTTATACTTTATGTACCCATACCACTTTAATAATTTAAATTTCTCCTCTAGTAATAAAATCTATATAAGTGGTATGAGCACAGAGGAGCGAGATGAGAGTTGCATTCTTAGGAGAGAGTTTCAAATGGTAGAGAACGGATCACTAAGATCCTGTTGGATGTGGCCAGGTCTGAAAGACAAATACCCCTACCTACTAATATGGAGCCACAAAGACAAAGTTTCTGGTTATATCTATGGAGGGATTTTACTTAAAAGAAGCAGTTACACCTTAATGGGTCTACTATACACTATGCTGATTATCTGAGGTAACATTCTAAAAGGCCAACAAAGGAGCTAAGCAAAGTGGCATGCACCTTTAATCCCAGCACTTAGGAGGCAGAGGCAGACAGATCTCTATGTGTTCTAAGACCAGCCTGGACTACATACAAAGATCTTTCTTTTAAAGAAATCCAGCAAAGAATGTTTCATAAAGTACACGTTAGTTAAGATAATGAGCACAACCACAATGGTGAATTTAACCTGCAGATTAAAAAATCCAATTTACTAAACAGTAGTTTGGGAATGCACTTAGTAAAGATTGACAGAACCGACAGCGAGCATGGAAAACTCCACAATTATTGTGTACAGTAATAACAAACCTCTTCTTTGAGCTAATGGGACACATCAAAGGAAGGAATATCAGTGCACTATAGCTTGATATGATATCCTGTCTGAAAAATAACTAGATTACCTGAACCTACTTCTCAGCTGTATTTTTTTTTTTTTATAAAAATGACCAACTGAGAAATGTACATGAAACTTGAAAGTCAGAAGTACGATAGTAAGAAAATGAGATAAAAATGAATAGGTGCTAAAATAACAAGTTGATTGTAGAATATTCTTTGTCTATGCTCTTCCAGTCACAGCTAGTTCATTAGCTCAGTGAACAGTCTTGCCAACTGTATCTCCACAAATAATACTTAATTTGGAATCAACAGTCAGTTGCTAATAATCAGACATGATGAAAGGCAGATGAAGAGATGCCCAAAATGTCCCAGAAGCAAAGGAACTGGATGGTGCACTGGAAGATGTCATCTTCATAATTTTTTAAAGACATATATCGCTTGATGAGTCTTCATAGATTTCAAAGTGATATACAGTGTTTTGATTAATTAATCCTATTGAACAAAGTAAAATCAAACTATTTATTGTTGGGTTTTCTGAATATATTCAAAGAAAAAACATTGACTAGATAAATGACTATTAAGTATTAAAGTCTATGCTGTCTTACTCTAGTAAGTAAATCTGGAATTATCTCCTAACTAAATTCAATATTCCTGACTGTATGGCAAGAGAAACAGGACCTTAAAGGATGGCTGACAGATATCACTACCCCTACATCTCACAAGGCTTTAATAGTCCCCTTGACCTCTAATTAGACAAGAAACAAATCACCAGGTTTTGATTACTATATTGTAATGAAGGGTGAACCGCAAAGTCTTTCGTTTGTTTCTTCTTCCTCTTTCCCTGCCTAGAATTCCATGGAAACAATAGTCTCTGGGCATAAAAATGACTTTACACCACGTTCCCAGATTCTCTGGGTAAACATCTTCCTCTAACACAAATGTCCTTGGCTTTACCTGAGATGATTTCACTGTGCCCATGTCTAAGAAGCTATGTGACATTAATCTATTGTTACCTTACAACAATGACAAAGTCCATTTGTGGAAAAAAACCTGAGTATATGTTCCTTCTCTCTCAGATTGCTGTAAAGGCTTCCCCAAGAGCCATGTGTTGCAACCATAGAATATTGTTTATGTATCAAGGACCTCTGTTCATTCAGCTTCCATGCCACTTTACTCTGCTGAAGGGTAATCCTCAAAACAACAACAACAACACCAACAACAACAACATTGTAAGTCTATCATAGGCAATTGCTAATCCTGTCTGATCACACAAATTGAGTTATGGGAGCTCTCCACTCTTTGGTACACAATATTTGTTATATAGTCACATACTATACTGTAATCAGCCTCTACCATAGGCCATTAGTAATAGTCCAGGAGTAATGTTTATTTTTCAAATTTATTTATTCACTTTATATCCTAATCATAGCTCCCTACTCTCCCCCTGGTCCCACCCTCCCTCACTCTTCCCCATGTCCAGCCTCCTCTACCTTTCAGAAAAGAGAGCCCCCACCACCACCTACCCTCCTCATCACATCAAGTGTCATCAGGACTGAGTACATCCTCTACACAGTGGCCTGGCAAGGGAGCCCCACCAGAAGGAAGTCATAGAAAAGCAGGTAACAGAGTCCATGTCAGAAACAGCCCCTCTTCCCCTTACTAGGAGACCCACATGAAGACCCAGCCGCCCATCTGGTGCATGTGTGTAAAAGGGGCCTAGGTCCAGCCCATACATGGTCTTAGGTGTTTCAGTCTCTGCAAGCCTCCCTGTGTCCAGGTTAGTTGGCTTTGTGGAACTCTTGTTCCCTCTGGGCCCTTCTATCCTTCTTCTCACTCTTCCACAAGGCTCTCTGCACTCTGCCCAATGTTTGGCTGAGTCTCAGCACCTGTTTTGATCCATTTCTGGGTAGAGCATCTCATAGGACAGCTTATGCTAGGCTCCCAGCTGCAAGTATAGCAGAGTGTCACTAATAATGTCAGGGGCTGGCTATCTTGCATAGTGTGGCCAGGCATTAGTTGGACATTCCTTCCATCTCTACGAAGAGTTGGCATTCCTCTTTGTATCTGCCTTCCTACACAATGGCTTGTCTTTATCTATCCAGTATACTAGTGTAGATAAACTACCATATCTACTAAGTAATATCAGGGCTGACTCTATTTCAGCCTATCCCCAATGCCGAACAATTCCTTCTGCTCTCAAGCAAAATGTAAATCTATTACCTCACAAACAAGACAACAGAATCCCTCTGTTCATTCCTTTCTTTTTACTGATTAAAAATCACAATACCTTATTTCATGCTTTAGAAGAAAGTTTCCTCATATCTCAAACTCCTTGAGACCAAAAAAACCATCCTTAATATGAAAGGACCTTAAATAACCACATCTGGAGTACATGTGTCCTCACAAAGTTCCAAGAGCACAGACACTGGAGCTCTTCACCAGGGTTAAGATGACTGACACAGGTGATCACCATCAAGGATTTGGGGATACAAATGCTTTTTAGACTAGACTGTAACACAATAGAAAAAGACCTCATTTCTTAATATGAATATTCCTTCTTTTTCATTTCAATCACAGATGACTGTGACCCTCTTCTGATACCTTGAACTGGCAAATCAGATAATGAAATTTATGTGCCCTTGATGAGCCCAATCCATTCTCAGGGGGCAGGGTGGGGGCGGGGGAAGAAAGTAAAACTGCATTAGATCTGTTAGTAAATTCTGAAGTGGTCTATTAAATTAACTATGATTAGCTTGGTTTTGAGAGATAAAGAGATTAATTAAAATGAACGATCATGAGCTGCAAATTCCATCCTATTTAGGTTTTTGAAGATGGCTCAATCCTCTATGTTTTGACTGTATTGGTCTTGATTTAATGTGGCCAAAGCACGTGGGGTCTTCAGGACTCTGTCTTTTTTGTAGCAATAAATCTTACTATAAAATGTCAATCAGTGTGTGGTCTCTGACAAATCTTAATGATGTCTATTATCGCTGTATATTTAGGAAATAGAAAACTGACTACTGTGTTAGATTCCAAGTTAAGAATCTATTGCGCTTCTGTGATCTTATCTCATCAAGGGTCCGAAACAATGTTCTGACTCCTCTAATCTCTGAGCTTGTCTTACAATCTAAAAGAGATGATGCAGCATCTTTCAAATGCTTTCAGCTTCACAGCATTTCAAGCAGACATTTATAAAACAGTGAAATGATTGGCAGAGGCCTAAGTCAGGGCTCTATTATTTGAACCTGATATCCTTCTTGTATTAGGAAAGGGTTTATCTGCCAGGATTCTCTACAGAAATGAAATGAGTAGACATCCGATATCACATCTACTAACTTTGCAAGGTTAGCTAGCGGACCCTGGGAAGAGCCAATGTCTTGGGTGATGTGTGAAAGCCTTCACCAGAAGAATTCTTGTGATGAGAAAGTAAGGTATATGTTTTCTAGAAGTCTTAAACTTCCTAGAAAAATCCTCCAGGCTATGGAGGGCAATCTGCCTTACTTCAACTAACAATTTCAATCTTGCTTCATGCAAAAGTACCCTCAACAAAAAGCTATGGACTAATCCTAGACAACATGTATGGGCTTTGATCCCAGCAAAATTAGCATAGAAATTAATCATCTCTGAGATTTTGGCAATTTGTTTCACTTTGTAATTCTTAGGCCATCTAGTAGCTCTTGAAAGACCTTTAATTCTGTCAGTTATGTCAGAGTCACATATGTCAGAGATGTCTTTATGAACACACTGGTGGAACTTGCTATCTCATTGTACAACTTGCCCTGTTCTTTTTCTAAGAACTGATTCCACTATGGACTCAGGCAAGATGTGTGGCTTTTTTTTTTTTAAATTGGTGTACTGAGAATGGGTAGAGTGGATGAAATCCTGGGATCAGCACAGCGTGTAGCTGACAAGCTGTAGCCATATATATATTATGTCTCCTAAGGAGGAAGACTAGACTGAGAGAAACAGGCTGCTTCTTTAAGTCCAGAGGCTGCTAGAGAATCAAAGAATGGTATTCACACGGAAAAACAACCAACTCTTCCTTCCTCTGCCATGGCCTTGAGTTTGAATAGCCGACTTACCAAGTCTGTGGATTTACCCTTACCTCACATTCCGTTCTCACCATGATTTAAGCACGGTCTGTCATTGTGGTCACGGTTCCTTCGCTGCTGGCAGAGAAAGGTTTAAATGGCTCCACATAAATCAATGAAATTTTCTCTATTATCTTAAATTGCTAATTGTTTAGATTACTCCTTTTCTCAGCCACTTGACTATGCTGCCTTCATAACTTCTGATTTCTCATAATGCAGGAAAAAAATGTCCAGCTACTTAACAAGAATAAAAGCCTAAGTAACAGTAATGTCACAGCAAGCCAATGGCTGTCAGCATTCCAGACTTCACAAGTAATAGGTTTTTCTTTGCCAGCTTCTCACTGCAGGGCCCAGCTCAAAAATCCAATTTTTTAGAAGCAACAAGTACACTAAATCCCAGTTGCAAAGGAGCCTCCACCGTTAAGTACATGCTCAGGTGGTTTATTACAAAAACGTTCTAGGGTGAGACCAGTAAATGGGAATGAAAAATATTTAAATTAAAGGGGAAAATTGAAGAAGCAAAGACTCTTTTTTTACCTATTATTTTAATTTCTGTGTGATAACTGGAGAATCTCTAGGGTCTAAATATCTCATATTGTTGTGCCCTGACAAAAGAAAGCTGGCTCTTGTGTTCACATCCTATGGAGTCTTTTCCTGTGAGCTGCTGTGGAACAAAGTGAATGATATAACCAAAAAGTGTTGCTGGATCTTCTTAAAAGCAAGTGTGTCTGTGTCAAACACTAAACCTAGTCATGGAGATGACCCTTGAGAACAAACCCAGAGAAACTCAGAGAACAACAGAAGATGACCAAGTGACTAGGAAATAATACAAAGCCACCTGCTCCACCTCCACAGTTTCCCCAAGTAGTGCTGTGAGGATATAGGGCCAGAAAAAAAAATCCATGCCTGGGAAACTGTGGGATTAGACATTTTTAAAACCCATTATGCCACTTCTATTCTCAATAGCCAAGTAAGATATGAAGGAGAGATACTATGTCTTATGATTGATGAAGAAACAAGGTTACCAAGTCTGCAAATTAATTAATTGCTAAAGATGGGACCAAAGCCCAGATAGCCTGATTCTTTGTCCAAGGCTGATGTTCTCATTAATCAGTGGCTTTTATTACATAGTAGAGTATCCTTTAAACTTATTATCAATTTGTCCAGAGGAGATTTACAATCTATGCTAAACTGATACACACTCTCCCTGCCACAAATCAATACTCAGCAAAGTCAATATTGAGTTAGCATGATCCACAATGTGAGATAAGACATGGCTGACTCAGGGAGGGCAAGGGTACTTTCCTTCACAGTAAGTTCCGGCTGTAGATTAAAAGGTGAGTTGCAGCTTCAAATGTGAGTACTGGAGACTTGATCTCAACCACCTGTGGCTGTGGCTTTCACTGGGAGAGATTTTTCCAATGTAACAAGAATGAAGTGAGGTTATCAGGCTGGGCTTTAATCTAATCTTTTTTTAAAGAGTGAAGACAGATTAGCATGGGGAGCAGAAGGTGAAGGCAAAGCGTCTGCATGCATGAGGATATGCATCTGCAAGGCAAGGAAAGTAGAATGGAGGGCCTCCACCACAAGGTGGGGAAAGGGGAGTGGGGATTCACCAACACCTGATTTCAGAACTCTGAGATTACAAGTGGTTGCTATTTGAAGCCATCTAGGTTTTGGTAGCTTACCGTGGAGTGGCTGGCTTTAGAAACTGAGGCATGGTCTGTATGGGAAGGCAAGAGTAACCCTCACGATGAGCTCCAACACATGATGACATCTGAAGCAAGTTTAAAGAAGAAATATCGCAAGATTGATCTCCTAATGTTGAAACCTCAAAATAAAGTTGGAACTTGGCATTAGTCCTTTCTTCTTCATAAGGCTTAACTTCTTCCTAGACGCTGTTTCATTCTGCTCTCAGAGTGAACTAAGCCAAGGAGACGGAGCGGTTTGTCATTTAAGGGAGAACACTCTCAATCAGATCCATGATTTTTATTTTAACTTGAGGGAAAAAATCTTTTTTCTAATTACCATTTAACTCAAGTGTATGAATGAATTCCTTTATAAAATTTCTTTTAAAATATTTCAAAACAAACCAAAGGTAGAGCTAGTTCCCATACGTATTGAAGTTCCTTCTGAAAATTTGCAGGAACTGATATTGGTGGCTTAGACACATATTTAACTGCTACATAAAAATGTACTTATGCCACAAAGAAGTCAGAGTTTTAAAAGAGAATGAATTATACTATACACATCCATCATATCCACCTTCCCTTTCTTCCCTCCAAACCCTTCCTTATAACACCCTTGCTTCTTTTAAAAATTTTTTTATTAATTTATTCTTGTTACATCTCTATGGTTATCCCATCCCTTGTATCCTCCCATTCTCCCCTCCCTCCCATTTTCCCCTTATTCCCCTCCCCTGTGACTGTTCATCAGAGGGATTACCTCCCTCTGTATATGCTCATAGGGTATCAAGTCTCTTCTCGGTGACCTGCTGTCCTGATGCACCAGCACACAACAAGAAAATTTGCTCAACCATGTTCATAGCAGCCTTATTCATAATAGCCAGATCATGGAAACAGCCTAAATGTCCCTCAGTAGAAGAATGGATAAAGAAACTGTGGTACATATACACTATGGAATACTACTCAGCTATTAAAAACAAGGAATTCCCGAAATTTGTGGACAAATGGATTGAGCTAGAGATGATCATAATGAGTGAGTTAACCCAGAAGAAGACAGACTCAAATGGTATATACTCACTTATATCTGCATACTAGCCCAATGGGCATGTCCCACGAAAGCCTTCCCTTACCAGGAAACTGGGACCGAGGGGAGGACATCCTATTGGGCTTCTTTTAAAATTGATAGCCTCTTTTTTTAGTTAATTGTTTTGTACATATATGTATATGTATCATATGTATTCATATAAGGTTATCCAGTAACATGTGATTTATGTATATTTTATTGATCTTCTGGATTTCTTTCCTAAATATAACCAGATTTAAGTTATTGTACTAACATATACATTAAAACACAGTCATAAGCTTAATCAACTATACCAACATTTGATTTGTGTAAATAATTTATATACTCCAAGTCATTGTGTGCAGTTTACAGCTGTCTCAAACCTTTGTGGCTGAAGAAATGGAGGAATAAACTCTTTTCTAATATTTAAAAATAAACGAAGAGGGAATGAATATTGCTGAGACGTTTTCCTGATGGCTGCCCACTGGGCAAAAGCAACCACATTAAGAAGATTGAAATTGGAGCAGTTTGCTGTAGGTCATTGCAAACTTTACTGAGTTTCTATACACAAAAATGAAACATTTGGATCAAAGAGTTTCTACAGCGTAGAGAGTTCTAAACACATTCAAATTTGCTAGCACCTGTTACTTTTGTACCAGAACTAGACTGAAAGTCTCATTTCAGACAGAAGGCTTAGCTCAGTCTGTAATGAAGTGAAACACTGTCAGATGAACTCACTGAGTGAGAGAAATTGCTTCCTGCAATTTCCAATACATGATTCATTCATTCACATCTCTAACCTATTTAGAAGAAATTATCTGTGGGGTTCATCAATTTAAAAGCTACTCTCATTCTTTGTAAATGCAATTTTAAAATTTGGTAGATCCCTCCTGCTCCCATCTCCACCTATCCCCAGTATATCTGCAACATCTTTCTATTTCCCGTTCCCAGAGAGACCCATGCATCCCCTTTAGCCCTCGATGTTGCCTGGCCTCTCCGGGTCTGTGGATTGTAGCATGATTGGCCTTTGCTTTACAAATAATATTTACTTGTACGTGAGTATATACAATGTTTGTCTTTTTGGGTCTGTGTTACCTCACTCAGGATGATTTTTGTTTGTAGTTCCACCCATACACCTGCAAGTTCCATGTTATCATTGTTTTAACAGCTGAGTAGTATTGCATTGTGTATATGTACCACATTTTCTTTATCCATTCTTTGATTGATTTGATTGTTTCCAATTTCTGGGTATTACAAAAATAGCTGTTGTGAACATAGCTGACCAAGCATCTTTGTTATAGGATGGATTTGGGGGGTACATGCCCAAGAGTGGTCTATCTGAGACTTGATATATATCAATTTACAATTTTCCGAGAAACTAACACATTGCTTTCAAGAATGGCTGTATAGGTTATACTTCTACTAGCAATTGAGGAGTGTTCACCGTATCCTTGCCAGCATGAGCTGTCACTAGTGTTCTTTATCTTAGCCATTCTGATAGGTAGAAGATTCATTTTGATTTGCATTTTCCTGATGGCAAATGATGTTGACCATTTCTTTAAGTGCTTCTTGGCCATTTGAAATTCTTCTGTTGAGACGTCTTTGTTTTAAATAGGATGATTTGGTTTGTTGATAGAACTGGGGGGATTAGATGGGGAGAGGATGCAGGAAGAGAGTACTGCAAAGACAAGTCAAATTGAGAGGCAATTCTAGGGCAATGGAAACCCCTAAGAATCTATTAGGGTTACCGTAACAAAAATCCTAATAGTGAGGAATACCAAGCCTACACCTTCCAGTAATGGGATCAGGACATCAATCCAGCCACAGAATATTTGATCTACACTTTGCCCTACATGCATGATGTGCTGGGGTACAGATGACACATAAATTATGGAAGTGGCTAATTAATCACTAGTCCAGTTTAAAATCCATGCCACTAGAGGGAGCCCACCACTGACACTGCCTGGAGGACCAAAACCAGAGGCAGGATGGTCCATAGAACTAGGATAAAACCAAAGACGATAGGAAAAAAAAAAAATCAAAGAAATGATGCCTAATGATATACTGTTATACTCATAGATTTGTACCTAACCCAATTATTATCAGAGAGGTTAATCCAGCAACTGATGAAAACAAATGCAGCATCCTATAGCCAGACATTAGCTGGAGCTAGCCAATGGGGTTAAGGACACCACAAGAAAACCACAGAATCAAAAATAAATAAATTAATTAATTAATTAAAATAAATAAATAAATGAATGAATAATAAAAAATTTAAAAAAGAAAATCACAGAATTAATAACCCTGGGCTCATAGGGAGGGGCTCACTGAGACAGAAAGGACAATCAGAATGCCTGCATAGGTCTTTCCTAGGCTCTCTGCATATATGTTATATTTGTGTAGCTTGCTGTTTCTGTGGGACTCCCAGCAGAGGGAGCAAGGGCTGTTTCTGATGCTTTTGGGAGCCTTGTCCTACATGATTGCCTCATCCAGCCTTAATATGAGGGGAGGTGCCTAATTTTACTGCAACTTGATCTATTATATTTGGCTGATTTCCCTCCTCTTTTCTGAAGGGAAAGGAAGAGGAATGGATGGGAATGGAGGAGAAGGGTATGGGAGGAGAGGAAGAAGGGGAAACTGCAGTCAGGTGTAATATATAAGAGAATAAATTACATTTAAGAAGAAAAGAAAAAACATGTTAAAGCGTTAGTTTAAAAAAAATTACTGAAAAGCATGCCTTTCTATATTGATGAAATTGAAACTTCAAAGACTTTTTTTCATTTGTAGCCAGTTGGACAAATATACTCAAGATGAGTCAAGCCTTTCCTATGTATGTAACAGCATGTAAATCCCCTTGTTAATTCCTGTCTTATAAAGACAACACCCAGAATGGGCATAGTGGAAGAAGACAAAGTGATGAGGTGCTAATTTGAAAGCTGTGCTACAATTGGACACTTGAACATGTTATCCAGGTTTCAAAGTTCAATAAAGAATTGGAACCGCTGTTTAAAACTCTGTATGAAATTCAAGTTATTTCTGCTAAGTAAATTTTGTAATAGAACCAAAACTAGAAAATTACATTTTAAAAAAAAACTTTTAAATGTTGGGACTAGGTAATGGAGTATCACCTGTGTTTCTCTAGTGAAAGAACTTTAAATTGCATTAAGAAGCAAGGAAGCATTCTAAATAAATGAATAACTCAGAAGCTTATAGCAAATATTGAAATAGACTACAGCATCTTTGTTTTGGGATGGCCTTTGCTTTAGGTAAACAAAATCTTCAAATCACACAGTTTTTCTGGGGGGAAAAACAAACAAAAATGTTTTATTTTTATGATCCTACTTGAGAAAAAATCAGGCTTGTTTCTACCATAGTTTGCGGGAATTTGAAACTTGTCTTTTGTATGAACTACATTAACTATTGCTTGTTTAAAAGTTTGAATGTCTTAAACACCCACAGTTACAATTAATATTGCCAATAGGGGAGTGAATTTATGGCTTCTGTCATTTTCATGTAGTATTTTAACAAAATTCAAGAGTACACTACAGCAATAGTATGTATATACAATGGTCTAAAGCAGATGGATAGGACTTTTATGTCTTACGTAAGTGGAGTGTGTGTGTGTGTGTGTGCTTCCTTTAAGTCATCTTTGCCTTAGAGCTCCAAGTACGCATCACTCTACTTAGTGCTTTTATTAATTTTACCATATTATAATTGATTTCTTATTTTTTTATTCTTCTCTCATACAATACATGACTGCATCATCCTCTCCACCCCTCCTAGTTTCTCCCCTGATCTCCCCTCTTCCCCACATCCACGACTCCTCCAGTTTGAATTTTTAAATGATTTATTTGAAACATAAAATGTGCACCTACTCATGGTATGTCATGCAGTATATAATATATATATTTATATAATCTATATTAATATATGGACAGTGAAATCAGGTGAAGCAAATCTATGCAAAAGCTTATCACTTATTTTTTCAAAGTATCTGAGGGTCAAAGGATGGGAACAGAACTACCAAATAAAACAGGAGCTCTAAATAAGTGTGTGTAGCTATTCATATGTATGACACAGTAGATTAAAACCCAATCTTTTTCTTTAATCAGAAGAGAATAAAGAGGGCACTAAATATTATTAAGTGGAACAAACCTTCCAGAAATATAACAACTTATAAAATTTGTATATCAAATATATGACTGCCCAATTTCATTTAAAAAGAAAAAGCCTAGGAAGTATAACAAACCCAAAGATCCTGACTAAATATTGAATATTTTAATACTCCCTCTCATATTTAATAGGCCTGTAAAGAATTTTTAGGGCAAAACAATGTATCATCAACTGGATTTAACAAATATACACAGAATATTCTAACAAATATAGAATACATATTTTCCTCGGGAGCACAAGAATGAAGCTATCTCTAAAATGTATCATAAGCCAGAAGAAAACCTTAACTAGTACCAAAAATTAAGGTAATTACTTCTATCCTATTAGATTACAGCAAAATAGAAATCAACAATGAGAAATAGTACAGAAACTACAAATACAATTGGAAAGTAAGTAATATGCTTTTGAAGGGACTGCGGATAATCAAAAGAAACCAAAGAAAAAAATTGCAAGTTAGTTGATTAAAAGGAAAATGAAAATTCAGATCACCAAAACCTTGGGACACAAAGAAGCCAATCTCAAGAAGAACTTCACACCTATCATTGTGCATCCTGAAAAAAGCAAGGAGATCTCAAATGAACATCCACAGGATACACCTAAAGACTCTGGAAAAAAACATGAAGCTAATACCAAGACAAGAGACAGATTGCAAGAAATAATAAAGGTCAGAATAGAAATTAATTAAATAGAGATTAAAGAACATCACACAACAACAAAGATTTGATTATTTGAAAAGGTTGACAGGACTGACAAACCCTTATTCAAAAGCCAACAAAAAGAAAGAAAGCAAGAAGACCAACCCAAATTAATGAAACTAGAGCAACAGAGAAAGTTGTAACAACAGACTCCAGAGAAATACAGAATACCCATCTGAAATACATTAAAGAGGTGTATCTCAAAAGGCTTAAAGAATCTAGAAGAATTGGACAAATTTCTTAAAGCATATGACCTACCAAAATGAAATCTGGAAAGGTATGCAACTCAAACACAGACATAAGTCATTGCAGCGAGTGCAAATCTGCAGTAACAACAGTCCCCCACCTTAATTCAATACTGAGTTCTTCCAAACTTTCATAAAAAACCTAAAGCCAACATTTTTCTAATTTTCCACAGAATAGAAATGGCAAGGAAAGCTCCTAAAATCATTCTAATAAGCCAAAACAGAATTCCAAAACCAGAGAAAGACACAATTAAACCAGTATAAATCAACTTCATTGATTAAAAATAGGTGCAAAAAAATCCCAACAACAAACTTGCAAACAAAATTCAAGAACACTTATATCTTACATCATGACCAAATAAAATTTATTTTGGAAAGTTAGCTAAACATACACAAACTAATGAATAGAATATGCCATGTAAGTTAACTTAAGGGTATAAGTCACATGAAAATCACCATGGATGCAAAAAAGACAAAGTTCAACATGTTTTCACTGTAAAGCTAAATGAGAAGCTAAGGACAGATGGACCACCAACTTTAATAAAGATTTTTAATGACAATTTATGTTACCATTGTAATAAATGATAAACAAATGAGACCACTTACTCTAAAATCAAGAATGAGGCAATGGTACCCATTCTTTTTTATTTGTACCCAACTCAGAAGTACAAAGCTGAGCTAGAACAGCATTAAACTAGGAAAAGCCACAAGACAATTAAAGAAGGAAAGGAAGAAATCAAGCTTTAAGTTTATATATACTTTATTAGAAAAGTTTTAAATGTAAAAAAGTATTTTAGTGAAGTTTCAGAACTCAAAGTAAACATAAAAAGAGGAGAAAATAGGAAAAAATTCCATAAAAAACCACTCAGAGAAAGTATCTAGAAAGAAACCCAAACAAAGTGAGAGTGTTGTACAAGGTAAAGTCAAGACTTTGAAAAGTGAAACCAAAGAATATAGTAGGTAACAGACATTTCATGTCCTTGTATTTATAAAATTAATATTTTGAAAATGGCTACATTACTGAAAGTGACCTACTAACTCAATGTCATTCTCATCAAAACTACAATGCCATCGATCACTGAACCAGTGAAGCATACTAAGAACTCATACGGAAACACAAATGGCACAAGAGGCACATGAACCCTATGGAAAAAGTGTAGCTCAAAGTTCATTTCCAGTTCTTGGTAGTCTCTTCACCCTTCACTGAGGGTACTGCTAGTTTTCCATCTCAGACACTTTGTTTTTCATTCCTAGATATTTGACTGGTATTTTCTGTGCCCTTTTAAACTGCAGTTAATGTGGGAAATCTCTATTTTCTTGAAATTGAACAGGCGGTAAACTTTAAACCCCTACCCAGATCTAGCCAATGGTCAGAACAGTCTCTACACTTGAGTGGAGAGTGGGATATGACTTTCTCACGTACTCTGGTGCCTCACATTTGACCATGTCCCCTGGAGGGAGAGACCTGGTGGCACTCAGAGGAATGACAGCAGGTCACCAAAAAGAGACCTGATACCCTATGAGCATATACAGGGGGAGGTAATCCCCCTCAGTCACAGTCATAGGGGAGGGGAATAAGGGGAAAATGGGAGGGAGGGAAGAATGGGAGGATACAAGGGATGGGATAACCATTGAGATGTAACAAGAATAAATTAATAAAATTTAAAAAATAAAAAATAAAAAAATAATGAAGGACAAAAAAAAAGAAAGAAAAGAAAAATGTTCTTATAGTAACTCAATAATTGCATAACAGTTGTTGTCACTCTTACAATGGCTTTCTATGTATGAAAAGCCTTGTACGAGAACACACACTTTGTGTCATTGTAGTTCATCTTTCCATACTTGCTAATTTTTACATTGTATGTAATATTATGCAAATTGTACTTCTCATAAGTGAGATACTTGTAAGAGACAAATAACACAAGTTAATAAATACCCTACTGCAATTTTTTTTCACCGATTGGGGTTCGTAAAACACAAATAAATCTAGGTGTGAACCTCTTGAAAATACTTTGTCCAATGACAAAATAACTATATGTATTTAAGCAAACCATTGCTCTATGCTTTATTTTGGGGGCTTCTCACACTAGAAGGCCTTTATGCTGGGAGGAAAACATCATGTTGTAAATGGAAGACATGACCTTTTCAAAACAGAAAACGGAGAGCTAAAATGATTCGGTTTGTAGGTATGCTTGTTTTCAACTTTGAAATTTTCAAGTCTAACTTTAAATACATTATTGTTTGGGGTACTTTTGGTCCTTATATTTTAAAGTTGTTAGATATTTTTATGTTGGATAGTTCAAACATTGTTTTCTCAGTAACCTTTGAAATGGAAGAGAACTATAGAATGTTCCTGGGAAGGTCACCTGATTGACCACAGGAGAATCTTTAATGTACTGATTCCTGCAGAGGAATGCTGTAAGCTTTATTATAGATACACATAGCTGGAATTAGCTGTTAGCTGTTAAATTATCCTTGTATACAGTTGCCAAGTCTTCTTGATCTTTAACAAGCACCCTAATAGTAATCTACATCAATAATTTTAACATTGAAATTTTAAGATATTTCTAAGAGTTTAGGAAATAATTTGAAATTAATTTTTTAACATCTTAACATGGTTATGAACATAAATTGCAGCTGTTATCTCACTTAGAAAAGGTCCCAGAAGACATCTCCAGACCTCACTATTGATTTTCTTCAACCTACAATGGGATTAGATCCTGCCGAGCATACCATGTATTAAAAATAAATTTGATACAACTAATTTATGAAGCACCATGGCTCAGTCTGACTTAGTCTCAGGACACTTATACTACCGTATTAGAGCAAGATGTCTTATTTTTAAAATGTACGCTCTATTATAGTCTCTATTTAATAGTATACTCAGGGTAAAAAAAAAAACACAGAGGTTTTATAAATAAGCCCATTTCACATCACTGTAAAATCAAATATTTGGGTTAAACATTTCAAGTTATGAACTGTTTATATTTTATACATGTTAGCTTCATGAACAAGTGGCAATTTAGGGGGATCATATCTGTCTTCTGAGAGCCAGAAGCAATATCACTAATCCCATATCTGTTAACTTGGTGGCTGCTTTATAGCATATATTTTCCTGTATATAAGAGTAGAGTTGAATAAAACAATGTATTTCTGCACATACATTCCAGTTGTTGAGCATGTGTTTCATTGAAAATCTATAACAATGGGTAGATAATGGGTTTTTCACTTTGAGAAGGAAATGAACAATGTATTTGATCAGAAACTCATAGAATAATATTAAATAAATATGTGTCAAGAAAACTAAACATGGAAGCATGTTTTAGAAACACAAGCTAGAAAACTCGATATCTGAAATTAGAGGCTCGGGATATCCTGTGATGGAAATTGGTACTATTTCAATCAAATACTTCATCATTAAATATAAGTTAACTTTTATGTAACAAAAATATCATAGAATTCATATCAAGATATGTTTTACTTTATTTATCAAAACAATGTGTGTAAAGCTGTACAAAGGAGTAAAAAGTAACAGAAAAGCTGTGTTTGTGTATGAGGGTGAACAATATCTTATTTTTTTTTATAAATTTTAAAAAGTATTCTTGAAGTATATAACCATCACAATTACCCCAAAAGGCCAAGAGTAGCAAGGTAAACTTGAAAGACTTGAAGAAACTTGTTCCTCATTATGAATGGGATAAATTGTATTTTCTATCTTCCCCACACCATAACAACTCAGAGGCTCCATGGGGTGAAATGATAGAGATTGTATTCTGGCCTGTGCTCCACAGCATTGTGGTTTTCCCATGAGAATGGACCATCATGTCATTCAGAAAGAAATGACTCTCAATTCTCTCCATATCCATTGGTCTTATGTGACTAAAGGGAAGCACTGTTTGTAAATTTGGCTTAATACTTATTGAATGTTTTGTGAAGTAAATGTTTAAAGCTAGTAAAATATTGTATGAGAAATTTTTATCCCAAGAATATTTGACTCTACTATCAATTGTTTGAGAAAGAATATTCATAAAGAGGTGGATAAGACCAAGAAGAGACTTGATACCCTATGAGCATATAAAAGGGAAGGAAGTCCCCCTCATGCACAGTCATAGGAGAGGGGAGTAAGGGGAAATGGGAGGGAGGGAAGAATGGGAGGATACAGGGATAGGATAACCATTGAGATGTAACAAGAATAAATTAATAAAAAAAATTTTTAAAAAGAAAAATTCTTGTTACTCTTCGTGATGCTCTGACAAAAGAAACTTAAGTGTGGAAAGGAAGGCTTGCTTAGCTTGTGGTTTTAGAAATGATATGGTCTCTCCTGTTAGAGAAAGCATGAGTGGGCAGCAGGAGTGAATGGCAGCTGGCACCTTGCATCAGTGGCCAAGAAGCAAGAAAGTTGAATTCTGGTGCTTGATTCTGTTTGTATTTTGTATTCAGTCTGGGACCCTAACCTGCAGAAGGGTGCCACTAATACATTCACATTGGCTTCTTTTTCCTCAGTTGAACATCACTGAAAACATCCTCATAGATACACCCAGAAGCTTCATTTCCCTAATAATTGTAAATAAAAATAAAGTTGAAAAACAAGATTATCCATTACTCTGTTATAGTTATTTTTCACAGTTTATTTTACATTATAGTAAAGCACACATAAAATGTTAATAATAAGCATTTGAATGTATAGATTCACTTTCATTGGGAACATTTTAAAAACATATGCATCTCCAAGCTCATTTTATTTTTGTAAAGCTGAAAATGTGTGCCCACTTTCCTTGTCTCAATGCCTTAAGACCATCGTTTACACAATGGAATATTATCGAGCTATTAAAAATAAGAAAATCTTGAAATTTGTAGGCAAATGGATGGGACTAGAAATTATCATACTGAGTGAGGTAACCCAGATCCAGAAAGACACGCATGGTAAATACTATTTGTAGGTGGGATTAGCCCAACATAGATGCCTCTGAGAGACTCCACCCAGACAGACAGATACTGGGACTGGAAGGCCGACTCCGCAGGGAACAGTGAGACTTGCATGGAAGAAGGGGGCTAGATAAACTGGAAGAGGTCAGGAGCTCCACAGGAAGACCATCAAGGCTGGTGGATCTGGACACAGGGAGCCTGCGTAGGCCGATGCACCCATGGACAATGAGTGAAGAGAACCTAGATGCCTGTTCAGATGGAGCTGACAGACAGCAGATTCTCCAAGTCAGGAGAAGGACTACCACTGAACCTCAGACTTGCACTCTGGTGCCCACAATTTGATCACTACCTCTTGGCAGGACAGCCTTGCAGGTACACAGAGGAAGGCAGCACAGGCTATCCTGATGAGACCTGAAAGGCTGTGGCCAGACAGTGGAGTAGGAGGGCACCCCAGTCAGAAGTCTAAGGGAGGGGAACAGGGCAGAAGAGGGAGAAAGGGTAGGAATGGTAAGATAAGAGGGAGGGGATAACAATCGGGATGTGATGTGTGAATAAATTATAATAAATAAAATAGTTTTAAAGACCATCAACCATCATTCAACTTTACACCTGTGATTTTGAAGATGTGCCACAATGGTTTCATTGAGTACTTATCTCTTTGTATCTGGATTTTTCTCCTTAGTACAAGTGTCCTCAACATTCACACATTTCACAGAATGGGTCATAATTTTCTTTTTTTTTTTTAAGACAATGCTATTCCACTGTGTAGATATACTACACTTTTTCTATCCATTCATCTGTTGGTGGATATGGGATTCTTTCTACATCTTAGCTGTTGAGAACGTTGCTTCTAGGTGTAAAGTTAGAAATATTTTAAAATCATATTTTCTTTCCCATCTCTAATATCCTTGGAGATCATAACTACAACAGGAAAAACGCAATTTAAGTAAACAAGATATGTTGGGAAAGTGATTTTCATTGCTTCCTCAAATAATAGATGCAATTCCACAGGGACATGGGGGAGTTGGGGAGGGAGGGAGGTAGACAGAGAGGGGGAGAGAGAGAGAGAGAGAGAGAGAGAGAGAGAGAGAGAGAGAGAGAGAGAGAGAGAGAGAGAGAGAGAGAGAGACAGACACAGAGACAGACAGACACAGATACAGACAGAGAAAGACGACTCTGGACTCTTCTCCTTTCTCTGGATCATCATTCCTCTTCCAAGAGACGAGAATATGTGTACAATTTATTACCTTTGCTCTTCTGCACACACTGTTCATTTCCTCCTGGCCTACCTTAAAGCAGAAAGAGCTATATGTGTGACAATTTATCGTCTATCTCATCAGACAAAGGTCAATGTCACAAATATCCTTATTTGAGTATGATTATTATAGCTTTGATAGGGCTTTTATTTTGTGCTGGATATTACATATTACTGTAAGTCAAAGGGAAGAAGTTTGGCTCTTCATCAACACACCTATTTTATGTCATCTAGTGACAGTCTTACCCTATCTTTACACACATCCTCTGAGCTCTGGAAATTTAGTATCATTGGTTACTATGTTTCTTCTTCCATTTACTTATATATGTACATATATATTATCAATATACATACTCTACACTTCATAAAGGCCATATTGGTGTATCCATTTGGTTTATTTTATCAAGTGCATTAACTTAATATATTTAAATTTTATGTACTAAATATCAAACTATTTCACTGATAGCTTTTGTTGTTCTTCATTAAAGTTTCAAATTACACCACAGACTATTCAGCTTCTCTCCTCTCCTTCCACTGCATACATAAGAATCCAGGATTTGGCAATTATAAGTGATGTTGAAATGTTTTCACAAGAATTTTGTATTGTTGGGAGTCTAACTTCAGTGTGAATTCCTCGAAGAGTCGTTTATGTGAGAAAATGAAAATTCATCTATAGTTTTGTAAGACAGTGCCAAATGTCTTTCCCAAAGCAGCAATAACTTTAAAATTTTTGCCAATGTAGTAGGCGAGAAATGATATCTCAATTTAGTTTTAATTTGCATTTGAAAATCTCATAAATTTCAAGTTTATTTTAATATAAGTTTGCTAAACGACTCACATCTAGTCCTTACTTTTTAGATTATTGTCTAACTTTATATAGGATTTCTGGCATTATTTTAATTTTCAAAGTTCTTTCTTATATTAAGGACATCAAACTTTTTCTTTGACACATTACAAAGATTGTTTCTCTACTTTTACATTCATCTTTAATCTTTATTAATAAAACTTTTGAAATGAAAGCTGTTTTTCTTTTAATTTTATGGGGTAAAATATATTAAACTTTACTTTTACTGAGTCAATAGCCTGAATCATGTAGAGAGTTTGTCCCCAAGTACAAGCTATAGAGAATAGTTTCATTTTACTTCAGAACTGTGTGGTTTCACATCTTGACTTTGGTATAGGAAGAGGACTGGTATCATGTTGTGTAACTTGAAACAACTATGCAATTATTCACATTAAAGATAATTGATTCATGAACTTGAATTTATGCATTAATTATGTGGTATATCTTATAATTAGGCCTACCTTTTTCTACACTTTTCATCCTAGCCAACCCATTGTTTTTCCTACTCACTTGTGCGAAGAGTCTGTTTTCATTCAGAAGCTTTCAGATCTCTTTTACTCTCTGTGAAAGATAATTCTCCTTCACATGTCTTCATTTTCTGCATTTCTTACCAGTTCTATGTGTTTATTTTTTTATATGGATTTTATGTCAACTACATAACTTTAAGTAAATGTTGTTGGTGTGCTTGTTGGAACCACATAAAATTTATGAATTGTTTCAAGATTATTTTCACTTGTTATTACTGAATGTGCTGAGCAAAACAAAATCAGTATCTTCTTTCATTTTAAGTTTGCCTTTTAACCTACAGGGTGTGGTGTGCGTGTGTGTGTGTGTGTGTGTGTGTGTGTGTGTGTGTGTGTGCGCGCGCGTTACTTATCTTTGCATTGGTTTTCAAGAGATATATGGAATTATGGCAGGATACTATGGGTATATTAAGTGACAGAGTGGTAACATATCACATTGGAGAGAACTGCCTCATAGACGGAGATGATCTTGAATTCTTTGGAATAACCCAGAACAAAATCAATAGAAAAAAATTGACAGGCAGAGGACAGAAAGGTAGTAGAAAGTTATACAAAGCATGATGTCACTACTGTTGGGTCCAGATAGAAACCTAAAATGTTTTGAGAGGCTAAGCAGAGTCATGAAGAAATATTTAGTTTCATTTAGTTGGCAGCTGTTAGGGACAAACCCCATACAGAGAGCAGAAATGCTCAGGGGTTTTATTACACAACCAGTCACCATAAATATACATAAATACACATACACATACATACCAATTATTTACTGTAAGTTTTATAAAGCCAAACTGTTTAATATTTGAGAAGGTAAATATGTTTAAACTGGCTTAAATGTCACATAGTATATACACATATTAATATGTGATATGGTACTCCATTACTAAATATGTATAAATATATGTACATATATATATATATATATATATACTCTATGCTTTTAGATATTTTAAAAAGAAAAAAAATTTAATACTTTAGAATGATTGCAATAACATTACCTACTCAACAATGAAACACATATTTTAAAGCAAAATAAAAGAAAGCTCATAGACCATAGTAGAGTAGTCTAGGGGACGCATGGATTCCCTGGGAGGGTAAAATAGGAAATAATTAAGGGGTGGGTTTGAGGCAGGTCTGGGACTGGCATCTAACTCAGAGATCCATCCTGCCTCTGCCTCTGCCTCCTGCATCATCACACAATAGCCGGCAGAGAGGCATCATCCAGCAAACTGACAGGAACAGACACAGAGACCCATAGCCAAACATTAGATGAATCTGGGGGAATCCTGCAGAATGTAGAAGGAAGGGATATAGGAGACAGAGGGGCTGAAGGACGCGCCCCATGGAGTGACTAAGCAGGATTCAGATGGGGCTCACAGAGAAGGGACTGACAATAGGGAACCTGTATGGGTCTGAGCTGGGTCCTCTGCGCATATGTTACAGTTGTGTAGCTTGGTCTTCTGGCGGGACCCCCTCACAATGGGAACAGGAGTTGTCTCTGACTTTTTGTTGGCTCTTGGGAACCTATTCCTCCTATTGGGTTTCTTTTTTTAATATGGTTTATTAATTTATTCATATTAAATCTCAATGGTTATCCCATCCCTTGTATCCTCCCATTCCTCCCTCCTTCCCATTTTCCCCTTACTCCCTTCCCCTATGACTGTGACTGAGAGGGACTTCTTCCCCCTGTATATGCTCATAGGGTATCAAGTCTCTTCTCGGTATCCTGCTATCCTTCCTCTGAGTGCCACCAGGTCTCCCCATCAAGGGGATGTGGTCAAATATGAGGCACCAGAGTTTGTGTGAAAGTCAGACCCCACTCTCCACTCAACTGTGAAGACTATCCTGTCCATTGGGTAGATCTGGGTAGGGGTTCGAAGTTTACTGCATGTATTGTCCTTGGCTGGTGCCATAGTTTGAGCAGGACCCCTGGGCCCAGATCCGCCCGTCATAATGATCTACTTGTAGGTTTCTAGGACCCTCTGGGTCCTTCTATTTCCCCCTTCTCCCTTGATTCTTTCACCTAGAGTACCAATAGGAAGTCTTCCCCTCTGTCCCACTTTCCTGGTAAGCGAAGACTTTTTTGGGACATGCCCCTTGGGCTAGTGTCCAGATTTGTCCAGCCTAGATATGAAGGTGTCTGTGCCTTGTGTGTGCTTGTAACTTGTACTGCAGAGTTCAGCAGAGATCCCTAGGAGGCCGACAAGAGAGTGGAGGTGGGTAAGAGGGACAGGGGGGATAGGGAGGAGGGGAGACTGCAGTTTGGGGTGCAGTCTATGAGAGAAGACTAAATTAATAATAAGAAAGTCAAAAGTGAAAGAAAGCAAAAATACAGTAAACCACAATAAAGAACCAAATGTAATATCAATCCAGAGTTCCCTAGGCTGCTAGTGGCATCTCAGAGCCTGCCTCAGGCTTCTAACCAATGGTAGCAGGAGGAATGAGGTGTTAATTACATGTCACACTAACTTTAGGGATGGGAGTGTCTAATGACGGTCAGGTCCTCAGTGGGTTCATGGGCTACAATGATAAACTAGAAATACTCATAGATACAAACAGCCTCTGAGTACTAGCTTAACTTGAGCTCAAGGATGGTGCTCACGGTGATGGACAGCCGGTACATGCATTAAGAGATACTCCTGGGATGCAAAGCTCTTTTTTTAGGATTCTGTTAATGAAAACGTTCCTTGTAGAGACCGGCATTTGATTCAAAGGAGTAAGTAAGTCGGATCGTAACTCACTCAAGATAGGAGTCAGGTCCCATCCGATGCATGAAGGCACAGACATAGTAAAAAGACTGGTGACATACAACATCTGCCTCTCCCTCAGTCTCTTGAAGAACTGGTGCACTGTTTTCTCTTCTCCTTAACACAAGAACTGTATGCTTTTTTAAAAGTCTGACTCCGGACCTCATACTAGCAGCCCCACAGTTCCTCAGACAAGTAACTCCAGCTGTTAGCTACAGTGTTGGCTCTCCTTGTCACTCCATGTGACACAATTGTCTTACTGAATTGTATGATTCTATAGGTGTTGCTTGGCCCAATGTAGTAGTTCTCAGAGGCCCGAGTCACAGAAGAATGTCTACCTAATAAAGCCTATGTAATATGTGCCCATTTCACCTACTGTTTCCATACCTGTGGTTCTCTATGACCCTTAAAGTCAGCCTTCCCCTAAAGAACCTACTGTGTCATCATTAAGCAAATTCGTACAGCTAAGGCCGTATTAGTGAATATATAAGCAAGTGGCCAATTCTTTCTAAATTGAGGAAGATTGAATTTATACTCTGCCAGTGTAGTTAATATTTATCATTAATATATATTGCTTATGTCTTAAAATGTATATAACTCACAATAGTCATTTGAACTACTGTCAGCTTACCTATCCATCTTAATGGTAATGATATTAAAGTTGTGAGAAACAAAGTAATTTGCCTACGACAACGCAGGAAGGAAGGTCGTCTTTGGCTATGTGACAGGTTTCATGTCTGCATGAGCTCCATGCCCCAAACCAAAGACTCAGCTAATGAGCTCAACCCAGTTCGATTACAGAGACCACGTTTCTAACCACTGGCCCTGCATTTCTCATCCTGTTATAGCATCTACCTAAACAGAAGGCCGCGGTGAAGTGGAAAATGTTAAACGAATGAAAACAACTGAAGAAATGAAAATGGAGATCCCTTTTTAAATAGGAGGTAGAGTGAAACAGATACTCAGTACTTCTCCCTTCCTTCCAAAGGATGAAAGAGCACTTGCCAAGCACTAAATGGCATGTTTCCATGACTGTACATGTAGGAGCCTTTGAGAAGCTTCTCTATTCTAGAAAAACATGACCCCTCATCAGAAGGTCACTGAAATATGCCTTCCCTCTGTTCTAAGACAATTGTTCGTAACGTCAGAATAACAAACATAAATGAACAGAAAAAGAAGAGGGTTGTGGAAAACTTTGCAACAAGTATTTAACTTGTTTTATTTTAGGGAACAGTTGATTTTTTTCCCCACACAACTTACCTACGTTTGTCATTCTTTTCTCCAAAGGCACTGCTAACAAGATCTCTTAATATTGAAGTAATTAATCTATGCTGTATAATGTCTTCTTTTTTCAATGGCTGTTTGCTCTACACTGCCAAAATGCAATAAAAGAAAATTAAAATTACCAAGGGGGCATAATTTATGGTACTTTCCCCCCTGAAGAATGCTTTTAAATAACTCGCAATCAGAACAGCATCATCTAAAGCATTTGGGGATTATGCATTGATTTTTAATAAATGGTGTGGATCAGATGGGTTATGTTAGGATTGTGATACTGCATGGTATGAAGACAGGAATTCCTAGGGAGGTAACAAAGCATCCTTCATCTTCAACCACACAACCCCTGCTTTGCTGAGAGAGAAGGCCTTTGGAAGGGCTCTGGTCTGGAGAAATGGAACCATACCCACTCTCAAATGCCAATGCGCTTTGACTTAATAGGGAAGGGTGGTTGCAACAATTGTGAGTAGCATTCACAGCCAAGGATTGTGGTGTGGCCTGCTCTCCTGATTCTTGGAAAACCATGCTCATAGGTATATATTTTTCTGGACATCATGGATTCACCTGGGAACAAATCCAGATATTTGTTGTATGTAAAATATTACTCCCCCAAATAGAGTAGAATCTCTCTCTCTCTCTTTCTCTCTCTCTCTCTCTCTCTCTCTC
>OU015757.1:68454422-68474355 GCA_907169655.1 Acomys percivali | reverse complement strand
GAGGCACAGGATAGGAGTCCCCAGCATTTCAAAAGACAAATAGTAGTTCTGCAGTGGGCGACAGCTGATAGACTTAATGTGCCAGGAACAGGTGAGCCTGTCACTGTAAAGTCGGTTCAACCAAAAGTGGAAACTTTTTGAGTGCATCTCAAAGGTTTGACATATAATTTTATTTCAGGGCTCTGCACAATTCATAAACATAAAGTATATTGAATTTTTACAAACTAAACCCAATCTATCAAGATAAAGAAAATTGACAGCCCCCAGAAGCTGTGCTCAGGCTATCTTCCAGTCACTATCCCCCAAGGATAAGCTTTTGTGGCTGGCTCTTTTCACTCAACATTATGTTTGCAAAATACAATTTGTCTTTATTATACCATAATTTGCAGATTCTTAATTCTCATTAAAGTAGTAGGTGCTTTTTTTTAACATAAAACTGCAGTTTTATGGTAATATTTTAGAAGAAAAATATTACAAGTTCATGTATTCTCCAAAGCTTTCTCCTCAGAAGGCTTTTCCCATCCTCTCAGACCAAGAGTAGATGTTTTTCTCCAATGACACTAACCTTTTTTTTATCAATTACAACTGTTTGCTCAGCACCAGCTTAAACATTTTCCTGTCCTAAAAATTTACCCACCATGTAAACTATCACCTTCGATCTTAATCCTACCCAGGCTCTCAGGATATCCAGACCACAAACAGAATGCAGTCAAATTGTTAGTCAAAATGTCACAAGAATAGCCCTGTCCTAATTCACAATCTAGTCCTTGCTCCCCTCAAAAACATCAAGAATTGGGCCATGTCCACATATCTCTCAGAAGTCTTGTCTTCCAAGCTCCCACAGCATGGCCAAATAAACACTGCCCATAACAATCAATAGCTTTTCGAGCCTAAAGTTCCAAACTCTTCCACATTCCCCAATAATAGAGTTCCAGTGGCCTAGAAACCCTGTGGCAGGCTTCTCACGGCATCACCCTGCTCCTAATTACCAACATCTTTCTTAATTTAATGCCTTGGTATCAGTATAAAAATAAAATGCTCTCATGAACACAACCTAAATGAGAGGGATTTACTGGACTGATAATTCCAGGTTGCTGTGCACCATCAGTGGAAAGTCAAGGAGGCAGGACCTTGAGGGTAGCCAGTCACACGACAAGCACAGTCAAGAGCAGAGAGAAATGAACGCAAGGAAGTGCTCAATTCTACTTGCTGCACTCCTATAGCTCGCAGTCCCCTTCCTGCAGAAGGTTTGTATGCAGAGTCCGTCAGTCTTCGCCCATTGAACTAGGGCAATTAGGACAAGCCCAAGATCAAGCCAGTGTAAACAACTGACTTTTCCTTTACATGTGATTTTTACATTGATTCAAAATGAAAATTTCAAAGAAGCAGCACATCAAGCATAACCTTCTAAAGCCCTCGCCAATCACACAATTCTTCCCTGTAGCTAGCACCACCTCCCAAACTTTCCATCAATCCCCAGAACAGTACCACCGGCTGCATCCCAAGTGCTCCATACAGGAGCCTGTAGGGGGACATTCATAGTCCAACTGCGACATCTAGTATTACTGAGTCCGTTCCTAGAAGCTAAATCCCTACCCTTGTTTAACCTCACATATTTGTTCTAAAATAGTGCTGTATTAATTCTTTTATTTTTAAGCCTTCATATTTACAATGAAAATCTGCCGATGTCATTCTTCAAGGTTATCTTGGCTGTAGTTGGCCCTTTGCATTTCCGTGAAAGTTTTTATAAGAACTAATCAATTTCTGGTACAAACTACTGGGAATTTTATTTGAATTATATTGAGCTGATGGATTAATTTTGAAAGAGTTTGCATCCTTGCAGCCTTTAGATCACCAATCTATATGAAGGACTTAGCCTCACTTTGTTTAGATTCTCTGTAATTTCTCCCAGTTATGTGCTATAATTTCCAGAATAGGAATCTAGTGCACATAAGCAGAGGTTGTTCCGAAGTGATTGACTTTCAATACTAAAATGAGGTTAAGACTGAACGCAGTCCAAGTGTCATTCAGTAGGAAAACAAACTATGTACACCTGGAAAATGAAATCTTATGAGTTATTATAATAAAGTTATAATTTCTTACATGATGCATATAATGAGGTTACTCAGGTCCACAAAAAGTTGTGATATGCATATTGCTAAAAAGGTTTATTGGGGGCTGGAGAGATGGCTCAGTGGTTAAGAGCACTGCCTGCTCTTCCAAAGGCTCTGGGTTCAATTCCCAGCAACCACATGGCAGCTCACAACTGTCTGTAACTCCAAGGTCTGACACCCTCATACCAATGCACATAAATTAAAATTAAATAAAATATAAAATAAAATAAAAAGGTTTATTATAAAATCTACATAGTGTAGCATAACACATAACAATATACAAAAGATAATGTTATAGTTATGCAAAATGTCAATTAGTATTAGATTGAAAAGGACGATGACAGTAGATTTACAGAGGTAGTGATAATATTGGTTAGAATTTTGTAAATTTAGATCTGTGATACTAGCGTGCAATATTATTTATTTGTCAAAATACATATTTTATCACACAGAAGCAAGTATTAATATATCTATAATGGTAAAAAATATGTAGCTGTAGGACCCAAAGATGGAATAAAATAAACAAAATCTCATAGTTTTGTGTGGAAGAAGAGGAATTATCATATAATTTTTGAATATAATGTAACAACAGTAGCATTTCATATGTGTTGTAAGAATACTTTGGTTGACCAAAAAAATGACATTGATTACTTCCATAAAAGTCCAACAACAAACCGAAGTGTGTTCCAGGAAAGAGCTCTGCTTTCAGTTTCTGTTGCTGTGACATGTAACCGGACAAACCCTACCTAAAGGAAGAGGGGATTATTTGGTTTGCAATGTACTATCAATCTATTATTGGAAGGAAGTTATAAGAACCAAAATCAGCACCTCCACAGCTCAGTGCAAAGAAAGAATGAATGCAATGTAGCTTGCCCCCAGCTGGCTTTCTTCTCTCATACTATTCAGAATGCCCTGATTAGGGAATGGTGCCATCCACAAAGGGATAGGTCTCCCTACATTATTTAACACTAAGGAAACTCTACAGACAAACCCACACTCAGCCTGATCTAGGCAATTCCTCATGAAGACTCTCTCCCCAGATGACTCTAAGCTGTACCGAGTAGCTAGTTAAAACTAACCCTTATAGGAACCAGTGCCTTTATTGGTTTATACGTTTATGTGCTTCTTTAGAGAGTATGTTTGGAAACCTTTCTGTCAACAGGGCAGCTAGTGACAACACCTTGCAGCAGACACAAGTAATCTGATAAAATTACAACTGTTTTCCTCAGAGTACAGAGCTCTATAAAAATCTGTTTGCTCATTGTCTTCTGCAAGATTCATGATCATAATATATTCTCAAATAAACTATAAGAGAACTCTCAATTGATGTTACATGACTCCCCAACCAGGGTCCCTCAAGTATCAAAGAAAGTCTAAGAAACTCTTTCATATTAAGCTTAGTTGTTTATGGGCTAATATGTTTTTAGGTCTAGATAAATGCTTTAAGTTGATAATGACAAGATATGGTAGATATTGATTTAAATTGAGAATTTTAGATGCACCAAGACAGGAAAGATGTTTTCTTCAAGGCTGCCAAATACAAATACAAATACAAATGCCAAATACAAATAGCCAAATAGGAATGAATGTAAAATTTATATAATGCCTGATGGTGTAATGGTTCTTCTAGCTATAGGCAGTTTATTGTATATATGCGTACTAATATAAATGTATATGTAAAAAATAAAAAACATTTATTAAAACATTTTTAAATTAAAAAGTAAAAGAACTTTTAGGAAAATGGCAAATGGATATAATACAACATGATACCCTAGGTAGGATTCTAAAGTAGAAAGGATAAAGAATATTTTAAAAGCAAGAAAACTGGAATAGGGCATGTAATTATTCCCATATGAGCTCCTTAATTTTAACATGTACGCCACAATAAGACAGGATGATAATAACTGGAAAAGAGAACATGAGCTCTCTATGACAGCTTCACAACTCCTTATAAATCTAATCCTCCTTTTTTTTTAAAGTGGTTATTTAAAATGAAATTGACCCTTTTTCTCATTATGTAGGTTTAGGCCATTTATGAGTGCTTGTTTCTACAATAAAATCAAATTCATCAGTGCCACTACTCCCCAGCTTCTTAGAGTTTGGGTCACTTCACAACCCCATATGGGATCTCTAATCTCTGAATACTGGGGTTTCAAAACATTTGTAAAGATAGAGGAACTCTGAATGCATAATGATAAGACTTAAGTCAGAATCAAATGCCCGATGAATGCAAGGATTGCAGACATTTTGCTCAGTCTGCACCAAGTGAGTTCGCAGTGGCCTTCTTCCTGTGCACACATCAGTGTTTGCACTGAGCATGCTCCTGCCATGTGGATCAACTATCCCCCTCCCTGGAAAACCTTGGGCCAGATTGGAAACTGGTGTATGTTTATGAGTTGCTGTGCTTTTACTGAACACACCAAGTTTTCTGCTCTTATAAAAACATAATAGTTTAGTGATGGAAAATAAAGTCTTTTAGGATCTTCCTACCACCATTTCTCAGCATGTGTTAAATTAGTAAATTTTTCAGTTGTAATGTGTGGAAATATTTGATTTTTAAATACTGCAGATTTAAGTTGCCACTGGAGTTTTATAAAAAAAATAAATAAATAAATTTTTCTTTAGAACGGGACAGAATTTCTACCATTTACGCAATAACTTTCAACACTATTCTGCCATCTTATTTATTTATGGACATCATCTTTCTCAACATTAACAATCATGCCATCAAAATTTTGATGAAAATATTTAAGATGTCTAGTTCTTTCAGTATAAAACATTCCCACAAGATTTCATTTTTAAATAAAAACAAAAACATATTTACTCATTAGCATGAATGTTTATTTTCCCCTAATAAATGGTAAAATTGTATAGCTCCCTATAAGTCATTATAACTAAATTTTGATTTACATAGTCCTGAGACTGTTTTAAAATTTTCTTCTGTTAAAAAAAAAAGAGTCATGAGTGAAAAAAATAGAAGCCTAACTGATTTCATTGTTATATGTAATTATTGCTAAATGTTTCTTTAGATTTTCTTAGAATGAGTGTCAAGTCATCGGAGAATGGCTCCCTCTCACCCTCTCTCCGGGGCTGGGCCTGCCCACACACTTGTGTAAGTGCATACAGTCCAGTCTGAAATGTCTGCTAAGGACCTTTCTGACTTTGTAGTCATGGTTACTAATTATTCTTGTCTCAGAAGACAAAATACACTAAGGAATTTCATAGTTTCAATATTCTTTAATAGTTTTTGTTTAAGACTCATGGCATCATTTTCTTCAATCACCAGAAAAGAAAGCTCACCAGTGGATTTGGAGTTTTTATTGGAATACTTCAATAAAAGCATACTCAATTCATTATCAGATATAAAGATTTTCAATGTTCTATTTATTTACTGCAATGTTTATCTTTTGTTTTTCTGAATATTTTAGTATCATCAATCACTTTACTTAAAATATCATAATATTTTCACAGAGTATGGGTTTTTATTTTCTACTTACGCCTGTGTATTTTATAGTTAGGTTCCTTTCTTTTCAACTCTGGGGTAATAACAGAACGAAAAAAGTATGAAGCAATTAAAACATAATAAATTAATACAAACCAGTGAAATTTTACATAAAAGAAAACAGAAAAGCCGTGAAAATAGTAGTTATAAAACATGACCAGGAATAAAATATAATATTGTGTGTAGAAAAGAATTGGCCAGCAAGGTGACATAGTGTCTAAGGGCACTTGATTGCCAGACTAATGACCTCCTGGTGGAATGAGAAAACAGATGCCCATGTTATACTCTGACCTACACATATTCTGAAACAGAGTACAGTGTGTATGTGGTAGGGGGGATTAACATACATTTTTTAAAAGTAAACAAGAACTTAAAAGAAGTTAGAAATTTTTTAACATTTTATAATTCTCAAAATATTTGATGATGGTAGAAGGAATCACAAAAATTAAAATATATATTCAGGGAAAATTCAAAGATAAAAATGACATAAAGAATGATCAATATATAAGCACATTTGAAGTACTAACCAGGCCTGAGCTTGCTTAGCTTCTGAGATCAGACAAGACTGAGAACATTCTATATTATTTCATTTTTTTTCCTGCAGTGGACAATGACTTCTTGCAACAATTCAAGAAGTGTAGATTGATTGCCAAATACAAATAGCCAAAACACTATACATGTAACACTTATATAATTCCTGATTGTTACATGGTTCTTCTTGCTGTATGTAGTTTATTTTATTTATGTGTAATAATATAAGTGTACATGCTAAAAAGAAGTATAATAAAAATTTTTTAAAGAAATGTAGGCTGGCTGAACAATAATTGCATATTTTAATAAAATGTTCATAGAAAAGAGTGTACTCTTGAAGACAAGGATTAATCAATAAAAATATCTATGTAGTTTAGTTGGCTTTTTAATTTGTCTAGTATACTAAGTCTTCACTGAAATTATTAATGGTTAAAATTATTAGCAATATTATGTATTACTTAATCTCATATAACACTCCAGTTATTATGTTTCTGACCCTATAGCTTTACTGGATATTGTATGTCAGGCCAAACCCCTCTTGTAATCTCACTGCATTGTGCTAATGTGAGAAATAGTGTGTCTTTATGTATCCACCTACAAGTAAATGTATATAATAGGCTGCAAGAGACAATGACATAAAAGCCATTTTAAAAATTACTGTGGGCATAAGGAAATCAACATCGTTCAATCCTTTCTAATGTCTGCATCCAGAATTAATATTAATGAAAGCCAATGTGAGGACATGTTGGTTACTTTTTTCAATAACGTATAAATGAATTAGCTAAACAGGATTAAAGTACCTTATTTTTCAGCCATTAAATAAATATGTATATAGATAGGTTTCAAGGTAGTTATCAAAATGAAACACAAGTAATGAAATGTGTAACAAACGAGAATGACGTTCAGAAATGAATACCAAAAGTTTTTCCTAATGGTACAGTGATGATGACATGCAGTGTGCACCAGGCTGACTACAATTAATGGTGATATGCCTTACTATTGAAAAACACAAGAGTTGATGCTACGTAAGGTACTGAATCTGTAAATATTCTATATAGAACCATTCTGGGAGGTATTTATAATCAAACATCTTGAAATCGCTTTCATGTGTCAATTATATATAATTGTATCTGTCCATTTTCAAGTCAGTGATAATACAGAACCAGAGAACTGGAGCTCAGATACACTTGTAGAGGAAATAGAATAGTATGCACACTTTGGAAGAGAACTATTAAAAATTAAAGACATATGTACCATATTACAATAGTGATGTACCTCTGCAGACTGACCAAGAGAAACATAGAAAATACCACTACAGAGAGAATCTGGCTAATGTACTGTTCACTTTATTTCTCTTTACAACTAAATATAAACCAAAATTTTAACAAGAGATAAATGGATACTTTAAAAATCCAGTAAAATTAAATCAGGTAAACATACTCTGACATAAAATGGACAATACATGCTATATATGGCATATATCTAGGCTATATGTACATATATACCAGCCTGGTCTATAGAGAGAGTTCCACAGCCAGGACCACACAGAGAAACTCTGTCCTAAAAAAATAAAAAACAAAATAATTCCCTAAACTTTATATATGCTGAGATCACATATACATATATACATTCAGATATATGTGTGTATTATATATGTAAAGTTAATGGTGATATACTGTAGTATTAAAAATACTATAGATGATCTCCAATATAATGATAATGAGTGGTGAAAAACTAAAAACTATATGATCTATAATTAAAGTCATATAAAGTTATCAAAGTGTTAACTGAATAAAATTCTAAAGCTTGTTTCATCTTTTTAATTAAGGATTGAATACACACACACACACACACACACGTATATATATATATATGTATATATATATATACATATATATATATCCACAGTAAATTAGAACATGTATGCTCATCTAAAAATCAATTTGTCTGCATTAGGTTAAGTATTGCATACTAGAAACATAAAAAGCAAATTCAGTTCTGATAGTACATAAAGAAAGTCCTTAAGAATAAATTTCATACAAATTAGCCAAGATGTTTATACCTACCACTGTAACATATTGGTGATTTAAATAAGTAAGTATCTTAATAAATAAAGTGATAGACCATGTTTATGGATTAACAGTATATTTAGTTATATTCCTAAAACGAGCCAATAAAAAATAAAATTGTAGTTAAAATATGAGCAAAGTATTTTGAATAATTTGGAAGATTCATTGGGCTCAGAATATGTCGACCAATATAGACAGAGCAAAGAATCCTTCAATATTAAATATACAACAAAGCTATTCAGGACATGTTGACCCGAGAGTAGAAATTAAAAGCATATCAATAAATCAGCATATTGGGCAGGTATACACAAAATTCTTGGATATTTTGTGAAATCACTGATGGGAAATGGAAGAGAAAGCCATTTCAGAAATTGCAAAGTGAGTTTCCAGGCAAAATATGAAACAAGTTCAACTTGACATTTTATTGTTAAAATAAAATCAGTAGTCTTTAAAGCAAAAATAACACCATAAAGCAATATTTTAAAATATGAGCAAAACAAGTCCCTATGGGTTAGAATTAACCATAAGTATAATATAAATAATAATGAAAGTAAAATTATTAGTCATTTACAGTTAAAATATGTATTTCCATTAAAATACAATATAAGAAAACGGAACAGCAACATGCACAAATACAATAAATGACTAGTTTCCACTACACAAACATACACAAACACATATACACTTGTGCGCACACACACATACACACACACAAACACACAGGCAAGCACACACCTTACAAACTCATAAAATAACCCAATGTTGCATTAAAAATTTCTCTTTGCATTGGCTAAATAATTGAACGAATGGTTTTAAAGAACAAGATAAAAAAAAAATAGGTTGGCACATTGAAATATGGCCAACATCTTAGCAACTGAGACACAATAAAAGTCAAAATTATAAACCATTATATCCTAATATTTTTTACAGATATCCAATAGACATAGAAACAAAGTCAAATGCATTAGAGCATTGAAACCACCATAACTTCTGATCAGGAAGAAACAGGTAAGAAGGGGGGAAAATGGAAGGAAAGAACATATATAGAAGTAGAAGCCGAGACACAAAACATCTTTCTAAATAGTTTACACAGCTGAGGGTTGGCTTTCACTGTCTCTAGGATACTCTTTAAGCAAATACTCCACAGTCTCAGACACTAATATAAATTTTTCCCTTGAACCAAGTTTCATAACTGATGACTTCACAGGTTCAGACACTTATTTGACTCATGCAAGACTTCAGGACTTTAATATACCCTGGCTGCCAAGAATATCTGATTATCAAAGTGAATTCTTAAGAAAGTTAAAAAGGACTTGATTACCCTCTCTTGGCAGTTTGGCTGTTGACTCTGCCTGCATCCAAGTGTGCCCATTCTTAGGCAGAATTCTGCCTGTATCAGAAGTAAGGTACATTTTGCCCCTTGGCTCATTTGCCATATTTGAAGCCATCTCCATAGGGAGGTTCTTTGATGTTCATCATCTTCTTGGTAGGCTGGTTGCTGCCAGGAGTTAATCTCTCTCATTGTCAATGAATCTTTAAAATAATAAAAACATCTTTAAGTGCCATACTCTGTATGTCTCTGAGGTTTTTGAAGACCTTATCTATTTTACCTTCTCTTTCTATAGAATCATATCTATCTGTTATACCTAGGATGTATATTCTTGTCATAACAATAAAGTAGTAATTGATATGACCATGATTTGATCAACTAACAATGAACTAGTATAACTTACTTATCCTAAGCAGCCTGCAATAGCACCTTCAAAGTACTGGAAGTTTGTGCAAAGACAGGATGAGCAAGTGCTCAATAGTTCTTGCCCCACAAATATCTCTGTCAGATATATTGGGCCAGAAGGCTGAAGATGATGTTCCAACATTAAAGAGAGTTTTTGGTGACTGTTCAGGCAGCAAATTGTCTCCTTCATCTCCCCATTTATGATACTGCTAACCTGCACTCCATGTATACTTAGGTAATTAATTTTGCTCCTTTTCAAGTCTCTGATAGGGTTGAAGATGAGATAGTTTAGTTTAATAATTAAACTTAGTTGTTTAGGGGTTAAGATGTTTTTATGTCTATATAGATACTTTAAGTTGATAATGATGAGATATAATAGATATTGATTTACATTCAGAGTTTTAGACACACCAAAATAGAAAAGATGTTTTCTTAAAGGCTCACAAATACAAATAGCCAAAACACTATGAATTTAACATTTATATAATTCCTTGTTGTTCAGTGGCTCTTCTTGCTGTAGATAGTTTATTGTATATATGTATAATAATGTGTGTGTGTGTGTGTGTGTGTGTGTGTGTGTGTGTGTGTGTAAAAAGAAAAAGAAAAAAAATAATGTTTAGTCAGGTGCAGTCTTAGTGCAAAGACATATAAACAACTATCTTGTTGTAAATCCTTAAACCAGGCTAAACTTAAACCTTGTTAACCCATGACATGAAAAACTATTGTACTGAACTTAAAATGAACTAATGGAATGAAGTGATAGAGAAGAAATGTTTAGTTAGGCACGTTATTCATAATTCTGGTATATTTCCATCTGTGTAATTACTTCATCTGTTTCTGTGATAATTGCATTTATGGCTAAGAGGTAATTTTTCTTAGAGAATATAAAAGCCTAAGGACATGAATAAAATTCTTGTTGGAGCCTCTTTGAGCCTGCTGATCAGAGCTTTGCTCCATTCATTATCAAAAAAAAAAGTTAAAAATATATAGACATAGTATTGCTTAGAAACTACTTTGCTAGCATAATATATCTAGACAAACCTATATTATAATACATTGTCTTTACATTTCAGCAATTAAAACAGATCTCTAAATAAAACAAATGAATTTTCCAACATCTTTGCTCAATTTAAAAATATAGATATCGCCCAGCACAGTGGCGTGCACCTGCAATCTAAGCACTTGAGGAGGCAGAAGCATGCAGATCCTTGTGGGTTTGAAGCCAGACTGTTCTATAAAATGAGTCCAGGATTGCCAAGTCTACACAGAGAAATGCTGTCTCAAAAAAAAAAAAGTAAAAGCCAGCCTGGTCTACATATTGAGTAACAGGCTAGCTACGGCTTCTGAATGAAAGGATTGTGTGAGGAAAGGACCAGAAAACACCAGGAAAAATGAGCCAGGCCTAGAAAAAGCAAGTATAATGTGGAAAATCTGAGTGGGAGGAAACTATACAAGCTTGGAGCTTTAGGGTGGAGTAATTACTGCAGAGCATTCTGCTAAAGGCTAATTAAATATATCCTAGTCTCTCTGTACGGTTAATTCAATGTAAGGTTGTTTATGGAGGAACCGTTGATTTATACTAAAATTGTAAATCAATATTAAATATTAATAATATTTCCATAGAAGTCCAAAGTCAGCCTGGATTACACAGTAAGAATCCAAACAAACAAATGAACAACAAAACCCTTAGCACTGGAGAGATATCTCAAATGTTAAGGGAAAAGAGCGGTGGGCGCTCTTAGTGAGGACCAGAGGTTTGATTCCTAGAACCCAGATAGTGATTCACAACAGTGTGGAACTCTAGTCTCAAGGGATCTGGTCTCAGCAGGCACAGAAACACATCTGGTGCACAGGTACACATGCAAGCAAAACATCCATACCTAGAAATAAAAAGTAAGCAATTAAAAACTAAAAACAAAACAAAAAAACATGAGGATTTACTCACAATTGTGTATGTGGAGATACGAACTGTAAGTAGATGTCAACATCAGGGAATTTACTTCATGCCTACAAATAGTTGATATCTTGGTGTTTTGAGGTTTACCCTGATGGTAAAATATGAAGAATCCACCTAGCTGTGCACTTAGATCAGTCTACTATGAAAGTTACACTTAATAAGATGAATGACTGGATGGATGGATGGATGGATGGATGGATGGATGGATGGATGGATGAAGCAGTATCCACTGTGCTATCTGGTCTTTAGTGCATTAAGAATCTTACTAGAGCATGTCTACTGCATACATGACTGGCACTATCTATTATGTGCTGAATATCATGATACAGCTCTATGAAGGAAAGGTGACAAAATGCACTGAGCATGAAGTCCACACTTAATACCACACACCACATCTCTTATGAATCATCAGTTAATGCAATAATGAAATGCATGTTTCAGGTCATAACAATGAGGTTAAGGTTGTTCTAATATACTAAATAAGTAATTTCCTACCAGGAAAAACATGTAGGTGAGAAGCTAAAAGTAATGTAAATAGTTGCCCCAACAAATACATTTACAGCTTTGCTCTCTGCTACATTAAGCCTGCTTCACCAAAGTGAGACTATGACTGCCAAAGGACAAAAGAAGTTCATTAATGCCAGGCGTGGTGGCACACGCCTATAATCCCAGCACTTGAAAGGCAGAGGCAGGTGGGTTGCTGTGAGTTCGAGGCCAGCCTGGTCTACAAAGCGGGTCCAGGACAGCCAAGGCTACACAGAGAAACCCTGTCTTGAAAAATCAAAAAACAAAAAAGAAAACAAAACAAAAAAGAAGTTCATTAATCTGAAGGAGATAGTGGAGTCATGTGATCTCCCTTGTATTTATATGAGCAGAACTGCCATTCTCTCTCTTCTCTCTGTTCTCTTCCTAAGTATTAGAAGATTGTGTTGCTGTTACAAGACACAAGAAACTGGTGTGTGTGTGTGTGTGTGTGTGTGTGTGTGCTTATTCAGTAATAATGTTGAATGGACAATGAAAACAGCCAGATCCTGACAGAGATTTAAAGAACAAATCACAACCTAGATGATCCAAGTCTGATTTATGCCATGACTTAGTCGATCTACACTAACCAGTCTACAGCAGGAGTGTGCAGAGGAGGGAGATCTTGTCATCTTATCTAGCTGAACCACTGCAGCTTCATTTCCTGCCCTTTCAAGTAAAATGGTGTGCAACCATTGTAACACCTCTCTCTCTCTCTCTCTCTCTCTCTCTCTCTCTCTCTCTCTCTCCCTCTCCCTCTCACTCTCCCTCTCACTCTCCCTCCCTCCCTCCCTTCCTCCCCCCTTCTCCCTCGCCCTCCCTCCCCCACCTTCCCCACCTCTCTCTCTTTCTGTCTCCTTAGTCACCAGTGTATCTTCGAATTACCTCCCATACAATTTCATTGTCTGAATTGGCCTTTGCATGAATACTGAGTAGCATAACTACAATGCTGCACAAAACGTTTTCTTGTTTTCAACAGTAGAATTGCTATATGTCACTAAATTAGCTTCCCTTGATTTCTGTGGGAAATTTTACTTCTTAAGTTTTGAATTCAGGATATAGATGGTAAAGCACAAGCTTTCATTACTGAGTGGACTGAGAAGAGTTGCAGGAGCTCTCTGGATCTACTTTCCTCTACTATACAATGAAATCTTAAAATTCAGTATTTTGCATTTTCCATAAAATGGTGAAATTTTAGTTACCAACTCCTTCTCCTTCCTCTGTTCCTCCCAAGCGTGGCCTCTGTAACACATCATTTTCAAATGTATTATAGAAATTATAATTTCATGTAGTTACTATGGTGATCAGTAAGACTCGAATCCTTAGATAGGAATGCTAAATTCTGTTCTCATCAAAAATAATACTTATTGTTCTGGCTGCATCCTGTGAGGACTGGGGAAACCTTAGAGCTGGTGGGTCAGAACCTGCACATATCCTTCAATCCTCTGCAGCAGAGGAAGTTAGGCCTTGGAGGAGGCACCAAGACAGAAACACTAACTAATGGCAACTAAGAATAAGACTGGACAAAGGATCAGTGATGGTAACCAGAGAGAAACAGCCTTACCTTAGCAGTGAGTCAGTCTAACTAGACGGTAAATTTTGATCCCAGAGGCAGGATGCAAAGGTTGACAACTGACAGAAATCTCAAGCTGCTGCCTCCTTTCTAAACAAAATGTTTATTTCTTGGAAAGCCAAACTATAGGTAGAAATGACATTGTCACAGTCACCCTCTCCAACTCCAGTCTGCAACCCTTTTTTCAAGACTTGAGAACAGAAATGGAACCTCTTACACTTCCATAAAGGAGGGTGGAGACCTCGTTCTACTGGAGTTATGAGGCAACAAATGTAACTTTAGTTATGAAACTAAGAAAGTACCTAGTCAAAGGATGACGATTGGATCATTCTGTATTTTCATTTCTTTCATTGAATTACTTAAAAATATTTTAAGTCAAAATTTTACATTAAAAAATGTCAAATCTTCCCCTGGAGGGGGAGACCTGGTGGCACTCAGAGGAAGGATAGCAGGTTACCAAGAAGAGACTTGATATCCTATGAGCATATACAGGGGGAGGAAATTCTCCTCAGGAACAGTCAGTCATAGGGGAGGGGAGTAAGGGGGAACTGGGAGGGAGGGAAGAATGGGAGGATACAAGGGATGGGTTAACCATTGAGATATAACAAGAATAAATTAATAAAAAATTTTTTTAAAAAAAGTCAAATCTACCTAATTCAGAAATGCAATTCTTCTGGCAAAAATCTTTCTGACAACATTGGCTTTTGAAAACTACAGTGCCGAAGGACTCACTTCTGGCTGTTTGCTATGTCATTCAGGCTGGAGCTCACCCTGTTGTTACAGTTCCCTTCTATGTGGGCCAACAAGGAGAAGCCCAGCACTTGGGCATTTCTCTTTTGCTGATTTTATTTTCCAGAAATAGTTTGCCTATTTATAGAATTTGCCAGAACTTTGGGACTTCTGAGATCACAACACCTGTTTTAAAATATCTTGTTTTAGTCATATATTTTAAGGAAGTGCTATCTCTCTGCTATACTCAATGAGTGATTTCTCACCTCTTATGACAATTTAAACATCCTTTGACACACTTTGAAACTAGAACTGATTGTTCTCTACTCTTTTCTCTCTGCTTATCTATAAAACATTCATCACACAATGGCTCAACCATCATTTGTTAATATTTCTCTAACCCTTGTGACAGAGAAAGTAAAAAGAGAATTTTCTCTTTGCTGCATCTCAGGTAGATGTGCACTTTTGACAGCATCCACAATCATGCTTATTTTAGAATTTATTCAATTTGCAAAGATTTGGAAACAAATTGAATGGCAAATCAAATAAAAGAACAGCTAAATAAATTGCAGTGAAATATTTCATGGTTTCAACAGAGCAAGACAAATCCTTGCCACCCTGTAAATGTATCTGTGACTGAATAAGTCAAAAGAGAAAACAGTAAAACAAACATAGATGACATGAGGCTCTGAATAGAAAGTAAGACTCTGCACAAAACAGGACACTCTGCAAAGACTGATTCCTAGGAGAAACAAGAAACCAGTAGCAAGACACAAGTCTAGAATAGAAATAAGATCTCAATCATCAAAAAAATGGATTTCAATTCTGTGTCATCTAGTAGAGAAAGGAAAAGGAGAATTAACAATAAGAGTAGGCATTGATGGCATATTAGTCACAATAATTATTGTGTTTTGCTTTTGAATTATTATAAATAATACCATACTTATTACATAGATTCCCATATTCCATGCCAAACAGAAGATCCTCATCACACCAAATAACTATATTTTATTAAGTTGAAATAATTCCAAAAATGATGGACAGATAGATACACAAGGGTTATTGTCAGAATCATTGCCTAATTATGACTTCATAAGGAATAGCTATGACTTTTGAATGCCAATTTCAATTGTACTCAAATTGTCAGAGATTAAAGTCCTCAAATTTGAAATGGTTGAATTTAAAGGTGCTAGTCTCTAAATTATATCTTAAAAGCTAAAAAAGATGAAGACAAATCCTTGGGTTGTCTTTTTAACGTCATGTTTCACTCTCATGCCTAACCCTGTCACTGCAACTGAGAAAACCGAGTATAAGAGGTTGCTCACACTTTCCTCTTCATTTTTCTCCTCCATCTTGGTGCTTCTAGTTCCATTGTTATTTTACATTTTTAACTTCTTGTAATGGTTTTAGGTAATCAAATGTTGATATAGTTTAATGTGCAAATTTATTAATGACCCAACATCTCATCTTTTGGCAGGGTATATCTATTCCTTAGGGCTCTTTTTTTATCACAACATCTTTTTTTTAAATATGGTTTATTAATTTATTTATATTACATCTCAATTGTTATCCCATCCTTTGTATCCTCCCATTCCTCCCTCCCTCCCATTTTTCCCTTACTCCCTTCCCCCATGACTGTGACTGAGGGGGACCTCTTCCCCCTGTATATGCTCATAAGGTATCAAGTCTCTTCCTGGTAGCCTGCTATTCTTCCTCTGAGTGCCACCAGGCCTCCCCATCAAGGGGAAGTGGTCAATATGGGGCACCAGAGTTGGTATGAAAGTCACACCCCACTCTCCACGCAACTGTGAAGAATGTCCTGTCCATCGGCTAGATCTGGGTAGGGGTTCGAAGTTTACTGCATGTATTGTCCTTGGCTGGTGCCATAGTTTGAGAAGGACCCCTGGGCCCAGATCCACCCATCATAATGATCTACGTGTAGGTTTCTAGGACCCTCTGGGTCCTTCTTATAACAACATTTTACAGTACAGATTGTCATCATCAGAATTTTTTTGTCAGAAGAATTCAGGGAGAGGTAAGCAACACTCAGAACCTTTTGAAAAAGCGATATGGTAACCTACTACTGTCAACGTGTATACACGTACACACAAACACATACTCACATGCACACAATTCTGTATGTGTGTATTATGAATAATTATGTGTAATTATACTATATTATATTGTATACATCTGTATATATGAGAGAGAGACAGACAGACAGCAAAGCAGGCAGGAAAATAGACAGACAGACTGAAAGTTAAAATACAGATACACTCTAACAAATCAGTAACGCCCCTACTAAGCACCACAATTTAACACATAAAGAACTCAGAGCTAAGAATGGTTACCTTTTTGGGAGCCATTGGCCAGTGAAGCCCAACTGCCAAACACTGCAGTCTTCTGTTGATATTATTAGTTACTCTCCAAAACCTGAGTCACAGAACACTGATCTTCAGTCCTACTGGCTAGATTTCACAGGGCTAGAAGGGGATATACACCCTACCAGAGGAGAGCGGTGAGTCCTGTTAGCTACCATAACAACAGGAGTGAGAGTGGCGTTAGCATCGTGGAAATGACCAACCCACTTATGATTGAAGATAAGTCCTGCTCCACAAGGTGAAACCCAGACCTGATACACTTAATATCCATTTTAACTTATCTAACAAAATGCAAAGTAAATGGACATGTCATTAGTTGTGTGGCCAAACCTTTCTCTGCTATCGCTCTCAAATGTGGCTGTGTGATTTTGAGAGGCATAATATCTGTGCTTAAGTAAAATGTAGGACAGGATGACATCAAAGTTAATATAAGCTCCACAGTAAGTTAGAGAGGATCTGTAGGAATAGAATGCCCTCTCTTTTACCTGTATTGCATGAACTAAAGAGAGGGAAGTCTGGGGGGCGGGTTCTGTTCCTTTTCTCCCAGTGACTGAATACAGCAAATGAGACCTACTTGACCAAGGCCACAACCTCCCATGCTCACATTCTGTCCCTAGGTGAAAGTTCAGACCATTGTTGCTGGTGATAACAATTTTTTAAAGACCTTCTTTGGCCCTCTGCTCTAAGCTGGATTCTAGGCTCTAGGTTCTCTAGGTTCTAGGTTGGCTCTAGGTTAATGGTGCATTATTCTCTATTTTGCATTGATTGTTTTTTAATCCAGAGAAAAGGAGAGCTACTCAGAGGTACTCAGTAACCACAGAAAGCTTTGCAGTGCCTGTATTGAAATAAGACATAACATCTTATCTGTCACAATGGAATGTATCTCTTACAACACTTCATTTATCATTGATGGTTCAGTATGAAATGCCTTAGAGGTTAGCTGACTTAGTTAATTCCCTTAGAAACAATAAAACAATTGTCTGCAGTGCCACTACCTCCACAATGCAAATTTAGGGCTAGCCATGCCACTATAGTTATGTCATTTTGCCTTAAAAATACAAAGCCTGAACATAATGCGCATGACTTCTAATTCTTGCATATCTGGCTAATAGGTCAAGCAAGCAAATATTTTCTGTCTCAGTCTTCTTTTATTTCATTATTTGTAGTCATTAAATAATATCTTAGTTACTTTTCTATGACTGTGATAAAACACCATATCCAAGGTAACTTACAAAGGGAAAATCACCACATCAGTATATAAGGTATTATGTTCCATTGTGACATTTGCAAACACTCATTTTCTTGATCCTCCTCTGCTATTTTTCCCATCCTCTGCCTACCATGAACGCATAACACACTCAGTAGTTCCCTTCCCTTCCTATGGGACACTCTCTAAAACCTCCTTCTAATACCTACATTCTAGCTGCGAGTGTGAGAGGGGTGTGTAAGGGTGTATGTATGAGAAGATGTATGTGTGTGTATGTCTCTGTGTGTCTGTGTGGGTGTAAAATGAGAGAGAAGACACAGAAAGAAAGAGAGACAGAGACAGACAGACAGACAGAAAAGAGAAGGGAGGGATACAGAGAGGCAGGATGTGGGAGGGGACATTAAACGTTAAAATGCAAGCATGTGTATGGATTGTTCTGTGGCAGGATATACAGTCCTTTGTATTATGCCCAGGAGTGGTCAAGTTGTATCTTAAGTTAGATATTTCTCTTGAGTTGCTTGCAGAACGACTGCAGCAGTTTAACTCTAGCCATCAGTGTATAAGTATCCTTTCCTTACATCTGCTAAACATGTGTTGTCACTTGTTTTCTTGATGATGTAGACATTCTGATTGGGGTTAGATATAATCTCAGAGCTGTTATATATTAAATTTTTCTGTGAGGCACCAGAGTACTTGAGAAAGTCAAATCCCTCTCTCCACTCAAGTGTGGAGACTGTCCTGTCCATGGGCTAGATCAGGGTAGGGGTTTAAATTTTACCTCCTGTATTGTCCTTGGCTAGGGCCTTAGTTTGAGCGGGACCCCATGACCCAAATCTGCCTATCATAATGTTCTACTTGTAGGTTTCTAGGACCCACTGGACCTAGTGGCACTCAGAGGAAGGACAGCAGGTCACCGAGAAGAGACTTGATACCCTATGAGCATATACAGGAGGAGGTAATCCCTCTGAGGAACAGTCATAGGGGAGAGGAATAAGGGGAAAATGGGAGGGAGGGGAGAATGGGAGGATACAAGGGATGGGATAACCATAGAGATGTAACAAGAATAAATTAATAAAAAACAATTTTTTTCTGATAGGTAGGTATACTGAACGCATTTTTTCTGTTGCTGTATAAACTTGGTCTTATTCTTTCTTATTAAGTTATTTACTTAGTTTACATCCCCATCTCTGCTTCCCTTGACTCCTCTACTCCTTGTCCTTCCTTCTTACCTTACCTCCCCACCCCATCCACCTGTCCTCCCCTCCTCAGGAAAACAAAAACCTTCCAAGGATATCAAAAACCCTTGGCATATCAAGTTGCAGTAAGATTAGGCTCATCTTCTTCTATTGAGGCTGGACAAGGCAGCCCAGTTAGGGGAAGGGGGTCGCAGTGCAGGCAACAGAGTCAGAGACAGCCCTGTTCCTGCTTTAGCAGTTGCCCATGAAGACCCTACTGCACAACTGTGACATATGTGCAGAGGTCCTAGGTCTGTCCCAGGCATGCTCTCGGGTTGGCAGTTCAGTCTCTATGAGCCCACATGGGCCCTGGTTAGTTCTCTGTAAACTTTGTGTGTGTGTGTGTGTGTGTGTGTGTGTGTGTGTGTGTGTGTGTGT
>OU015757.1:68419145-68440025 GCA_907169655.1 Acomys percivali | reverse complement strand
GTGCAAAATCTCTCAAACCTTTGAAATGTGTAAATAAAAATTAGTGTCACACTTCACTAGCCTTTTAGTGTAAACAGAAGCCTGAACTTTTTACTTAAATGCTGGCAGCTGCTTCTAAGCTTGTCTGATTTGCAAGCATTTGTGTAGAAGCACTTTATAACGAAACAGAGAATAAAGGACGTTCTTACCTTCAAGGAGACTATTAGTGATATTTTAAGGATCTATTTTTAGACACTGTACATTGTTCTGAATTATGAGTCATCTCACCATCTGCAGCAAATGAATGATTCTGCTTTACGCATCTTTCAAATTTTATTTTAATGCATATATACAAAAGGTACAACCTGGAGGTTTAGCTATTATTTTTGCACTGTGAAAATATAACTCTAATTAACAAATAAAGATATGTGCCACTTTTGACATTCGTTCTTTGACTGAGGATTAAAAATTCCTTACTAATTACTTTGAAGTGGAATTTTGTATAAACTGTTTGTGATACTGTGTGCTGTTGTCCTCATATAACACACTTCTGTGTCTAGACTTCCATCTTGGCCTGTACTCACTAGTTCCATCTTAATATTCTCTGAGTAACTACTGTCCTGGTCTCTATTTTCTTTGACTTTTGAAAGAATTGCACAGGGAATAGGTTGGGAGAGGGAGAAGGGGTAGGAATAGGAAGATACGCGTGAGCGGACAACAATCTAGAAGCAATGTGGATAAATTATAATAAAAAAATTTAAATACCAACCCCCAAAATGAATTAAAATAATAAAATAAAAGAAAGAAAGAAAGAAAGAAAGAAAGAAAGAAAGAAAGAAAGAAAGAAAGAAAGAATTACATGTATAAATAAGAACATGGAGTGATTTTTTTTTCCAAAATCAGGCTTATTTCACATCAACATCCTCGGATTTCAGCCATGATCTTTCTATGTGTTGATGTATGTTCTGTTGACTACATCTGTGTGTCAAAAGTTTGATACTTTCATCATCTGCTAATAGATAGTTAGATTGTCCTCATCTTTTAGCAAGGAAAAAAATGCTAAAATGAAACTAGCCATTCAACTGGCCCTCCAAAATGTTTTCTCTCTACCCACAGAGGCTTTTCTGGGTTATATGGTTACTCTATTTTCTTAATTTGTTGAGGAGTTATCATACTGTTTTCCATAAGTGTTGCTTAAATTTTTATTTTGGTCCACTAGGTGGCCAATGCTTGCTTATTTATTTGTTTGTCTAGGGTAATATCCAGCTTAGTGGTACAAAGTAATATCCCTTTGTGGTTTTAATTTTCCCTTCTTTGACAATATTGGCACTGAACACATTTTTACATGCACATTGTATATATGCATGTTTTTTAATTGTCTAGTCAGGATCCTTGTCCAACATTTAATGAGATTGTTTATTAGTTTACTTAAGTCCCATGACTCTCTTGTAGATTTATGTCTCATAAATTTTCTCCCAATCCAAGCTCTGCCCTTTTCAATTAGATATCTTATTTTTCCTCATATAAAGCTACATTTCACATTTTGTTTAATGTGTTAAAAGCATTTCCTTCCATAGGAAGGAAGCCTAGACCTATATTTTCTTCCTGGAGTATTATAGTTTCAGATATTATGTTTATGACTTTAATCTATGGAACAGGAGTAGAAAATAGCACAACAAAAAGATGGGGACATCCCTAGGGACACAAATCGATCAATGCAGCGGTGAAAACTCCCTAGGTCAACAGGAAACCAGGCACGTATTTCTTATGATCTAGAGCCAACACATTAAATACAACATATAAAAACTATGAAATCTAACAGAAGCATCAGTGATAAGAGAGTTTAGATGAATAAACACTGATGTACAAAAAGAAAATATCTCATAAATAAAGAACTTTATTTACATTAGGAAAAAATGATACATTCAAAAAACAAGTAGAATCCAAGTTGGCAGACAGTAGGTAATAATGAAGGTCATAACAGAAATAAATAATGTTGATAAAAAGAAGCCTATGGAAATATTATTCAGGTGCAGTTATGTGAAAAACTTCACAAACTTTATAAAGCTTACCCAAAATAACAGTAAAAAAAAGAGATTTAAATTTAAAGGCAGATATAAAAGATAAGTTTATAGCAGGTGCTTTGTCAGAAAGTGGATTGTAAGGCACGGTTAGATGTAAGTATATGTCAGCAGATTGGATAACTTAGCCAATGGATGAATTAGTTGACTCTAATCCCTTCCTCACTGATTTCCAAAGAAAGAGAAAACCTGCACAGGTCAACAGCAAAAGAGTATGGCATTGCTGCTAGAAACTCCCAACAAAGAGAAGACAGCTCTGGGCATCCTCACAACTGACAGCATCACACATCCAAAGAATCAGCATCACCCTTCATGGACTTACCCATAACGTGAACACAGGAAACATTTCCGTCTTCACTTCATGTTGCCAGCATAACCCTAGAAGCAGGACACTGCGTACAGAATCAGCTCTCCCACAGTGCCAATGTGTACACATAGCTGGACATCGATGCTGTGCTGAGCAACATTCCTCATGTGGAGGATGATAAGGATGATGATGATCATCATCATCATCATCAAATGCTACTGGACACATGACTTTGTATACTCTGATGTTGTGGAATGGTCCTGTGTACAGTGTATTCAAATGCTGACTTCTGCGCCCCGAGATCTGGTTGCAGACCAGAGATGGAAGTGGGCACTGGCATTTCTATGAAGAATCCCCTGCATCAATGTTGTGTGAACAGTGCTTCCCAATTGTCTCTGATTGGTTAATAAAAAGCTAAATAGCCAATGATTGGGTAGAGGAGATAGGAATGTAAGACTTCTATTCTAGTAAGGAGGTCTCAGGAAGGGACTAAGAAAGAAAGATGAGGAGAAGAAGAAGGTAGAGAGAGAAGCAGGCAAAGGAAAGAGAAGGAACCATAAGGAGGTTGCCATGATGACAGAGAGGTACAGGAGAAGGCCACGGAAAACAGAAGGAGATGGTGAGTAAAAGAGCAAGTGACTGGGAGGTCGCCAGGTTAGCATGATTGAGTTATAACAGATGAATATCTGCCGAGTTACAGTTCTTTAAAGCCTACTGAATAAATCTAATGGGTCTCTGTGTCAATCATTTGGGAGGTAGAACAGCTAACAGAAAAAAACATATTATTTTACACTGTAATGCCTATGTGCTAAGCAAGTGTAGATCAAATAAGTAGCAACACCTGTTGTAAGTGTTTCCCCCTGAAGTTGTGTTCCTCTCTCCTCAAACCTTGATTACAGCTTTGGCTGAACCCTAACAAGCATTACCTCTCTCAGAAGTACCAGAAACCTTATACCTGTTAACTAACATAATTATTATGACGAACAACATAAAGGGCCTAAAATTTTCAAGATTTTGAAAGTACTATATCTAAGCAACACAATAATTTACAAGTGATCACATAGTTATTCTTCTAGAATTCCACTTTTATTTTTTTATTTTTTTATTTTTTTGGTTTTTTCCAAGACAGGGTCTCTCTGTGTAGCCTTGGCTATCCTGGACTCGCTTTGTAGACCAGGCTGGCCTCGAACTCACAGCGATCTGCCTGCCTCTGCCTCCCGAGTGCTGGGATTAAAGGCGTGTGCCACCATGCTAGAATTCCACTTTTAAAAGCCATTTAAGAAACAGAATTCATAGCTCACTCTCTCATGAATTTGGCAAATTTGTGAAAAGTGAAAAAGCTAGCACTAATAAATCTAGAACACTGAAAAGAAATATGCAAACACACAGAAACAGTGTCTGTGCACGGAGGAAGGTCAGTGTACTGGTGGCTCTTTCTTCAGATGTTTTGCTTAATTTTTTTGAGGAGCAAAAACGTCTGCCTGGTGTTCAATTAAGAAAAATAATTTGGATGGCTACACAAGAGAGTTGGAGAAAGGGGTTTGTTTCTAATACATTTGTGTTTTTAAGCAACCACAATACTTGTGTCATTGCACACTGTATAAGGTATCCAAGTCAGCTGTTAATAATTATAACATCTTCTTGAGAATCTGATGACTGTTTCTTTACTGTATTGCTTTACTTAAAATGGATAGCTTTTCACTTTTTTATTGTCTTTAAGGGAAGTTCCATTAGAAAGAGCTCAAACCTGACACAACTCAAGTGGCCCAAAACCTGAGAGTATATGGGTCATAGGCCTTAGAGAAAATGCAACTCCTAATATTTTGCTAAAAGGACACACACTAAAAGGATTCCTAATGACATACAGCTAGACAGATAAGCACCTCACACAAACCTCCTCAGAAAAGCCTCTTCTCACGGCAGATGCTAACCACAGATGCCCACAAGCCGACAGTGCACAGATAGTGAGAGACTAAGGAACACTCAGCCTGGAGTAGGATGTCTTATCACACCCTTCTCCTCAAAGTTAAGGGATCTACATGGAAGAAGAGGGAGAAAGATCATAAAAGCCGTAGGTGCAGGCTGACTCCAAGAAAGCAGAGTATTCCAGACCCAAGTAGGCAGAAACACATATGGACCCACAGGGACTATGACAATGCAAACCAGCCTGCCCACGTTCAAAGCAGACACAACTCCAGTACTTACAAGGGGATGCAGACACAAATTCACACCCCTAAGCAAGAAGCTTTGTGTAATTATTAATACCAGCTAGGACATGAAAAATCAGTGTTGTCCAATGGAGCATAACTGGGTATATCAACCACACTTAAGAGCAGGTCCCTCGGCAAGGAGGAGCTGGCCAACACAAAATGACTCTGGGTCTTTCTGGGTGCTTCTTGTTTTGTTTTCTTTTTTGTCTTGTTGACTATCTGTTTCTTTATTTTGTTTTTGTTTTGTTTGGTTTGGTTTTGTTTGTTTGTTTGTTTGTTTGTTTCTGTTTGTCTTACGGTAGAAGAAAGAGGGAGAAAACATGAAATTAGGTGGGTGGGGAGGCGAGGAGGAGCTGGGAGGACTTTGGGAAGGTTAAAGAAATTAATCAAAATATATTGTATGAAAAAAATAAAAATAAGTTTAAAAAGAGCACATGATCACCACGTTAGCTGCAGAAAAACATGATTTTTGTCTTTGGATTTTTCAGAGCAGCTGGTGGTTTTAAACATTTTTGTGAGCTCTTTCCTTGGAAACATATTCTTTCTTTGAAGTGTATGAAAAGTCGCTTAGTTTGTAATAAGTTCTAGGAAGACAAGACCAGTAATTTGGATGCTTCATTCTGCTTTGCTGCCCACTTTAAATGTGTCCATTGACCCTGCTCCGTGTCTCTCTGTAGTAAATTACCCATTTTCTTTTCTATGGATCTTAGTAAAGCTCCATCAAGTAATTTCCCCCACTGTCACCATATATTTAAGGTCGAATGGCTCTATTTTACATGCTATAAGCTCCAAAATTATCCCCTTCACCCAGAATTCAGCCTCTGTTGCTCTAGCCAGCTTTGATATCCAGGGACAGCCACAGCCTCAGTATTCTCCTTGCTTTGAGGACAATGTAAAGAGCCTGAATACAGAGGAAGCAATAAAATGTATACTTATTGGTAGATTGTCCAGGCTTCCTGTCAGTCATTACCGAAAATAATGATTGAAAGTGGCCACAGGTGAATTTGGGTTTCCTTGGTCCTGAGATGACAAACCTTGTGAATTATCTTTACAGAAGTACTAATCATCAATATGAAAGTAATTATTAGAATAAGATATTAAGATATTTTGCCTTGTGGAAATTCATTATGGCTTTTTGTTGGGAAATGAAATATAATGAGATGGGAACGTGTTATTCATTAGTTATTTTCTTGGAGCTGGAGAGATAGGTCCATAGTTGAGAATATAGATGTGATGCTATGTCAGAGGACCAGAGCTCACAACATCTGTAATTCTAGCTCCTGGGGACCCAGCATCTATGGTGTCCACAGGCACCTGCACTTACATGTACATTCTTATATGCAGACACATAGAGAAACACTTATACATAGTAATTTAAAATAGTAACAAATTAAAATTTCTTCCTTATACTTCAAGACCTCAACCACAAATTCAAATCACCAAATGTAGTCACTGCAAGAAATTATTTTATTTTTTGTTCTTTTTATTTTATTTTTTATTAATGCAGATAAATTTATTATAATTTATTCAGATTACATCCCATTTGTTATCTCTTCTCTTGTATCTTGTTCCCTCCCTCCCTCCCTCTTTTGCCCTATTCCCCTCCCCTAGACCTCTGACAGAAGGGGAGCTCCTCCCTCAGCATATGGCCACAGCCTATCAGGTCTCATCTGGATAACCCGCTGGACAAGAAAGAGCCTGAAGAGAGAAGGCAGAAATAAGAGACCACAATAGACTGTGCTCCTGTGCCCTTTGGATTCATGACACAATCACTAGTAAGTGATTCTCAGTGCTGAGGGAGCCTTGATGGGAACAAAGCTACAGGGGAAGAGAAACCATGTATGCACCAGCTTAATGCACAAGCTATTTTTTACCTCTCATTATGTTCCATTTTATGTATGGAAAGACAGAGCAGAAACTAAGAATGTGTGCTGTGTTGCCCAAACAGTTGATATTCATCCAGGGTACAGTTTTCCCCCCCACATCTTGAAGCCTGTTATTTAGTCACATGACTCTGACTAACTGAGCCAATCATGTTGGTTTTTGTAAATGAAGGCAATGTTCATGTGTCTAGTGATGTCTGAACTTTGACATCCACTCGGTTTCTGTATGCAGAGCCAACAGAAGATTCCAACCACCCACAGCGTCGCACTGCACAGATGGAGCTTGGATGTAGCCTGCTGCCTGTCCTCTGTATGCCACTGCCTTGGGGTCACAACCAAGATTTCTCAAATTGACTTAGAATTCTAAAATACTGATAAGATCCTAATCAGTAAGGCAATGTGTTTCATTTTTTTAAACAAAACATTATTTAGTTGGTTCTTTGGGTGTTACAGTTGATTTTTCTCATGAAAAAGATTCTGAAAAACTTTTGCCCCCTACCTTATATCATTGACATTATTATTACCTTGTAGCAGACTGAACTTAGCTGCTCTTTCGCTCACTCTGAATCACATATTCAGATCTCAGATGACTATTCTGGCAAGGTAGGAGACTCAGGTCAAATATCCAGCTATGTCTGCCAAATATCCTGGATCATAGAAATCTAGGCCAGAGCTTATAGAAATACATTGTGTACAAAATTGAGGACTGACAGCCACTAGAAATAAAATGAAATTATTTGGCCCATCAAAAATAGACATGCATCTTTCTTTCCTTCTGCATATGAAAAATTCGAAGTTTACAATGTCTTTAAGTGTGCAAAGGTGAGTTCCTAAGCATATAGAAGCTAATATCTCACCACAGCCTTTCTCTAAGTCACTCTGGACTCCCAATTTAACTAAAAAAATTGGGATTAGCAGATTCAGTGCAATCAAACAAGTACCAATAAATAACTAAGGTCCGTGCTTGCTTAGTCTCTTAGATCATATGGAATTTGGCCCATTCAAATGGTCGAACAAACATCTTTAATGTTTCTGAAGTTCTGTTTTCCCAACCTAAATCATAAATTTATGGCACCTCATTTATTTCAGGGGTTATAACAAAGGTTAGAACAATAATATCCTGAGCTTGCTTTCTCCAGAAGTTGTGTCTTCACCACAATATACAGAACTTGAGTTTCAACTTAAAACATTGTCTTAATGGATAAATTTTTAAATGATTGAAAATGTTTATTTTTAACTTTGTATATGTTAGGTTGTGCAAGCTATGCATATATATATATATATACATACACATGTGTATGTATGTATTCCTACCAGATATTTTGTCCTGAGCTCACTGGTTTCTGATTATAATTCTACAAATGGGTGTTACAACTACCAGTGAGTGTTGGAGGAGGTTGATCTGGTGTATTTTGTTGCTAATTATTGCTTGCTGTCTCTGTCCCACTTATACTTTGCCTAAGAGCCTAACGTGTTTGATCAATAAAAGGCCACCACACTTGGATAGGGCAAATGGGATAGGCATGGCTAAGGTTCCTGGATTTGGGGAGACAGAGAGAATCTTGGGAAGAAGAGAGACCAGAGAAGAGGAAAGGAAGAAAGAGGTGGTGCCATCATGGGTTAGGTGGAGAAGCCATGGCCAGAGTAGATGGAGACTTGGCCCAGATGATGATAATTAGCAAGTATTTGGGATTGTGGGTGGGAGGTAGTTTAACAGAAATTATTAAAAGAAGATGGCATGGGATTGGGTCAGGTATCCCACTTCTGCCCCACTATGGGAAGTAGTTTAGGCCATTAATATCTGCCTTGCCCCAGATTAACTCAGGCTATTTTATAATATAACAGGTGTCTGTGTCTTTATTGATTGCTAGAAAGTTAGAAAATACTGTCGTAATAATAATTATAGGCCTAATAATAAACATTATTGGGCCATATTGGTAAAATAACCACAACAAGTGTGCATTTCCAGATTAAGACATCCAATTCCTTTAGGCAAGTTTAGTAAGGATAATTTCTGCCTTCCAATTTAACATGAGGAAGGATCATATCTACCAAATGGTTTGCCACTGTGTAATATGGGTTCTGTTTTTCTAGCTTTCTACAAGTATTTTCACACACTTGACTCCCAATATTTTAGCATCCTTTTTGCTCTATACTTCTGCTATCTATTTCTATGTGGACCAATTATTATACACCAAATTGCATACTACAACAACCACAATTTTCATTTCTCATTGTTTTGTATTGTGAGTCTGCATATTAGATAAAGTTTGGTTTATCTGTACAAATTCAAATGTATAATGCAGATTTACAGTATGTCTCTTTCATATATACTGAGGTCCAGCCTGAGGGAACAGGCTGCTTCCTGTAGCATGAGCACTTAGTGGCAGACTGCTGAAAAATAGACCAACTTTCTGATTATTTCTTAACCTTCTGTTAAAGTCAAAATAATAGTATATATCTACCCCAAGGTCATGACACTCACTATCAGTGCTATTATTTTGCTATTGATAATTGACAAATGGGGTCCAATAATTTGATGAGCCAACACATGATGGACCAGTCAAAGCAATGAGTTAGTTACACAGTTACTCTTACTGTAAACAGAGAATCTGTGGTCCTTTCTATAGTGTAGCTAAGTGTGAGATAGGAAACAAGAGAGTACACAGAATGATCATATATTCCACCAATAAGAGAGGCACAGGGACCTTTCTGGGTTCCTAAGAGTTTTCATACATTCTGTTCTTCTCTGAGACTCAAGCTGTCCTACTGCCATTTTGATACTTTCTTTCAATCCTATACATGTGTTTCAATCCTATTCCGCAAATAATTAAAGGGGTTTCCTACCATTTAATACTAAATATTACTGATGATTATATAAGGATGTTACTAAGGTCAAACTCCTCCGTTAGATCATAACTGGGTCTAACACCAACCAAAAAAAAAATGCTGGAATGAGCTCTGCTTCCTTTGGGAGCAGTGGCCATGGAGAAATGCTTATGTCTTCAGCAAATTAGCAGGCATTGCCAGTGTCAGTGGAAACCACACCGGAGTGGGCAAATCACTCATGATCTTCCAATGCTTCAGACACAACTCAATTTTAATACACTTGTCCTGTAAAATGCAGAGTTCTCAAAGCACTCTCTGTGCATCTTCTTTTGGGGTTTGCAGGAAACATTTCAACTCTGTAATTTGCCATTATGATGTGTATGTTTGTGAACAAAAACAACAGGCCGAACCACAAGCAGGATGCACAGCAGATGAGACTCTGCCTATAGCAAGGAGTTTTGTTCACATATTTTAGAAATGAAATTGTTTTCCTCTCTGGGCATGGGAATGTTAAACCAATTAGCCTAGGCTATCCTCTTCTTCCTCATGAAGAACAGCTTCAAGACTCAGGCTTCTGCAGGTGCACATGGCAATAATTAGCAGTGTTCGGACACTCTCTCTCTCTCTCTCTCTCTCTCTCTCTCTCTCTCTCTCTCTCTCTCTCTCTCTGTGTGTGTGTGTGTGTGTGTGTGTGTGTCTGTGTGTGTGTGTGTGTCTGTGTGTGTGTGTCTGGTGATCTATGTAAGTGTATGCACATACCACAGAAGTGTGTGAAGGTTAGACAACAACCTTCTACCTTGTTTGAGATATGAACCTTTGTTCAGTTGCCCCTCACACCATGCAAGGTGGCTTGTGAGTTTCAGAAAATTCTTCTGTCTCTGTCTCTGTCTCCCATATTACCATAGCAGCACTGAGAGTACAGATATAAGATATATCATCTGGCCTCATGTGTAGTTTTAGAATTTGAAATAAAGTCCTCACACTTTCTGTAAGTGCTTTACTCCCTGACTCATCAGTCCATTTTTTCTCTTATTCATGGCTGCACTCTGCAGATATGTGACTCATATTTTTTTATACTTACACTAGTAAAAAAATTTCAAAACAGCCTATAGGCTTTCATAAGACAATTGGACTAAAGAGTTTCCCAGACATTATTTGCTAAAATATAAATTGACAAGACAGACAAACAGACAGACAGACAGAAAGATGATAGATAGATAGATAGATAGATAGATAGATAGATAGATAGATAAAGTACGTTGATAGATAGATGATGAACACATATACATGACATACACAGATGATAGATAAATCAGCCCTAGAAAAACATATAATTCTTCCCTCATGCTCTGGCAATATAGTTTATATTGAAACACAATATGAACAGTTGTTCCTAGTGACCTGATATTGAGCTTATCAGCCTTTGGAAGGCCCTATATATAATGATGCCCACCTGGAATAGCTGTTGTATTATAAGATGTATGTGAAGAGACACGCTAGACAAGTAAGGTAGCGTTTTAATCGCCATCTATTTTTCTCTGATCTTCTTTTTAATACAATTATGTATGAATATACTAAAGATGATACACCTTATTTAAGAGAAAATGAAGGTATTAATGTGACATTTTAAGGTCTGTTGAATTTTCTGTGTAATCCACATACTCAGTGGAGTACTACTACTTCCCTTTCCCTCTTTGGAGACTTCCACTTTCTGTGCCTTATTTTTATAGAATAAGCTAACCTCAAACAGGGGAATTACTTACAACCAGAAGCATGTTGTATCTTTCCCAAGGTCATTCTTCTAGGTGATGACAAAGCATAGGTTAGGTTCTTTTATATTCTGCATTTCACTTTGCTATCCAACCTACTGGGAAAAATGAAGATACCTGTCTCCCCTGCTATATTTTTCCTAACATTTCAGTGAATAATATTATTTACAAATACTAATAATCAAAGAGAAAATGTGCTATTTCCCCAATCTATTCTTAATTCTTGGTTTAAGTACTCATATATTAAATCTGAAGTTTCGCAGGCAGAGGACATGAACACAAATACCTTTAGTAGCTATCAAAAACAATGTGTGCTAAACTGCTGCAGAGAAACCAAACATGTCTAAACAAGCATTGTCTTTGAATGGTTCACCACTGGTTCCAAGAAGAAAATCATAAGGGTCCATCCAGAACGCCTACAAAGCCCAGAGTTCAAGAACACTCATCAGGGACCAACAACATGTCCTATAAATAAGCTTAATTAGAGCACACAGTAGTGAATATGGAGAACAAAGATGAGACACCTGGAAAAATAAAGAATCGGGAAGAGAATTCCAGGAGATGGGCTCCATGAAAGCAGTCATGAGGCAGGTGGATTTGAACAGATGCACTTCTGAAGACAGATTTTAGCTGTAGCACTGAAATATACACAACAGGAATGGTCTGCTTGGAGGACATTAATAGCATGGATGAGAATGAAGACATGACTTACAAGCAGAGGGGGGTTATTTACAAAAGTGTGACATCCTGAGTATCCATAATTCTTGCCATGCACTAAGATGGCAGACAATGACTGACAAGGTTATATTTTGATGGTAATAAGAATGGCCAAAAGATGCATCAAACCCTCAGTGCCTTAGAAGGAGGGCAGAGAATGTGTGAGATGTAATTGGGACACATGAAGAGCACAGGAGTCAATAAATAAAGGAAGACCTCACATGGAAAGTGGAATGGCATCATCTCACTCAGAGCAAAGGATAGAGGCTCCGCTCCACATCTCCTTCTGTAAACTTTTACAGAGTTCTTGACATGGAGGGTTTTTATCTGCACTGTTGTGGTTTCACATTTCTCTTATTTTGTTTTTCTGAAACCTTAGTATAAAGTCAAAACTTTCCTAAACATTGATTTTCATATTCCTGAGCCTGGGTGTATGAAATGATCTTCAGCAATCCAAACTTTCTACAATAATTGATCACATTTCTCTTTACATAATTTTCAAGTGCCTGATATTCATAAATATTACTGTAAAAAAGAATACTATAAAATACAATTTAACACTTTATATTTTTAAATATCCATATCTTTTTTTTTTTACTCCAGTAAACTGAATAGATCTATCTCCCAAAATTTATTTATACTGGTGCCATCCTACAGTGGTCTTTAAAATGCTTGAAGTTAAATATGCTAGCTTGAAGTAAATAGCTAGTTAAATATGAAGTTAAATATAGCTATATTCATATATTTTAATTGTTCAACTTCAAGATAATACATTTTGCCTATATCTGAAGAAAGCCCTTCAGTCTAATTTCTACATAAATTGTTTATTTCTATACAAATTTGATTATTTAAGTTATTCTTCAAGATTTAATTATTATCATCCTTACATGGTACTATATCCAGATTTCTATATTTAATATTTAAAAGCAGAATACCTTGAAGAAACAGTCCTAATTTCTTCTGTTGGCCAGTTTCCTTGCTTATCATTTGATGTAAATTCTCACATAACTTTTTTACTTTAAACTACAAATTTGAGAATAAGAAGACATGGGTCTTGAAGGCCATATGCCTCCTTGAATCACTGAGCTCCAGGTTTAGGAAGAGACAGCATCTCTAAAAATCAGGATGTAGAGTGATTCTGAAAGAAACACAGCATAGGCCTAACGCTTTCACATGCATATGTACACATGTGCACACACAACAGCACATATAGGAACGCATGCGCGCATACGTACATATCATAATAGTCATAGTAGTAGTAATAGTTGTTGTTGCAGTAATTTATTTCTGCTATGAAAAATAAAGACATAATGTTAAACTTAACGTATCTTTAGACATTAGCATATTTTGTAGTTTAAATTCTGATCTCATGTCTAAATGTTGTACAAATTCTGCTCCCCAATTGTCCCCCTGTTATGTCCATAAAGCAGCTTCCAGCCAATCGATGAGCAGGAGAGAGAATAGGACTGCACCAGGGGAGCAGGAGTTAGGAGTGAGCCATAGGAGAGGTCCAAGGAACATCAGGAGGAAGGAGCTGGGGCTGAGGAAAGCTACAGAGTGCAGATATCACTGGGATGTTTGCTGGGAGTAAGACATGATAGCATAGAGGGTTAAGAAGAGACTTAAACTGCTCAGATTGTTTTGTAAAGCCTTTTAGTACAAAACAGTCTCAACTATTTGTTTGATAGCCAGGATAAGAAGGAAGCTAAGAGAAACAGACACTTTTATAAAAAAAATAACTTCAACACAGATTTAATTAGGAAAATTTTAACATAAAGAGAAATATACATAAGCAGAAATATAAGATACAGAAGGATGGAGGAAGTTTTAAGAATCCATACTGGATAGTTAATTGCTAAATATGGCTATCTTATACATAAAGAGGGTTATGTATACATTGCCATGATACAAAGATCAGAGCAGACAAGGTTTGGTGGTTGCTGTTAAGGATCTTGAACTTTATGCTAAGCACTGGGCTGGGAAGAAGGGATTGAAGGGGGATTTTGTGGCTGACTCTCTCATATATAGAAAACTCAAAACAGTGGCATCAAATATATAAGATGGAGTGGGCTTGATTAACTTTGAAATATTCCTGTCTTTATATGATAAGAACACTTTGAACTTTACCCTATTCCTACGCATCTTTCTACCAAAAAAAACAAAAAAACAAAAACAAAAAACCTGTAGGTTTTTAACTTTTTCAAACCTACTTTATTTAGTGTTCTTTAATGCTTATACTTCCCTTCCAAGCCACCTACCCTAGATAGGAAAGAAAAAAAGTTAATGGAGACAGGAGAAGTGGAGCTTTTTATACTCAGTTCCTTGGAGTGATTCCACTGGTGTAGTCAGCAGGATTCCAGCAGACTCGTTAAACAGCAAACTAGCAATTCAGCAAAAGGGATTGCATCCACAACCTCTGGAACTGGGAGCTGCAGCCGGAACCCAGAACCTCAGTGTTCACTGGAGTGGTTATTTCTAGGAACCTCTCAGAGTGTAGTAATGAACAGCCAAGAGCAAAAAGCCCTTCCTCTTGTTTTGGGCATATATATATATATATATATATATATATATATATATATATCAGTTGGCAAAGACCATGCCCCCACAAGAAGTGGTTCCTCTTCCAATGGACAAACATCACTTGTTCTCTCACATGTCTGTTTTCAGTGGGAAAACACGTCACACACTTACACAAGTCTGTTTCACATCCCACACTTGGGATCAAAATAAAAACATGTTTACATCCACTGCCGAAATCATATTAATTCTTTGGATGCCTTTATCTGTATGGCAGCCATCTGGAAATTGTCCCTTAGTTATGGGTAGATGGAGTGAGAGAGAATTGTACTTTTTACCCCTGGTGATAGTATATCCTTGTATGCCACTTGCCAGCTTCTTGTCAGTTACATAAATTGAAGAGTTGGAGAGCCCAGAGTTCACAAACTGAGCAACATGGGATTGCTTCTGAGCTACAAATAGAAAGAGTAGGAGATGTTGATAGAAATAGATATAAGCGTACCAAAACTTCACATTTGGAAAGATATTTAGGCCACATGTTTCCCTCCTTCACATTCCCCAACCTCTCTAGCTCTTATGTTCAACTATTGTCCTGCAGGTTAACATGATAAAAATGGATGTTTAAATGGTTAAAAATCAATTTGAAGTTAATAACCTGAGACTTGACCAAATCCATCGAAATTACTGGCATCAGCACCTTGAGGTTCATTTCACAGAGAAAATGTAGGAAATTAGACAGGGAATTCATTATTGATTCTTGTCTGCTGCTAACGCTTCAGATCTGTTCTGAGAGGCATGCTTTACCACTCAGCCCATCCTTTCTTGTGATGTAGCTGTCTCTCCCTGCCTCTTATATTTCTCTGCATCACTGTAAAGAAATGAACACAATAAAAATTAACAAATAAAACCACAATCCTCTATATTTGGCCATCTGATTTTCTCTCATTTTGAAATTTTATTAATCTACTTATTAATATAGACATGATCAAAAAGAAACTTCTACAGACTTGAACTTGTGAAATTTCTAAAGAACTGAACTTGTGAATATAATCTCCAATGGCTGTTTTTCACTGTAAAGTCTAAGAATCTGGCAGCTGTTTAGACCAAAAGGCTGGGTGTATTAGCCTTCCCAGTCTGGCACTGAAGTATTCCTGGAAAGCTGCTGGTCTTAAGTCTACATTGGAATGGTGAAAGGAAACAGTGGTTGTGATATCAGAAAAGGGTGGCAGAGTGACAGGGTAGATTAGTGGAATAGTTGCAACAGGCAAAGCCTTCCTTTGTATCCTTTTATCTGGGCTGCCACCCCAAAGAGCCACCTTCAAAGTCTAATCTAGAAGAGGCCCCATAGGAGCTCCTGGCTACTTGTGTTTTAGTTGATTCAAGATGCAGTCATGTTAGCAACCAAAATTGACCATTACAGAATACAGTGGTGTGGTACTCTGCCCTCAAATCACAGTTCCATCAATTTCCACAACCTGGATGAATCTACTATGATGAGTAAAGTATTAAAGACTCAGGGAAACTAATATCACCTCATCACATTTACCAATATTCTGAAAATGTTAAACTCATAAAGGTAGGGTATTTGCCAAAAGCTGAGAATCAAAGTTGGGACTAAACAGGTCAGAAAGGAGAATGGTCAGAGCCAGAAACAGGGAGATTAATTCTAGTGATCTATTGAACATTTTGATTATAGTAAATGCCTGTGCATATTTTAAAATAGATGAAAGTAGGTATTTAAGTGTTTTCAGTGCAAGAAAGTAAGAATATGATGTGATAGCTATGCTAATTAGCCTGATTTGATCGCTCACTCCACTTGAAAAAGTTTCCTTGTACACCATAAAATACACAGTTCTGGTTTTCCATTAAAAATTGAAATGATGTTTCCTTCCTAGTTCTCTCCTCATTCCCAGAATATATAAGTAGCCCAAAGTGTTTTCTTTGGAGCTCTGCCTCTGCCCTGTGCATCACCCAGTACCAGGCTGTGTCATCCATCTGGGAAAGTGGAGCACCAGGGTGTTGGCAGCATTTCCTGTGCTTCATGCCTGTTACTGTCTCAATAAGGAAAGGGCAGCTTGGTTGTTCCTGTTCAATTCAATTCATTGTCTCCTGGCTTAGAGACTTGACACCAACATTGCAGAATGTTACAGAAAACTTTTCTAACCCAAATATTTTAAATAAGCACATTAAGGAATTGAGTTAAACTGACTACCCTGTCCCCTGTTACTTAGGCCTGGGGAAGGTTTAAAAATTACTTTTTTGACAAACAGAGAATATGAGATAAATATAGCACTGAATATGAGATAAATAATTACTGAACTTTCAGTTTAAAAACTACCATGTTCCAACAAACCAATCATTTGACTCCTAGAATCAAGGAGTCCTACAAGAGAAAAAAAATAATGTAACCCCAAAATATCTATATTTACTTTTTAAATTTCTTAATGCGGCCAAAGGCTACCAGTTAAATATAAGGAAGTCAAGGATTCCAAGGTGAGGAAGCTACTAGATTATCCATGTGGGACCAATGTCATCACAGGTGATCTCTACTTGTGTTTTTAAGATTTATTTTGTTTTAGGGAGCAGGCTGGGCTTCATTGAGTCCAGAAGAGAACTTCAATACCTCAAGAAGTAATTACAGATCATTGTAACTGAACTTGGGCCCACTGCAAGAGCAGTGTTTGCATGACCTCAGAGCCGTCTCTCCAGCGTCATTACAAGGGCTCTTAATTGTGGAAGCGAGAAGCAGAGGAAGGGTGGAAAATGAATATAGCAAGAAGGATTTGACTCTGACTTTGCGGTTTTGAAATTAGAAGGGATCACACACTCAGGAATGCGAATGACCCGTAAGAGCTGGGGAGGACCCCAAAAGAAAAAAGTCTGGTTATTTAATACCTTGCCTCCGCCCCTGACACATGCAATAGGTTTCTATTCTACAGCATTGTGAAATGTAGTATGTAATTAATCCACCCACTTTGTGGTATTTATAGCAGACATATTAAGTTCATGTAGGCTTTTTATGTATGGATTTATTTCATTCTCAAAAAGATCGAAAACATGGCATTATTATTACTCACTATATTTGTGAAATAATTTATATATTTTTCAGAAAGAAGAAATAGTCCATTTGATGTTCCACTGGAGTCACAATGTTTGTAGTATTACCACAGCCAAGACATGCAATCAGCTGAAATGACCATCAGTGATACATACTCTACCACGTAATACAAAACAAATGCAGATGCTTGAACTCGGCACCGTGTCTTGTGTCTGCCCTGTCCTCTGACCTTTTCAAGTCTTTCTGATTCTCAGCCTCCAGACTAACTCATGTTCCTTAATGACGAATAGTCTATGCCTCTCACCCAAGACCTATGCATTCCCATGGCTACTGACTAAACTGTTTCCTTAGACCCACAACCTAATCTGTTTATTTCAACCCTACTTCAGTGGGATAATACTTGGAGATGGGGCTTTGAAAAGCAATTAGGTCATAACAGCACTATCCCAGAATAGTATCATTGCTCTCATAAATTGGACTTCATTCTGTGCTGTAAGAACACCGCAGTCAGATGGCTGTCTGTGAACTAGAAAGTCAGCTCTCTCCAAACACTAAATCTTCCTGAGCCTTATCTTTGTCCTCTCCAGCCTCAGTAACTGCTGTGTACAAGCTATCATAAAAGGAATAAGACACCTGACCTCAAAAACACATACATTTAGGCAGCAATCCAAAGTCATGCTGTCTTGTCTACTTGTAAGCAATTCTCATGTGAAAGAAAGTGTTCGTGAAAATTACCTTTGATTATATGCTGCAGGGACACAGAAGTGGCCATGGTTGCTTTGGGGCATTCTGTTCCCGGGATTCCTGACCTCTCAGTGAGGCCATGACATTAAAGGACTTACCCATGTGCTTTGAAAAAGAAACATCTAAGGATATGAAAACCTTATTATGGAGAAAGAGCAACAGTTATTCCAAACAATATTTACCACCCTACTCTCAAGTGCTAGATTGTGTCATCTTCTGTGTCTTACCTGTTCTTTTCACCATTTGGAAATAATATCCCAAATCCTCAGAATTTTTGGTCTCAATAATGACAAGGGCAGTAAATTCTTTGAATGCCATGCATAGGAGAAAAATATGTCTTAGTAGAATAGTTATTGAAGCCTTTCTTCAGTTGCCCTTCAAGGACTTCCACTCTTCATTTTTCCCCACAGGAAAAGTTCTGCCACCTAGCTATAAAGCTCTTGTGACTCTAATGTACTATATAGATCTTTTTTTGTCCATGTAGCAATCTCTGCATTATTGCACTCTGCCTTCTGATATATTTAGCAAATACTCATTGTAAGAAATAAAAAATAATTTATTCTCTCAATTTCTTGTGTGTTTAGCTGATAAAAGACTTGCCTTCATAGAAAACAGCTGCCTCCATGGACAGCCAACAGAGAAGAGTCTCTAATGCCAGGGCAGAGTGAGTCAGCAGCCAGCTATTCAGATTCTCTGAGGCAGCCAAGAATGAATGCTTTGGGAACTGGTCCAGTGACTTACCTATTGTAAACAGCATTAGTGAAATAGCAATAAGCATGACCATACGGAAGTTATTATTATGTATTTTAATGTATGTGTCCAATGGTAGACATCAATCAAAGACTAATTTATACGTTTATTGATTATTCATAACCACAACAGATATGTATCAACATCCACTTTGTTCTCTAGAAAAGAAAATAGTGTCTTCAAGATGTTAACTCTATCAGAGGATGACATGTGGATGAAGGTTTTGTTCATAGGCAAGTGTGTTTCAAGGGTGTTAGGGAGGTATGGAATGTACGATAGACTTTCACACTGACTTCCTTGAGTTGTATGACTTCACCTAAGTCCATAACCATTCCTGTGGTTTGCAAGACAGGGGCAATAAGAGGTTCAAGGAGATTCATGAACAAAATGACAGACACATGTCTAAACTTCCTCCTATGGATTAACTTGAATCTCCTCTAACATGTAGAAGAACTAGACTGGAAGAGAAAGGAAGAGAGAGGGGAGAAGATACAAGGGGCACCAGAAGAGAGCATTGGGTGTCCTACAAGTGGACCAGCAAGAACTTGTGAGCCTCTATGTCAGTGATAGCGATTGAACCTGAGTCCTCTGGAAGAGTAGGCAGTACTCTTAACCACTGAGCCATCTTTCTGGCTCAAGAGAGAGAGAAAAAATTTAAAGTAGGGTCAGAATTTATTGGAAAGATTAGTAGGAGGTAGAAGGGGATAGGAGAAGGTAAGGGGGTATGATCAATGTACATTATGTATGTCTGAAATTGTGAAAAATAATTTTAAAAGGGTACAAACACACCACACACACTTGCATGTGCACAAATACACACTCAAGCACGCATACACACACACACACACACACACACACACACACGTTTCAGGTCTTGGCTTATAAATTAACTTAGCTGCGAAACCTTTCCAACATGTACCCACCACCCAGTCTTAGTAGACCTATCACCCTCACTACCTTTGCCCACGTTTCAGGCTTCACTCTCCATAGATACACTAACAATTACTTGATCAATTACTCTCTGAGATAAAGAAAATTTTTAAAATAACTGCTTGCATAAAACTCAGGAGAAAGTAAATTTTAAGTTATACTAATCTTATCTTTGGAATGTATTGGAAAGTAATTAATATAAAATACATGACAGACAACTAAAAGACATGAAAAGAAGTTAATATCCACATAAGGAAGTACCACTAAGTAATGACACTGATAAAAAGGATTGGCAAAGTTGACGAGGTAAAATTATTGAGCTTTCATAATAATATTACTTAAAGTTTGGAAAACACTTTGTTAAGCAACACAAAGACAGTTATTCCAACAAGAAATACAGATGAGTAACAATTGATAAGATAGTACCTCTGCAGTAGCCTTATTAACTCACTAATTGACTATTATTTTAGTCTTCATAAAATACATCTAAATTAGAGAGAAGAAAAAGCCATAGAAAATAATGGAAAAACATAAATTAAATGAATGAGAGAAGAATTAAAGGCATCGCTAGGTGCATGAAGCAGCTCAGGGCAGTGGCATGGTTGAGGTGCTCTATGAAGGGAAAAGACAGGCAAGTGCCTGGGAGCCACCTGAAATTTGTCACAATATGGGATAGAAGCAGCTTGGTGAAAGTCAGTGTGATGAACGTTGCTTTATTGTGAGATGTACAAATGAGGTATTGAGAAAATGGAAATTAAGAAAAAAAAAGATTTAGCAGAGAAATCTAACCATAATTGTGTCTCCAAGTGAATCAACCAATGCAAAGACCTGAGAGTCACAGGCTTCCTGGGAGAGTCCCTGGAGTGAGAGCTGTAAAGGGAAACTTCCTATGTCAAGAACTCTTCTTCTTTATTGATAGTGGATCAAAGTTCACTTCCCAGTAAAGATACTGCAATGGTATAAATGTAATTTATATATTCATAAATGTTATAAGCATACTCATTTGGTGCCAGGATCTAAGTCAGTTAGTCAGTTTATCAAAGTATGTAAAATGCCCTCGGATTTATACGCAGTAGCAAATGCATACATACACACACATACACACA
>OU015757.1:68403307-68419135 GCA_907169655.1 Acomys percivali | reverse complement strand
ACACACACACACACACACACACACACACACACACACACACACACACATCTTCAGTGAATGCCACAGACGATTCCCTCCTACCTTCCCTCCACCAACTTGTCATTGTCACTTTAAACCAAGTCCCCAGATCCAGCAGGCATCCCAATGCTAATTTACATGCCACGCATGCCAAAAAAACCAGTTAGGCTGCCTGCAGATCTCCTCTTTTCCTTGTTCCCCCAGACCCAAGCCCCCAAAGCTCATCCACAGCTCTGCAGCAGAATGCCTTCCCTGCCCCGGTGCTCCCATCTCCTGTGGATCCCGCAGACATTCCTCTTCTGTCCTTCCTTCTCTAATTGATAGCTTTATGCCCACCCCAAGCCCCAGCAGGCACCACCTGCCAACCCAAGGGCCACTACTCTTAGTGCAACAAGTAGGCTAAAGACAGAGAAACATCTTTACTTTTGCTCCTCAGTCCCACGCCCAGCTCTGTAACCGAAAATGTGTTGCAGCCTCCTTCTTTTCCTCTATAACTCCATTTCAAATAGAACACAATTTTACCGCCTGTATTGTCCTTGGCTAGTGCCTTAGATTGAGCGGGACCCCTTGACCCAAATCTGCCTATCATAATGTTCTACTTGTAGGTTTCTAGGACCCACTGGATCCTTCTACATTGCTATTCTCCCGTGCTTCTCTCATCTAGAGTCCCAATAGGATGTCCTCCCCTCTGTCCCAGTTTCCTGGTAAGGGAAGGCTTTCGTGGGACATGCCCATTGGGCTAGTATGCAGATATAAGTGAGTATATACCATTTGAGTCTTTCTGCTTCTGGGTTAACTCACTCATTATGATCATTTCTAGCTCAATCCATTTATCCACAAATTTCGGGAATTCCTTGTTTTTAATAGCTGAGTAGTATTCCATAGTGTATATGTACCACAGTTTCTTTATCCATTCTTAAACCCCTACCCTGATCTAGCCCATGGACAGGACAGTCTCCACACTTGAGTGGAGAGAGGGATTTGACTTTCTCATGTACTCTGGTGCCTCACATTTGACTATGTCTCCTGGCGGAGGAGACCTAGTGGCACTCAGAGAAAGGACAGCAGGTCATCGAGAAGAGACTTGATACCCTATGAGCATATACAGAGGAAGGTAATCCCTCTGAGGAACAGTCATAGGGGAGGGGAATAAGGGGAAAATGGGAGGGAGGGGAGAATGGGAGGATACAAGGGATGGGATAACCATAGAGATGTAACAAGAATAAATTAATAAAAATAAATATAAATAAATAAATAAATAAATCTTAAAAAAAAAGAAAAAAAATCAAATAGAACACAAAGACTTTCTTCTCCTGGCCTTCTTCCCCCAACTCATCCCAGCATCCAGACCCCAACATCAACAGGCAGTCTAGGAAAAGACAACACACAGCCATCACACTCCCCAAAGATCTAGAAAGGAAATAGTAACCAAGGAATAAAACGCACATCTAACAAAGACAAATCCAGAAATCAACATTTAGACCTGTAATCCCTGAAGGAACACCCTGTCCCCATCTTAGGCTTCAAAGTCATTTTGTTGCAGAGACAAAGTACTTTCATTCTGATTTATGATTAGTCTTCTGTTTTGCACTTGTGTCACCTGTAACCTTAACTGCAAATAGTTTTGTACTGGCTGTTCCAGGAGAGACAATTGCGTCTTTGTTTAAAAAAAAAAAAAAAATGTTTCTAACCTTTGCGCAACCCTATCTTTGTTTCAAAGGGTTATATGATCACCTATGATGACCTAGTTGTAACCACATCTCTGATTCAAGAGGAACTAACTTGTTACGCTTGTAGTCTGCTCACCAAATTCCATGCTTGGAAACACTCTTCACCCTGATCTTTAGAAAAAAAGAACAAAAACAAAAGCTTTATGTTCCTCACATATATACAGTAAACTACCTACAACAAGAAGAACCACAAAACAATCAGGAATTATATAAAAGTTACATTCATAGAATTTTGGCTATTTGTATTTGGCAACCTTGAAGAAAACATCTTTCCTATCTTGGTGCATCTAAAATTCTGAATGTAAACCCGTGTCTATCATATCTCATCTTTATCAACTTAAAACATCTATCGAGACCTAAAAACATCTTAACTCCTAAAAGACTAAACTTAATTGTAAAACTAAACTATCTGGTCTTCAACCCCATCAGAGAATTGAAAAGGAATAAAATTAATTATCTGAGTAGACAGGAAGTGCTGGTTTGCAGCTTCCAAAGTGAGAAAATGACAGACATTTTGCTGCCTGAACATTCACCCAAAATTCTCTATAGCATTGGAGTATTATCATTCACCTTCTGGCCCAATATTTCTAACAGACATATTTGTGAGGCAGGAACTATTGAGGACTTGCTTAGCCCGTCTTGACAGAGTTTAGTTGGCAGCTCTGCCTGCATCCAAGCTTGCCCTTTTTTAGGCAAAATTCTGTATCAGAAGTGAGGACATTTTGCCCAGTGGCTGGTTTGCCACGTTTGAAATCATCTCCATAAGAAGGTTCATTTATGCTCATCATCCCCTTTGAGGTAGGCTGGGTGTTGCCAGAAGTTAACCTGTCTCATTGTCAGTGAATCTTTAAAATAGTAAAAACATCTTTAAATGCTATATTCTGTATATCTCTGAGGTTTTTGAAGACCTTATCTAATTATTTTACCTTATCTATCTATAGGTTCATATCTATCTGTTAAAGCTAGGGTATATATTCTTCTGATAAAAATAGACTAGTAATTGACATGACCATACTTTGACCGACTAACAATTAGCTTGTATTACTTAATTATCCTAAACAGCCCGCAATACCACTTTCAAAGTATCGGAAGTAAACCTTGTATTATAATTGAATTGTATGGGTACAATACTTCATGTTAGAGGAGAAATATATATCATGTAAGTGAAGAATAAACTTTAATTTGAATTCTATACCAATGTGTCAACATTAAACTTATTTTGCATCAACATACGAAATTCTATACCAGTGAATTAAAAATAACCTGTGAGTAACAATTGAGGCATTGATTTGAGGAGCAGATTCAATAGTCTACTTTTTGTCCTATTATCCCTATGTATCGCCCTCTTTTAGCAGCTGTTAGTTATCTGTAGCTTTTCAGCTGGTTGAGACCCTTGTGAGATTCTTCACATCTATGCTGGGATTCAACTGGTGCTCTCACTAAGCAGCTTCAATTCTACTTATAAAAGACAGAGTCACAGAGAAACTACTCTACCCAAATCTGAATGCAAAATTATCAATTTTTTTAGTAATTGCTACGCCCTTAAAGTTAAGAAACCTTATAAACCATCACAGATGATAATGTAGGCAGTGAAACCAAAATAATCACTTAGTGCTGGAGAGGCAGTAGGTGGAGTCCAAATATTGCCAAGAGGTGCTACATATACCCCCTGAGATTTCCGCTGAGATGATAGAAGGGCTGTCCTCCTAAGTGAAGACCAATCACTAGGATTAAGTGAAATGGATTCACAGATGAAGCTGCTCTTGAGAGGATAAAGCGAGGCACCCTGCCTGACAAGGAAATGTAGGCATCTCTGCAGAAGGAAAACATCACCAAGATCCCTGACTTTCAGTACATAATGTGAGCATCAGTTGATATATATTGCTATACAACAAAAATGAGTCCTAGTTCGCATGGTACCAGTGAAAAGAATGAAGATGGGAACACAAAGAGAAAATGGAATTTTCGGACCATAACTTCAAAATAATGTAATAAATATATTCAAGAAAGTAAGAAGGAAGTTTTAGAAAATATTGAATATATGAAAAGTTGCCAAAATTAAGTTTTTAGAAATAATAAATTGATGACTAAGGTTAAATATTGTGTATGACAGAAAGTTAGACTATAAAACATGAGTTGTGTATAAAAGATTTAAAAAGTAGATTCAGTCAAGAGTAAAATATTAAGACTTAGTTATCTTCTTTTTTTTCTTGCAGGTAAAATTCATTAAGCTAGCAAAGCCACAAACTGTTAAAAGAAACAGTCTAGATAAATTATATATAAATGATTAAAAATCAAAGAAAATGATAATAAGTTAAGAGCATCCAGAAGAAATGGGATGTGGTGAAGGGAATGCATTACTTTCGTTTTATTTTGTTCTTTTTAAAAATTTATTCATTTCTTTATTCATTCATATTATATTCTCAATTGTTATCCCATCCCTTGTATCCTCCCATTTCACCCTCCCTCCCATTTTCCCCTTACTTCCCTCCCCTATGACTGTGACTGAGGGGGTCCTCCTCCCCCTGTATATACTCATAAGGTATCAAGTCTCTTCTTGGTAACCTGCTATCCTTCCTCTGAGTGCCACCAGGTCTCCCCCTTCAGGGGACATGGTCAAATATGGGGCACCAGAGTTCATGTGAAAGTCAGTCCCCATTCTTCACTCACTCATCTGTAGAGAATGACCTGTCCCTTGGCTAGACCTGGGTAGGGGTTCAATGTTTACTGCATGTATTGTCCTTGGTTCATGCCATAGTTTGTGCAGAACCCCTGGGCCCAGATCTGCCCGTCATAATCTTCTACTTTTAGGTTTCTAGGACTCTCTGGATCCTTCTATTTCCCCTGGATACTTCTCTCACCTGGAGTCCCAAAAGGATGTCCTCACATCTATCGCACTTTCCTGGTAGGTGAAGACTTTCATGGGACATGATCCTTGGGCTAATGTCCAGATATAAGTGAGTATATAGCATTTGAGTCTTTCTACTTCTTGATTAACTCACTCATTATGATCAATTCTAGTTCATTCCATTTGTCCATAAATTTCAGGAGGGAATGCATTACTTTCAAGAAAACAATTACAAGTGTATGCCTAATCCAAGTATGTGAATGATTAAAAACACAGGCCAATTTAACAACTCCATATTTAAAATATGGAGAAGGAAAAGATAACAATGTACCATTCTAGATTTTAATTCCAGTGAAAACATACTGTGAGAGCCAACGTTGTATTTTAAGCTTTAGGTTTTAATTACTGTGCCTAAGAGATCCATGCAAAAAAAAAAAAATGCATATAGCCTGTATATCCCCATACCCCAGGACAGAGAAGGCTGTTTATGGGTGCTAGCAAGCCACGTGTTTGTGTTGCCCTAAACAAGTTTGTTTGACTCAACTGCACTGAAAGAGCATGATGACATGTAGGTTGGAGGTGCATGGGCAGGAAATATGCCAGGATGCATGCTTGCCCCTGATTGGGTGTAGGCTGAAGATGTATGCAGGCAGAAAGTACATCAGAATACATGCTTGTCCTTGATTGGACCTGATGGGAAATGCGGCAGCCTTAATGGTTTGCTTTTATAAGCTTCTGCAAAATGTGACTTGTCGCCATTTTCTGGGAACCCTTGGATGATCGTAGCCAGAGTCCATCATCCTGGACAATATTTGATTAAAGAAAGCTTGCTTCAAATTTGGCTCAAAAGATTATGGAACTGGTCTTTCTTCCTCTCACAATTGTCAAGTTGAACAATGGCCCCAAACCCACAGAAAATCACAGACATTTCAGTCTAAGATCTCAGCAGATCTTCCAGGCTTTTCTACCCTTCCTTTCAATCACAGTGGAATTTCTTCCAAGGCATAGGCTTAGACGAGATGGATTTCTTAAGCTAGCAAGAAAGGGGTGAAGAGAAACCAAACTTTGTGGTGTGGTCTTTTGGAATTTACCAGCATCTGAGAGAACACGTGTTGGTGTTGCATCCCTAAAGCAACTGGCTCTGAGCCTTCTGGACTACTGGATCAACTGGTAACATACTGTTTTTCAAATGCCTTTCAATGACTTGAAAGGTCGGAGAAAAGTTTAAGGAGATTAATTTTCCTTCACAACTGCAGTGGGTTCCTAGTCCTAAACAGATCTTGTCATCATCTGCCACAGATGTGGGGATGTCTGCGTTTCTGTAGGTTTTCAGGCATATCCTAGCGGAGGGTGTGACTCTGAAGCATGTTCCCTTCACCCAGCTCTTTCTCTGCATATAGTTTGAGTATTTCTGAGACAAAGAAGCATTTCTGGCCCCATTTTATCCCAACATCCTTAGCTCTTCCTGATCATAATACTCTTTGACACTACTACTTGCCAGATAATTTCAAGTGGCCTAAAGTTTGGACAGAAGATATAGTTTGTGCTTTATTGTCATTTTGCATGTCTAGACATTAAACACTTGAACTTACACACAAACATTAGCCTTCTCAGCAGGTTCTCAGCATTGGGAAGTGGTCACAAAGGAAGCCAGTTTTATAGATACTCTGCTGGTCTGTGCTTCCACCACATGATAACAAAAACACCGGCGACAGCATCGCCTAGGAAGAAATTGCCCTGACTGTCTCAGTTCTCTGACTCAGAGTATTGGAGCAGTGAAACTATAGGCAGGAAGCTGCAGTGTTTGCAATTCTTCACCGAATGCCAGAACGAGTTACTTTCTCCCATCTAACAAGCCACACACAAGGGACTCAGAGACGTGAGGTGCTTGCCACATGAGTCAGCCTTCCCTGCAAGGCCCTGCCTCTTCCTGGTGTTGCTGGGTTCCAGCTTGGCTCCCAAGACCTGATCTGCTATTTACCAACGTGCATCATTGAGACTAAAGTGAAAAGAAAATCAATAAGCTGTCTGTGCAACATCTCACGCTAATGATATTTGTCTCCTGGTTCACCCACCTCCTCTTATTGCAGGCTCCTTGGAATTGTGTTTACCTCCTCACTGCTCTCAGTATGTGGTAAGAAACGCCACCAAGCCTGCCTGTTGTGACTCAGTGTGTAGGACTTCATTCTCCCTATACATTGTATTCAGCATGGCACTTAAGGCAGTTCAAATACTCCAATGAGATAGATTTTGGAAAATGGTAATAGAATCCTTACATCTTCTACTATATCTCTGGGCAAGACATTTTATACTTCAGAACATCTACTCAAACAGGAAGGAGTTAAGTGAAATATATTCAATTTTCCTTCCAGATAACTAATTTTGTTATACTATGATCAAAGATATTTCAGAGATTTTAATTTGCTTAAGATATTTCAAAGAGAAAAAGATTTCTTATCTAACCTTGAAACTTTCTAAGAGTAAGAGACTTCAGCTTCATTGTACTACTTTTGTGAAATCACTTGCATGGACCAAATTTTAACTGTTGATTTATAAATGAACTTAGGAAGGCTAATAAGCTAATTTTACCAGGCTTATATAATGAAAAAACATTGAATCAGGTCAATGCTGAATCAAATATGAAGAAAGAGATGTAACAGGTGAGCAAACCTAGTTAAACTTATATACTAAAAGTATCCATAAATTAAAATTTTTATCTACCTTGTAAAATTTCAATAAAAATTATTTGAGATAATATGTATAAATTACATGGCACAGTGTCTAAGCAAATTAGATTTTTAACATAACTTGATGCTCTCCTTGGGTTTTAAACACAGCTGTAATTGCAAGGTCAGTAATTATATGAATACAAAACAATACCTATATTTGGCAAGATTAGCAAGGTTTAAATAGTCTCTCTTTCAGTAACCAACCATCATAATAAATAATACTGTGAAAACACTCATTTCTAAATTCCCCAAATAGGGTTTTAAAAAAGGTGGACACTTAATCTTCAGTTCTACAATCACTACAAGCATATTGTGAGGAATTGGAATTCAGAGAGTGTTAACTTTTTGTGAAATGTTACTTGGAACAACAGAAATAAGAAAAGCACAGTGGAAGCCTCTACCTTCTGTTCCTTATGGGGGGAAACATACATCTTTTGTGTATCACCTTTGCTCTAGCGGGAAGGTTTTGGTGATCTTTTAACATCTTAAAGAATATGTGGCCCTATATCTGACAATGGGCTAATATCCAAAATATATAAAGAACTCAAGAAATTGATCACCACCAAGCCAAATAACCCAATTAAAAAATGTGGTACAGAGCCAAACAGAATTCTCAACAGAGGAATAGCAAATGACTAAAAAACACTTAAAGAAATGCTCAACATCCCTAATCATCAGGGGAAATGCAAATCAAAATGACTCTGAGATTGCATCTTACACCTGACCAAATGGATCAAAAATTCAAGTGACAGCATTGAGAGAATGCGGAGAAAAAAGAACACTCCTCCGTTGCTGGTGGGAGTGCAAACTTGTACAATCGCTTTGGAAATAAAATTGGCATTATCTCAGGAAACTGGAAATAATTCTACCTCAAGACCCAGCCATACCACTCCTGGGAATATACCCGAAAGATGCTTCACCATACAAAGACATTTGTTCAACTGTGTCCATAGCAGCCTTATTCATAATAGCCAGAATCTGAAAATAACTTAGATGTCCCTCAACCAAAGAATGGATAAAGAAACTATGGTTCATTTACACAATGGCATACCATTCAGCTATCAAAAACAAGGAAATCTTGAAATTTGCAGACAAATGGATGGAACCAGAAACAATTATCCTGACTGTGGTAACCCAGACCAAGAAAGAGATGCATGGTATATACTCATTCATAAGCAGATATTAGCCACTTAATACAGGATAACCACATTACAATACAGAGATGATGCACCAACCAAGGTCCATGTATGATGTGGACCTAAGACCCTCTGCTCAGATGTAGTAGATAGTCAACACTGTCTGCTTATGGGTCCCACAATATGGGGAGTAGGGAATAATTCTGACTTGGACTCTGGCCTCCCAACATTGATCACTTCCCCCTAGCAGGGTGGCCTTGTCAGGTCACAGAGAAAGTGGACACAGCTAAGTACTGATGAGACTTGATAGGTTGAGGTCAGATGTTAGAGGAGGAGGGCTCCCCTTTCTAGTGACTAAGGGAGGGAGGAAAAAAGGATGAGGAAGGGAGGGTAGGATTGGGAGGTGATGAGAGAGTGGACAACAATCAGGATGTGAAGAATTTAAGCTGCACAACAAGCATAAGGTAACTTATATTGCTAACCCCACTACGTGGGAATAGCTCTGAGACTGGCTGAGACGTGAATGTCTGTGCACAGAAAAGGCTTCTTTCTGGTCACAGAATCCCTGTGACTTATTACTACATGCCATTCTTCATATGGCATGAATGAATATTTGCAGATGTGTTTCTTCTGCTCATACAAAGAGCAGAGAGCCAGCCTTAATTGTTCCGTGCATCCCACACACCTCATACATTTATAATCTTGGAACTGTGGAATTTATATGTTTTCAAAATAAAAGACCCAGACACTGAAGCTGGATCAGCCCTGACAGGATTCATTCCTCTCAGTATGCTGGATGCTGACATCTGGCATCCTTCACTTTCCAGCCCAAGCACCAAAGTTGCTGTTACTCATCAGAGCAGAACTACTCCCAGGACAGCTTTGAAGAAAGCTTCCAGTCCCAATTGGTCCAACATTTCAGATTGTCCCACTCAGGATTTTTATTAATTGGAATTAATTGGAATTTATCAACATTTAGAAACAGGACCACAAATATTATTCCTGGCTTCTTTAACTATTTTCCCCAATTTTATTTGTGCCCCTACAAAGGTATTATTTGCCACAAATCAGCTGGAAGAAACCTTAAGAGAATAACACTTCATTTCCCCTAAGGGAGGTTGAATAGGTTTTTGTTTTGTTTTCCTAATCTACAGATGCTTATTTTCATTGGGAGTTGGTTATATGTTATTATTGGTCTTATTCAGAGAGAAAACAAGCTTGGACTCAGGAATGTCTCTCTTCTTCTTTATATTTCTTTTATAGGGATGGAGATAGGGGTTGAAAAGAAAGAAGAGAAGATATAGAAATATATAATTATAATAGAATAAAAAGTAGATTATTGAATCTGCTCAACTTAAGGACTTGTTACTCACAAATAAGGTTATTTTTAATTCATTGGTATAGAATTTTGTACATTGATACAAAATAAGCTTAATCTTGATATATTAGTATAGAATTCAAATTTAAGATTAATCTTCACACATTATATATATATATATATATATATATATATATATATATATATATTTCTACTCTATTAGGAGGTATTGTAACATACAACTAAATTGTAATAAGGTTTACTTCCAATACTTTGAAAGTGGAATTGCAGACTGTTTAAGATAATTAAGTAACACAAGCTAATTGTTAGTTGATCAAATCATGGTCATGTCAATTACTAGTCTATTTTTATCACAAGACTATACATCCTAGGTTTAACAAATAGATATGGTTATATATATATATATATATATATATATATATATATATATATAGTAAAATAGTTAGATATGGTCCCCCAAAGCATCAGAAACCTAAATAATATGGCAATTAAATATGTTTTTTATTATTTTAAAGATTCTTTGACAATAAGACAGGTTAACTCCTGGAAACACCCAGCCGACCTCAAAGAAGATGATGAATATCAGTGAACCTCAATATGGATGGAGATGGCTTCAAATGTGGCAAACCAGCCAGTGGGCAAATGTCTTCACTTCTGACAGACAGAATTCGGCCTAAAAATGGACAAGCTTGAATACAAGCAGAGTTGCCAGCCAAACTCTGTCAGTACAGGGTAAGCAAGTCCTCAATAGTTCCTGTCTCACAAATATGTCTGTCAGATACATTGGACCTGAAGGCTGAAGATGATGTTCCACAGCTATAGAGAGTTTTGGATGACTGTTCAGGCAGCAAACTGTCTCTGTCATTTTTTCATTTTGAAGACTGCTAACCTGCACCTCTGGTTTACTCAGGTAGTTAAGTTTTTCCCTTCTCAAATCTTTGATGGGGTTGAAGACCAGATAGTTTAGTTTTACAATTAAGCTTAGTTGTTTAGGTGTTAAGCTGTTTTTAGGTCTAGATAGATATTTTAAGTTGATAAAGATGAGATATGATAGATATTGATTTTCATTCAGAATTTCAGACTCACCAAGAAAGGAAAGATGGTTTCTTCAAGGTTGCCAAATACAAATAGCCAAAACACTATGAATGTAACATTTATATAGTGGCTGATTGTTTTGTGGTTCTTCTTGCTGCATGTAGTTTATTTTATTTATGTGTAATAATATAAATGTATATGTAAAAAAAGAAATATTATAAAAAAGAATACTTGAAGTCAGCTTATTCCCCTCTCTTTTGTAGTTCTTATATCTTAGATTTGTGTAACTGACTATGATTTCCCAACAACAATTTTCTCCAAAACTCTTTTGAAATTGTGTGCTTCTGTTTTTGTTGTTGTATGGTCCAGTTTGAGATAAGAGTTGAACATCATGTAAGGATCAAAGATGTCCCAGATAGATATCCAGTTGATTCTGATTTACTTTGTGAAAGGGTTACTTATTACACTTTGAGTGGGCTTGAAAATTTTGCTTCAAAGTACTCTCACATTCTTACGTATACACATTCATATTCACACGCACAATCTGGTAGCACTGTTCTATTAAATTTATATATCTATTTTAAAAATCATTGTGTGTGTGGGGGGCATACACTTTCAAATGCACGTTGTGAGTATATGTGGATGCCAGCATAAGATTGCCACTGCTGGGAGTCCAAGTCCACCCTCCACTCTTGAGGAACCCACTTCCGGTATTCAGGCTTTTAGTAAGCGCCTTTACCTGCTAAGTCATTTTCCAGTTCTAGAGATGTATTTTACAGTAAATGTACTATAGCAATATTGAAATCAGGATGTCCATATTCTCCAAAATGTTCTTTTAAAAATTATTTTATGCATCTAAAATCCTTTGTACTTTTGTACACAATTAGTAACCAGTTGCATCCCTATCACTCCTAAGTGCTGCTCAGAAGTTTTAAAGAGATCATGTTGACTGTATGCATTGCATATATCTTAACAGACCTGACTATTTATAGAATAAACTCTCCCAGTTCATGAGTAACCCATGGAGATTTGTGCCTGTGGAACATGTAATATTTTCTTCTATTTGGTCTATCATATCTATGTATTTTATGTTCTTATAAATGCTATTGTTTTATAATTATATTCTTAAATGTTCGCTATTAAATATGAAAGTAAAACTGAGTAACACCTACCTTCATTGCAACACTAAATAGAGGAGTTGAGAACATATAACCGTGAATGGTTCCCACTTATAGGCAGGCGGGACTTCCTCCTTCATAGTGAAGTATGAGTGTGGACTTAAGGTTTCACTGTGTGTATGTTTGTGTGAGGCAGCCATGCAGTTGGAACCAAGAAATTTACACATGGTAGACCAGCGACCTACCACTCAACCCTCCCCACCCTACCTGTATTCTTCACACTTGCTTTTTTATCCACTAAGGAAAATGCTTTCTATTCCTCACTTGTTTTGTTCTCTCTATATTGAATATGTAGGACTTTATCAAATGATATTTCATCACTTACTAAGGCAAGATGACATTTCTCCTTATTTCCTCAACATAGTAGATAAAACTTCAGTCATCATACATTATTAACTTTACATGCCTTATGTTTGATTTTCTAATATTATATTTAAAATAGTTTGTTCAAATTCATATATAAAATGGTTGGTAAATTTTATTCCTTATGATTAACTTGCTTTTCAGCCAAAAATTGCTGTCATACAAAGTATTTGGAAATGTACACTTCTCTATTCTGAATGAGTTAGTGTAGGGTTCATGTTATTTTGCCATGAAGTACTGGACATGATTAGTTAACAAAGCCATCCTCACCTATAAGAACTTTTAAAATAAATAATTATTTCTGTACACTTGTTATATATTGAGCTAGCTAGAGTTCTCTTAAGTTGCCCTTATTTGCATGTAAACTTACTTATCTAAACATTTGCTCTATTCTGTTGGTGCTAAGGTTGATCCTTCCAACAAATTATATCCAGAATGGTGAAAACTCAGAAAGTTGGACTAAAAGGCAGAATAACTCGACTGTCGAAATATCATAACTAGAAGTTTCTCACCCAGGGTGTTAGGTGTATGGTGATCAAGATTAAACACTTGAATTATTCTAAAGTTATCACCCCTGGGGCTGGGAAGATGATTCTCCAATTAAGAGTGCATATGGTCCTTGTGGACATTCTGAGTTCCTTTCCCATAACCTGCGCCAAGTACCTTACAACTGCCTGTAATTGTAGCTTCATAGGATCCATCTTTTTGCATTATCTCCTCAAATTCCTGTGCTCACATGCAGAAATACAGGTACATGTAATTCAAATTGCAACATTTCTTTTTAGATTTAGTTGGGTGTTTTACATACATGTACGTCTATGCACCACCCGCATGTCCGGTGCCCATGGAGGCAGAAAGAGTGTGTTAGAACCCCTGAAGCTGGAATCACACAGGCTTGCAAGCCCTTTTTTTGGATGCTGAAAATCTAACTTGGGTCATCTGGATGAGTAACAGGTGCTCTTAGCTGTCAACCCATCTCTCCAGCCACTTAAGACAAATCTTTAAAAAATAAATTAAATAACATTTCTTTCACTTCTTTGAGAGCCTACAACATGCTCAGTTTTTGTTTTTGTTTTTTGTTTTTTGAGACAGGATTTCTCTGTGTAGCCTTGGCTGTCCTAACCTCACTTTGTAGGCCAGGCTGTCCTCGAACTCACAGCGATCCGCCTGCCTCTGCCTCCCGAGTGCTGGGATTAAAGGTGTGTGCCACCACTGCCCGGCTAATGCTCAGTTTTACATAGTCTTTTCTACAGTACAAAATGATTGGATAAGTGGTCCATGTCTGAATATCTAATATTACATAAAAGAGTTAGTTTTAAAATGTCTGCTAGGGAATTTTTAAAAATATTTTGAGTGGGAAAACATTTTTAGTGTAGATTTTTTATCTCTAATACCACAAACTAAAGTAGCATCGATCAAACACATGTTATATATGTTCCAATCTATAGAAGATAAGACTATGCAATATAGCATTAGGTATCAAACACTAAGATCCATGATTGGCCCAGTTCTGACTCTTCTGCTTGACATGTTACCTGTTTTAAAGCATTGGTTGGGAGTTCTGAGAACTGGAGATAACTGTATCTAATTTCATAAACTGAAAATGGATGGAACTGAGTATTTTTTGCATTCAGCACATTTCCTGATTGACAATAATCAATAGAATTCTTGATTTATTTCCTTTATGTAAATAAAGATGTATATAATAAAATGCTATTATATCTTTGCCCCATTAAAAAGATCACAAGGTGGCAGGAGCATGCTTTGCAGTGGCAACAAACTGAACTAACATTATCTGTTTTGAACCTGTTTGGCTGCTCATTTTGGCTGGCCTATGCAGTATTTTTCTCTTTTTATAAAATATAACATTTTATACACTTTTAAATTTGCACTTATTGTTCATTTTTTAGTTTGGTTTTACAACAGTGTCTCGGGTTCTAATGATGTCCTGAACTTACTATGCAGCTTAGAATGACTTTAATGTCTGGTCCTCATGGCTACATCTCCTGACCTCTGAGACTGTAGCTATGTGGCACTACACTGTGTGGACGCAGTGCTGAGAGTGAAACTTAGGGCTTTTCCCAATGCTAGAAAAGTGCTCCACCAGCTGAGCTATATCTTCAGCTCAAATCTTTGGATCTTAGTCTGTCTTTCAAACATCATCACTTCTATCATAATTATTTTCCCCAAACCTATACACACATACAAGAATTCTTTTATGGTGTTCCATTTTGGACCACTGCATTTGATTCAAGAATCTCAAAAGCAGCTTAAATACAGAATCATGTTTGATAAATTATTTTAACTCAAGGCATGCCTACCTTTCTCCTGGGGGGGGGAGGAGGAACATAAAGAGTGTGTTTTTGACAACAATTTCAGTCTTGCAGCACACACTGTAAATGAGCTCCTAATGTGATAAAAGGCAAGGAAGCCATCTCAGCCAGGCATTTCTAAACAGTTTGAAAATAAAACTGATAAACAAGGTAAAGTGAAGTATGAGAATATTGAATGGTAGGCAATAAAGAAATTTGCTTGATGGTATGAGAAGCAAAGGTTGGGAGAAATCCCTCCAAGAACCTTTTAGCATTACTTCTCAAGACCAAGCGTCTCCACGGTAATTGCAGAGGATTTTCCTGTAATTCTAGTTCTAAGCTATTGTGTCTTTATGTGTTTTTGCTTTTTCTCCATGTTTTACAGTATGATAATCACTCGGTTGGCATTAAAACATGTCTCCATAGTCACATTACATTTTACTATGTGTACTAGAAAGGACTGGACGACTTAAGTGATAACAATTTGTTTTTCTTCCCTGAACACGGGATAATCAGGAAAATTTAGTTTAGGCCTCTTTGTCTGATGGATTCATTTATTCTTGTTCCTTTGTATTTGTGCCATTCAAGCATCATGTTTTTTGCTTTGCAGCGGTGGCTTTACATGATAAAATTTCAAATACTATTAGGTATCCATAGTCCAGAATGAGACTGATAATCATTCCTCAGATATGGAAGAAAATTCTCAAAGTTTAGCACAGACTAAAAGCAGGGAAGAAAGTCAACCAATGACGATATGATCTGGCTGCGTTTTCACCTATGTCTGTCACCACAATCACAGGGACATTTCTTCAGCTTGACAAAACTTTACACAGCTTTTTCCCTCTCTGCTCTCACAAAGCTTACTTTGTAAAACTTGATTATAATTTCTCTGTGTGCCCTTTTGAGATGCAAATCTTCCCCTAACCTTTTCTGGTTTTATAATCACAGTCTCAGTTATGGAACTCAAAGCGTTGCCTTTGTAATCGAACCATGAAGAAAGATAGAGATAGAGCCTCTGCCTGGCTGAATCTATGGGAAAGTAGGTGCCTCCGGCCAACAGAAGAAGAAGAAGAAGAAGAAGAAGAAGAAGAAGAAGAAGAAGAAGAAGAAGAAGAAGAAGAAGAAGAAGAAGAAGAAGAA
>OU015757.1:68384904-68403297 GCA_907169655.1 Acomys percivali | reverse complement strand
AAGAAGAAGAAGAAGAAGAAGAAGAAGAAGAAGAAGAAGAAGAAGAACAAGAAGAACAAGAACAAGAACAAGAACAAGAACAAGAACAAGAACAAGAAGAACAAGAAGAAGAACAAGAACAAGAACAAGAACAAGAACAAGAAGAACAAGAAGAACAAGAACAAGGAGAAAAGAAAGTGGAAGAGAAGAAAAAAAAAATAAAGATGGCCTAATCACAGTGCTCTCTGCATCAATCAGATTTCTGTTGCTGTCCTAAAACACCACGAGCAAGGCAACTGAGAGAAAAAAGGGCAGTTATGGCTTACAGTTTCAGAGGATTAAAGCCCATGGCAGGGGAAAACAAAGCAGCAGTAGGCAAGAGGCAGGACTGGGAAGCCGAGACCTCACATTGTGAGCCACAAGCATGAAGCTGCATGTGGAGAAGACATTTCATCTCAGAGCCTGGCCCTAGTGATGTTCTTCCCTCACCTAAGCTGTACCTCAAGCTCCCCACACCAACTGGAGCTCACCAACTGGAGACCAAGTGTTCCAATGCCCAAGAATATGGGGGACATTTCTTCTAAAGCCCTCAGACCACTCAGTAAGTTTCTACTTGCTTACCACAGGGTTTAGGCTATCACCTGTCTAATATCAGTAATACTGATTTCCATATCTCTTAATTCTTTTGATGTCCATGCATGTTTATTTAAAGGTGTTATTTTATTTCCAACTAGAAATTTATATATAAAATTTGCATACTGAATACTACTTCTTCCAAGCTCCCTACCAGTCCATCTATTCTTCCTGATACCCACAATATTTCTCTTATGCACTCATATGTATTCATTTTATTTTGTGACCAATAAGGACTAGCCAGCACCATCAATATGATTGTGAGTTTGGGGCTGTTAGAACCCAGTGAGTTCAGTAGAGGGTACAAAACTAGGCCCAGTGGTCCCTCCTCTCCTAGAATCTGTTGATAGCCAGCAGTTCAAGGGTAAGTAACAAGACTTTGTGGGCAACTCTACTTTCCCAGACTTGCTGTTGATACAGTTGCTCTTATGTGGGCCTCATAAAAATAATTACAATTTATGTGAGATAATGATCCCAATAGTTGTCTGAAATCTGGGTGTTCTAGGCAATGACATTTTATACCAACTCCTTATACACTTTCTCATTCCCTGAACGAGGGTGTGGTGGAACTTGTAAAATGAATTAATTATTCTGTATAGGGTAGTTAAATACAGGAAATTATTACAGCAGCAATTACTCCTTAGCCAGGCATATTTCAAATAAAAGACACAGAAACTTGTTAGATGTATAGTAAGCTTTAAAATACTAGAGCTGGGCAGATATCAACTCTCTAAGCTATCATGTATGCTTCCCATCCAAAATCCCAAGTACTTGCACATGCTCCATTTGGGTTGCCTCTGCCCCATCAGGCCAGTCCACACAGCGAGCTGCTCTTGGCCATATGCTCCTCGTTACCCCATGGCAACCTCCAGTCTCTTCTCTGTTTCTGTCTTCTCCTGCCACATTTTCAGCTCCCTCTCCTCCTCCTGCCTCATGGTCTCCCAACCCCAAGCCCAGGAACCTAAATTCTTCCTAGCCCTCTTCTGGCCAGCCCAGGCTGTCAGCGACTTGATTAGCCAACCAGGGATACCTGGGGAGACCATTCCTTGTGTCAAGTGGATAGAAGAGATGACTCAACATACATAACAATGCTCGTGACAGGGAGGTAAAGAGATCTCAGGAGCCTGAAATCAGCGTCTGAAAACAGTGCACAAGACCCTCCTCCAACATGAGCTGACTTGTATAGAGATGGATCTAGGTCCTTCACTTTTCATCTATGTGTTAGGCAGAAATGGGTTCATGCATTCGCCACTTGTACAGAGAGGCTTCTCAGATTAAAGCCGGGTGCTGCTTGTGCCTATTGGTACAAGCACAGATATTTAGAAGGCTGATTGACTGTCTGCCTGTTTGTTAACATCAGAAGGATGTTCCATGGATAGCTCTAGTACTTCCCACACTTGGTAGCCAGCCCTACACCACTGGGAATCGCTCTCTGGAGTCTGTGGAGTATGACTTGAATCCATTCAGAGAGCAGTTGGCTACCACTACAGCAGCCAAGCTTCTATTGCACATTTGGGCATATCTTGCTTTCCAAATAAGTTTATATTACTTTCATGCAAAATAATACTTCCTTCTCCCATATTTTACCTCCAGACACTCCTCCTTCCTTCTCTCCCTGCCTGACCCTTCCACCTGACTTTCTCCACCCACAATATTGCCCGTTTTTGTGGTTGTTGTTGTTTTGTTTTGTTTTGTTTTTGTCAGTATGTTACTATTCCCTCCCTTAAGATAACTCTCTCCCCTTTTTGTTCTTTGAAGTGTCTGGTACCTCACTTGGAGTAATTTTTCCATCAATTTCCATACTAGCTTATTTCTCTTTATGATTGAGTAACCGTCCATTGTGTATGCGCACCTCATCATCATTGTTCATTCACTGCCTGTTGTGTGCCTTGGCTGCTCCCATATCCTAGGTATTATATATACATGAAGAAACAGTGGACACAGACATGTGAGCATCCTTTTGTAGGATACAGACTCCTTTTCTATATGTTCAGGAGTGTGTACTTAGATCATATGGTAGTTTTACTTTCAGTTTTCTGAGAAACTTCCAATCTGATTTCATTTGTGGTCTTACTAGTTTATCATCCCACAAACAGTGTGAAAAGGTTCCTCTCTTCTTTATATCCATGCTAGCATTTGTTGTTGGTATTGTTCTAGATAATAGCCATTCGGTCTATGGTAGTGACATGGAATCTTTAAGTGGTTATAATCTGCATTTTCCCAGCAGCTAAGTATGGTGAACACTTTTAAAAGTGTTTCCTAGCCACTTGATGTTTCTACCCCTTTGGATAATTTTATGTATAGATTTGTAGTGCTTTATTTCATTTGTTTGTTTTTGTCATTTGCTTTGTTGGTGTTTCATTCTTGAGTTCTCTGTAGGGTCTAGACCCAAAGTTCCTATTACTTGTGTTCCAGGTAAAGATGTTCTCTCATTATGGGTTGTCTCTTTATGCAACTTATCATTTCTTTGTTGTTGAGAAGCTATTTAATTTCACAGGATCCCATTTCTTGAATTTTTGGTCTTGCTTCTTGGGCTACTGGAGTCTATTCAGAAAATAATTAGCCATACCTATCTGTTGAAGTATACTTTCTAATATTTTCTCTAGATATTATGTTGATGCATTTGATCCTTTTGCAGCTAAAATTTTACAAGGTAGTGACCTGCCTCCACTCTTCTGCATCCTCATGTGCACAGTTTGCAGCACTATAAGTTGAAGATTGTATGTATGGGCTTTTTTGTCTATGTTACTTTTGGGTTTTTTTTTCTCGAGGGGATTGTTTGCTTGTTGAGACTAGCCCATGCTAGTCTGGGAACTCACAGCAGTCATTCTACTTCTGTTTGCTACATGCTGTTATTATAGGTATATGTCTAGTGTGATGCAATTTTTCTTCAAACATTAGGCTATAACTTACTTCATTCACTAACAGTCTATGCTGCTGAATGGAAACATGAGTTGCCTTGGAGTAGTAAAGATGGAGGGAGTTTCTGGTGGGATTTTGGTGTGACCCAGACTTGAGCTTTTAGGGGGACACTACGATATATATTTCAGATGTGATCCAACTTTCCCTCATGTGAGTGTTGAGAAGGCAGTCTAAATTCACTTGGTTCTCAGCACTCACTCATGAACACCATCTACATGAAATGTGGTTATTAATCACAGCAGTAAAGGACAACAGAAGATGAGAATTCACCACCACCTAATTCCTAAGGTTTCACGGTCCTAAAGACAGACCAAATCTCATCTTCTTGTGTTCTATTTGAAGGACAGCTGCAGTTGACTGCCCTCCTCCAAAGTCACATCTCCTGAGTCTTATAAATGGCCTTATACAATATCAAGTTTCTAAAGAGGAGAGGAATAGAGTGTAGGCTGTTGAAAACAGTTCTTTGTTATAATACTTTTTTCCAAATACAACTTGTAAGCTGTTACTGTAACTGTGAACAAGAAATGGGAAGACTGGGTCAGTCCAAAAGCATAAGACAAGTCTCCTACATCAGTATTAGTATATATGAAGGCAGATTTATTGTAAATATAGGTGAATCTTACATATCAATATCACATCCATACATTACTATGAATTGTATAAGTAAAAGGGTAAAGATTAGCTCAGTTAGTTGAGTGCTTGTCTAGCATGCAAGAAGGTTTGGCTTTGATCTCTCTTACCAAAGAGAGCAAATGTGACAGTGCATGCTTGTAATCCTAGCAATTAGGTGATGAAATGAGGCTCAGAAGCACAATACCAGCATCAGATACAGTTCTTGGTTGCATTAGATTTTACTTCAGCCTCAAAAATTTAAACAAAAGGAGAGAATGAGAAAAAGAGCAGGGTGTTATGCATGTGGTGTGTGTGTGTGTGTGTGTGTGTGTGTGTGAGAGAGAGAGAGAGAGAGAGAGAGAGAGAGAGAGAGAGAGAGAGAGATCAGTATGTCTATTTTAGCAATTTTGTTTTTTTTTATTTTTTTAAATTTTATTAATTTATTCTTGTTACATCTCTATGGTTATCCCATCCTTGTATCCTCCCATTCTTCCCTCCCTCCCATTTTCCCCTTATTCCCCTCCCCTATGACTGTTCCTGAGAAGGATTACCTCCCCCTGTATATGCTCATAGGGTATCAAGTCTCTTCTCAGTGACCTGCTGTCCTTCCTCTAAGTGCCACCAGGTCTCCACCTCCAGGGGACCTGGTCAAATATGAGGCACCAGAGTACGTGAGAAAGTCAGATCCCACTCTCTACTCAAGTGTGGAGACTGTTCTGACCATTGGCTAGATCTGGGTAGGGGTTTGAAGTTTACCGCCTGTATTGTCCTTGGCTAGTGCCTTAGTTTGAGCGAGAACCCTTGGCCCAGATCTGCCTATCATAATGTTCTACTTGTAGGTTTCTAGGACCCACTGGATCCTTCTACTTTGCTATTCTCCCATGCTTCTCTCATCTAGAGTCCCAATAGGGTGTCGTCCCCTCTGTCCCAGTTTCCTGGTAAGTGAAGGCTTTCATGGGACATGTCCCTTGGGCTAGTATGCAGATATAAGTGAGTATATACCATTTGACTCTTTCTGCTTCTGGGTTAGTTCATTCATTATGATCATTTCTAGCTCAATCCATTTATCCACAAATTTCGGGAATTCCTTGTTTTTAATAGCTGAGTAGTATTCCATAGTGTAAATGTACCACAGTTTCTTTATCCATTCTTCTACTGAGGGACAATTAGGCTGTTTCCATAATCTGGCTATTATGATATTATGATCTGGCTATTATTATAGCAATTTTGTAAACACAGAACAGTGTTAAATATCTCTCTCTCTCTCTCTCTCTCTCTCTCTCTCTCTCTCTCTCTCTCTTGCTGTGCTGCTGCTGCCACCTTCTCTTCAATCTCCTCACTTTTTTCAATGGTTATCACAAAATACTGACTATTATGTCCTTTTTAAGGTTACTGGTAATATTTGAAAGGTCTTTATAAACACAGATGCCTGATAAGCAAGTATTTATTTTATTATACATATTAGAATATACAAAATATACATATACCTACATTACATATCTATGTAGAGAGGTAGTTATTTAGTTATTCTAAGTAAGATCCTTAGTATAGTTGGAAACAAGTGATTTCCTTTTTGAAGATGTGTCTTACTTTCTTGTTTATCATTTATCAACCTATGAATCAAATCTGTAAGTGAAATTAAAGTGTTTATACTATAAAAGGTACTATAACTAAAGTGATATCTTCTTTTTCAACTGTTTCACTTCTAGATATGCTTTCCCATTGTTTAGTGAGAGATAAGTTATGATCATCCCATATCTTTACTTACTTTCCTTTAGCTTGAGCAAACAATGAATTATGCTTCAAAGATAATTCGAAGATGCCATTCAGTTTAGTAATAGAGACTCTTCTCGTGTAGCTGGGTGTATTGGAGAAGCAACTAACCACAAAAAGAAATGAATGCCACATGAGGAATCAGCCTTAGTAGCCTGTTCCAATACATGTAATTACGGGATGTACTCTGAAATACAAATGTAAAGTCATTTGAAAGCCAACTCTGAATTTTCCCATGTCAGATTAATTCACATTTCATAGGTGGACTTATTTCTCTAAAAAAAGACAGCATACAGATAGGATGTCCTTCTGAAGTTGAACAATCCTTTCCCTGCATCAGCAGTTATCACCCATAATGTCTGAGAGACATGCCCTTGAGGTGGTCTTTCAAAGTGCGGTGTGTCCTCATTATTAGTAAATTTTAGAAAAATTCACCTGCTTGCTCTTGGGGGCCCTCCTTTCCTGTCAGAAGGTCAGATAGCCTGTGAGTTAAGGGCTCTGAAATCCCTTCCTTTTCATTATAGAACATTTTCTCAAAAGCTGCAGACTAGAGAGGCTTCTCTTGTGCCTGTAGCTTTTTCTGAGGGTGAGATGGCAAGGAGCAAGTTGGCTGACTGTTCCGGCTACTTCGGGATCAGGATTGTACGATATGGTACTTAATCCTGGCACTTGTCATCATCTATTAATCCTTAAGAATGCAGACATTCTCCTTAAATGGAAAGCGTAGTTGTTGACCACGGCTGGAGCAAGTCTTGCAATTATAAATCCAATTATGATGAGAGAAAAACAATGAAAATCATGAATAAAAACTCCAAATGAAGTTTTTAACAGTTTACTGTCAGCAAACATTTGGGCTATCATAAAAGCTAATGGACGTGCATGGTACTAGGTTCTAGATACCTGTAGTAAAACTTTTCATGGAATGATACCCATGTAACTCCAAATACCTTTGATATTTAAACATCATAAAGACATGACTTTAATCAGGTAGGCAAAGAAGCTCTTATAATTTCACACAATGATGATACACACATGATTGCCATACTGTAAATTACCAATATTTTTTTCAAGGCTAGAGTATTATGGATTAAGACAATAGTTACTCCTATTGTTTGGGTTTTGGGGGGTTATTTGTTTGGTTGGTTTTTGTTTTGTCTGATTATATGTTTGGTATTTTTGGTAAGGAAATTAATATCTGGCTCAATTTAAAGGATTTGTCTTCTTTGAGAATAATCTGGCCCTAAATTCATAAACATTCACAGTATCTGATAATAACCCTACAAGACATTGATCATAGCATAAGCAACTCTTAGAGTGGCTTCTACTACTTTTGAAAAACTTGTAAATAATATTTATTCATATTAAACATATTAATGTGCTATAAATTCAATGGAGACATGAGAAATTCCAGTAATTTTGAAAACTAAATATCAGTGTTGTGGTCTTACTGGATAGCATTGGCCTCATCCCCAGATCCTTTTTCTTCTTATCCTGCACCATTGGATAGAGAACATAGAGAAGAGGCAGAGATGACACAAGAGGCCTTGGGGAATAAACTACAGCGGCTCATACGTAGGGCACCTGTCAGCAACTTTGGATGTGGATCCCTCTTTCTCCTTCTGCAAGCAGCTCTTCACCATTTTCTTCCTTGCCAGAGTCACAGGAGAATAAAGGGGCTGCACATACATAGGAATGATTGGACAGAGCCATGTGGAAGGTTCTCTCCAGCATTTAAAAACATATTTCAATCAGAAGACGAACACCATGATGGAGATGTAGAATTAAGTATGTAGCCACCATATCTTCCTTCTGGAGGCATCCAGGATATGCTAAAAGAATGGGCTGGGGAGATGGCTCAGAGGTTAAGAGCACTGACTGCTCTTCCAAAGGTCCTGAGTTCAATTCCCAGCAACCACATGGTGGCTCACAACCATCTATAATGTGATCTGATGCCCTCTTCTGGTGTACATGCAGGAAGAACACTGTATACATAATAAATAAATCTTTAAAAAAAAAAAGAATGGAGTCCACCTATCTTCACATTTCTCACGTTTTCTCCATCAACACATTTTCTTCCACAGTTTTCCTGACTTGACTTTGTTGAATATTTTCCTGAGGAAGTGCACAAATGAGGAACTCTGTAAACTCAAAATAGATAAATCAATATGATCAATCTTTACTTAAATCCCTACCTATTTGCAGTTCTTACATTCACTAAAACACATCCACAATTAGCGGTCACTCGGCTCCTTGCCTGAAGTTTTGCATTTGCCTATTCTTTCACTCTGTTTACCTGGATCAGAGGACACTCATTTCTTGCTTATCGCTGTGTCTCTGTGAGTCACTCAAGTTATATCATTGATGAGCTTTCATTTTAATTGCTGAACGGCAGGCAGTTTCACATACGTACTGAAAGCTGTTTTTTATTCACAGCAGGAAGCACTTAGGCTGATGTACATTGTAGTTCTGAGCCAATGTCGTGTTTCAGAAGCAGATCTATTCAGTAAAAGATGGATTACAAAAATAGTCTGTTAACATTTATTAATAAACTTTGTATTTTATTCAAAATATTTTATTCAAAATATCACCTGGCCACACCCCACACCATTCCACACAGTGTAACACAATTATAAAAACTCTAAGTAGATACCTCTTTTTGTCTAGGAGAGTCTATTTTAGATCTTTCTATCCCTGTAGAGCGGGTAAGGAAAAAAATGTGTTTTAACACATCTAAGTCCCAGCCCTATCAACAAGCAAAATTGTCATTTCTCCACTTTGGAGATGCTCAGGATTTTTGTTTTGTTTTGTTTTGTTTTGTTTTGTTTTGTTTTGTTTTTGGCATTAAAAGATGTTTTTATTATTTTTTATTTAATTGATTTATTCAGATTAAATCTCAATTGTTATTCCCTCACTTGTATCCTCCTGTTCCTCCCTCCCTCCCTCTTTTACCCTATTCCCTTCCTCTATGTCTGTGACCAAAGGGGACCTCCTTCCCAACCATATGGTCACAACCTATCAAGTCTCATCCTGGTAGCCTGCTGATCTCTTCTCTTACTGCCACCAGGCCTCCCCACCAAGGGGAAGTGGTCAAATATGGGGCACCAGAATTAATGTCAGAGTCAGTCCCCACTCTCCATACAACTGTGGAGAATGTCCTATCCATCCTCAGGACTTCTGTACACATAGGGCACACCATAGATGGTACCAAGTATTCATATATGTTATATAGCTTGTTTCATAGGAAATTCCAAAAGCACATTCTCCCATCAAGGAATTTAAAAGTCCCTTGCTAAGTGAACAATATAAACATAAAAATTAAATTCAAAACATTATAAGAACCTTAATAGCACTATATAATTTTATATGCATGAAAATAATAAATGTCAGCAGAAAGTGGTTATTATTAATGGTTTTTTGAATAATTAACTTTACATGGGGAAATAAAAAAGAATGTATATCAAAGGTGAAGCTGGAAGGAACAAAATGTACCAAGGAGACCTTGGGAGTGTGACCTTTTTAACAGAGGAGTACATCACAGGGTGAGGACCTGGAAACACTGCAATACACAAAATTCCATTTCATATATCAGCAAATAGCCATGTGACTATTTAGGACAAAGTATGGGTTCCACTGGGGGATGACTCAGTGGGTAAAGGGGCCTAGTGTGAAACCTAAAATCCTGAGTTCTATGACTGGGGCCCACATGGTAGAAGGAGGAAACTGAGTCCTGTCTTCTGACCTCCATGTACATGCCACATATGTACACACATAAACATGCATGCAAATAAATAAAATGTAAAGAACAAACTTAGGAAAATCTTCAGGGTTCTTTATGCAATTTTTTTATCTGGCTAAATGATAAAGTTCTGTTTAAAGTGCATTGGTCATCCTGAATGAAATAATGACTGATAAATTGCCTCTGAACTAGGTACCCAGAGGAAGCCATTGATAGCATTGTTAATTTCAAGCCATACTAAATTTAAGAATAAGTATTTCTGAACGAACTGACAAATCACAGAAGTTATAAACATAGCAATAACATACCAAATAAAAAATGGAGTTAATTAACTGATTAACTAATTAAAATTACTTTATTTCAAGCCAGATTTCCTTCAAGTTTAATGTACTTCCTGATTTTCTGGGAGCCAAGAATATACAATTTTTCTTTTGTTGAAAATTGATGTTTTCAACCATATCTGCAGATTATAAAAGAAAAATCAGTCTTTATATTGTTATGTGGTAAACTATAAAAGGACAGTTAAAGTCTGGCAATTTATATTTGCATTCAATCTATTGTCATAAGACTCAATATGTAAGCAGATATATAAATAACCTTAAGAAAAGTTTGTTCAACGGCTGGGTTCTTTTGTAACTTTTCTCAAAATGATGAGGGAATATTGGGTCTTTTATTGTTAATGTTCCATTCTGGCTTTTAGAGTCATGATAATAATTTTAGTAGGTGACACTTTCTGCCATATTATGGGCCATGATGATATTTTTAGTTGGTGACAATTTCTGTCACATTTTAAAAGAAAGAATGTAGTTGAAAACAGGAACTATCAGATGTATTTTATAAAATGTGCTAACATGGAGTTACCCTATAAGGAGGCAAAAAAAAAATCCCCAACCAGACACCAGAAGCTAATAAAAAGCCCAATGGCAGGATCAGATTGCTTTGGAGGAGGGTGCTGGCCAATAAGATCTTAAAGACATTATATGTAATTTCCATTGTTCCTGGTTAAGGCTCCACAGAATATGGTTGGTACTGATCTAGAAGCTTCATCCCTACAGGGGAGCTTTCATAGTGCTTGCAGGTGTTTTGCACACTATTAGAGAAGAAAGATGGCCATCAATCACACCCACATATGAAATACACCAAAGACTGGCCTGCAAAGATATGTCCACTGGTGCAGTAGTGGCACAGCATCATGGAAGTAACCAAAAATCTTATAATTGTTAATAAGACCTGTTCAAAAAAAAGCAGAAACCATATACCATTAATGGGCCAACACTATCTCCATGGATATGTCATGGACCCTGGAGAAGAAGCTACTACTATTATTCTGCTAAATGGACATTGTATGAAACTGGATTCTAATGACTTACTGTTGTAGCCATAGATGAATGAGAAACTCCTACTTACAGTAGATGATGATTACATAGAGAACCACACTGGCCAAGGAGCAAAAAAATGACACCTGGGATTCTCAGCCCCAAGCCAAACATATACACTGTAAATGTCCTCCTAAGGCTAAGGTACCATTGGGAAAAAGAAAGTGGCAAGAGTGTAAGAGCTGGAAGCCGTGGACGAATACAAAGAAACAATATCTTCTGGACGCAGCAGAGCACCTAACATATAGGCTAATAGAAATTGTGTGACAGAATGCAAAACATCTGTGGAAAACCAAGCCAGAGTAAATCCGAGCATGGAGATGAGTGTTTGATCTAAAATTCCATTCCCTAGTTATGAAGATATTGACAATTATTAGCTGCTGGAAGAGGAAGAAAGAATTTTCTCAAAGAGTGTAGGCCCTTGCAAGTTAACAAGGCTCCATGTAAGACCACACATCCAGGAATACTTGGCAAGAACTCGACGGTCTTAATGGGTTACAAAAATGGGAGACACAAATTTGGGTGTGAAAGGAGATGGGAGTAGATACGGGAAGAGTTTGGAAGGCAGGTGACTAATAAGAACATGGTACAAGACATTGAAAGAACAATATTTTTTTTTAAGGCAGAAGGAAAAAAAAGATGAGGAAATTTGGTGGTTGAGTCAGAACTCCCACATGTATCCAACCAATGTCATCACTGCTTGAATACAGGTTTCTGTGCCTTAAACTGTAAGTGAAACCAACTCTTGCAACAGCTGACTTGTGTAATGTCTGCGGACGTCACGATTATGGACACATTCTATAAATAACCCCATGGAGGAGGATGCTGAAGCAGAAGTAAATGATGGCCGTCCCTTCCTCGGCTGCCCTTTCGTTATTTGTGTGCATAAAAAATAGCAGTAAATTCCTCTTCTTTCCTTTCTATTCAAGATCCAATGCCACCCAACAGGAGGGATCGCACTGCAGCTGAATTAAAGCAAACAAAATGTAAAAGTGCTAGAATAGAAAGTTGCAGACAGTTCTTGTGTCCTTTTAGTCTGGCTAAACTCCTAGGAAGCCCTTGCAATTGTGAACCATTGTGCCAAGGATGTATTTCTTGATATATCAAAGTCATCACTGTGCGAGGAATGGTCAGGTCTCTCTAGAGACCTATTTGTCTTCTCCTGATGGATGTGATGATGAATTTATCATGATCCACCTACTGTTCTGTGACTGAACTCAAATGATACCCCAAGGAACAAGTCCATCCAAGCATCTAGAAATAGATCCTCTGGTGTGTGTGTGGTGGGGGGTCACTTAGTCTGCCATCAAGCCAGCATGTATACTTTACTATAAGTTTAAAATACTGTGTCACAGATGATAGCTGGAGCTTAAGTGTCTGAAAGGCATTCAAATGAGACATTTAGCCATGGCAAATTTCACTAACTCAATATTCTCTTGTTTCAGTTAACCCAGTTCATTTTTTGGTTTTGCAATGACAGAGTAAAGAGTTGTGACTTGGGACACCTACATTTACCCAGACCATAAATAGTATCACATCCTTTACCAAAATAGATGCAGCTCTATTCTTGTAAGATTCATGCACAATGATTTCACTCTCCTGAGCTGTTTATAGGATGAACTGATAATAGGGGCTAAGCAATCAGAATTTCTATTTTTCTCAAGTTTCTAAGGAATGCAAGAAGTGATTGAGGATGAATCAACTAACCTAATCCTAAACTCACTGCTCAGAGAGAGAAAAAAAGGACAATGAGATTTACAGGTTTCATTGTCATTAAAGGTGTTGGTATGATAATTACATCATACTTTATAAGTAAATTCATGTGTGTTCTATAACTTTCTCAACAAGCATAAACCCCTAACTATGAGCTAGCCCAAAACAGGAGATCGTTTAACCTTTGGAACCAGAACTTATCACTCAAACTACAAAGAGAAGGCACAATGTGACATCTATCCCATGGAGTGACATTTCATAACTTTGAAATTCTTTGATTATGGTTAATCAAAATGTACTTGAATTTTCATTTACTCAAGAACCTATGGTAAATACCGACTCCTGAGGCATAAGGAAACTTGAATAAGGAAGAGCTACTACTTTAGGGAGCACAGCATTGGTTGTTCTTATACTCCTATAAAAAGTAAATATTTCATAACTAGTAAAGCTTCATTCTTTCCTCCAGCTGCTTCTCCTTCACTAGTTTTCTTTTATCTTAGAAATGATAGAGTTCTTTCTGTAAATGTGAGGTTAGATAATAGCAATAGCACTTTCTGAAAATTTTAGAGAATATTAATGTGGCTATTATGACAGTGAGGGAGTGGATGACAGGCATAGTACTAGAAGAAGACAAATGTGGTTTGGGGCTGTAGAAGGCAGCTGGGGTGCCCTGGGGATCTTCAGGAGTGGGGAAGTGAAAAGTAAGAAAAGGACCAGACATGGATGTGTGGTCTTCGGCAGCAAGCTTGCTAACTAGCTGTTCTAGTCCAGATGAAGCTGCCTAGGTGACTTGGACGGGAATGAGTTAGTGCTATGGCAGCTTCAAATATTTCAACACATTCTTAGTATGTTTGAAAATCTAAAGCTTCACAGAACTATGTTGTATTCTGATTCCATGAAACGTACTCTGATCTAGACAAGGGCTGCAAAATATGAAGAGCAGCACGATGCCACCTCCAGTGGCAGATTAGGGCAGACCATCACTTAAACACTTGAATACTCATCTTGTCATTAATCTAGCCTGTTTGGTGGGAGGCTCTTTCCTCTTCTTTGGTTTGTTTGAGACTATTGTGGATGTAGGTCGGAAGTCTACCCCGCATCTGAATGCCTCTTACCCTGCCTCAGTAATGATGGAACAACTCCTAGACATGGCCCTAACCCAAGCTTTGTTCTGAGAGAATTTCAACAGTGATAGTGAAACCCTTTCTTTTTCTGTTTTGCTGCCAGGCTTCATTTGCACTGATGTCTGCCTCCGGTATCCTGAGTCCCATCTCAAGATGTCAATCTGAAAATAAAGGGTTTGAATTCATCTTTAAAATTAATGAAAAGAAAAGGGGGGGGGGATGAAATGCTTCTTAGCTAGACATGGATACTGTACTAAAGCCATCAGTACAAATGAAGAGTGGCAGTTTAATTTTACTAAATACTATAAGAGAAAAGATGTCAGCTGGGATGACTGGTAGCCTTGCCCTAGGTGACAGTAATAGAGTATGCTGGAGAAAAGCACAGTCATTTCCTTTAAAAGTATTTTCAAAAAATTTACATTAAAAGATCTGGGAGTGACCCTTCTAAGTGTGTGGGGGGGATAAAGATCATGTTTCATCTTTTCTTCCCAGATAACTCATAAAAGCTTAAGTGGACTTATTTATTTAAAATTCATAATTCCGAAATGCCTGGTCATGTCATCTCCTGTGATGGGAGAGCCCCTGTGCATCCTCAGTTAATACAGTCTTTGGGGATGATGCTTCAGGAGGAACAGCTGCAGTTACCTGGCCACAGTCTTCTCTACCCTAATGCTTCTCAATTTGGAATCTGCCAAACCCTTCATGTGTGAGAGGGTCCTCATTATTGGGGTAAGTAAATGTGTGGACTGTGTTCTTAACTTCACTCAGACACAGGGACTGTGGCCGTAGAATTAGTTGCAAAGGTATCGCCTACTAAACAGACTGAGCAGGTTCTGCATCCCAGACAGAAAACCCACCTCCTACAGTGGAAAGTCAGGTTAAAATTAGGAATTATACTCAACTCGGTCTGCATGCAAGTACATTAGAGAATCAGTAGGCAAAGTTTGAGGTAGAGATAATGCAATTTGGGGGAGAATAGTTCAAAAAACAGTAGCAAAACCTCGTGGAAGAGTGGGAGGAAGGATAGAAAGACCCGGAGGGAACAGGAACTCCATAAGAAGACCAACAGAGTTAACAAACCTGGGCCCAGGGAGACTTGTGGAAACTGACACATCAAGCAAGGACCATGTATAGAGTGGACCAAGGTCCCCTACACATAGGTACCTTTTGGGCAGCTTGGTCTTCCTGTGGGTCTCCTAGTAAGGGGAGTGGGGACTGTCTCTGTCTTGGACAAGGACTTTCTTGTATGCTCTTCAATCACTTCCCTCTGGAGAGGCTCCCTTGGTAGGCCACCTTAGTAGAGATTAAGTGCCTATGCTACTTGACCTGCTGGGATGGGTATGTGGGAAGATTCTTCTTTCCTGAGGGGTAGGATAGGGGCCTCAAGGGAAGAGGGAGGGAAGGTAGTACCTAGAGGAGAGGAAAGGAGGGGCTTACTATTGGAATATAAAGTGAATGAATAAATTAATTAATTAAAAATAAAAAATAAACACTAGCTCACCTCAGGAGAGCACCCAGGAAATAGACTGCAGGGTATTTTTGAAAAGGAGTCTAAAGGTCTGGCGCGGTGGCGCTCGCCTTTAATCCCAGCTCTCAGGAGGCAGAGGCAGGTGGATTGCTGTGAGTTTGAGGCCAGCCTGGCCTACAAAGTGAGTCAGGACAGGCAAGGCTACACAGAGAAATCCTGTCTTGAAAAACAACAACAACAACAAAAGCTAGCAAAAGATGAAAGGAGTCTAAAGTTTCAGCACACAAGGAAGAAGGAAAGGAAACAGGATTGTCAGGAGAAATATGGTTCAAAACCAATCACAATCAAATGCTCAACTGATTTATTTGGACCCTGAGAGGATAGTGACTGTACAGAGATCTTCTAAACTGGCATGGAAAGCTAAGCCCTTTATCTCCCGCACTTACCACCAGGGCAAAGAGCACGTTGGACAAGATGTATCTAAGCAGTCACAAGATCCAGAGGATACTTAGCAGAAAAAAATCTTAGCTCACAAATCCATCAATAGCTCTAGGAGCGAGGGATTGGGTTCGACAGTAGGAGAATGAAATATTTCAATGAAGCAGACACCAGCTTTGACCATTTATGCCTCAGATTCATTGCATATAAGTTCTAGAAGTCACTCTTTAGGATTCTGGGGTTTTCTTTCATTAAAGTGTGTTATAAGGAAAACTACACTGTGTTTTCAGTTTGTATCCAGCACACATACCAACTGCCTGAGACCTGAGCTTGGATTTCAGGTTCCTTTAGCAGATTACCATGGAGGGCTCATCACAGAGCCACAAGGGGTACTTGTAACAGGCACAGTTGAAATGACTGCATGAGCTGAGTCTGGTGCACCTGTTCATGCGTATTATTTCCTATGTAATAGAGGCATTCCCTGTCCATACCTAATTCCATATAACCTCTTTTATCTTGCAATGTATTACTGATGACTGGTCTTTCCTCTTTCTTGGTAGATCTGACTTCATCTAGTTTATGATGAACACTTCCGCCTAAAGAGATCTGAAAATCCAATAAATAATAACATCTCAGTAAGATCCCAGTATTGTTTCATTTTATGTTCATTACATGTGTGTTAAATTGTTTTGCTCCAGAACCATAGAAGACTACATGGTGACTCTTCTTCTCCTTTGTGTTGCCATAAAGTCTCATGTATGTTTCCCCACCATGTTTTCTAATACAGACTTGTTCTCATCACAGCCCAGGATGACTTTAGAACCCTTTCCTAATGCCATTAATGTTGCTGAATTCATACATCCATATAGTAATTCCAAATACAGAGCATCCAAAGAGATCAAACAGGCACTGTGCTTTCTTCTTCATGACAGTCATTGGGAGATACAAGAGTGTCCTTCACTTTGCAGGTGATGTTCTGACATGGCTCATTGAATTCCAAAATAATTCACTTACACAGTCATTTTTTGAATATTCATGGATTTTCTTTTCTCCTTGACTCTGAAGTTCATGGGTTTTTAAAAAAAAATTTTTTTTTTTACTAAGTCCTCTAGTGAACTTGTCCCTTCTCTTTTATCTCGTGTGATTAGCATGATGTCACTAGAAAGTTCATCACTACAAAGTTCTGTTGGACATCCAGATGTCGAGTCTGTTCAGACCATATAATTCTAGAAGGAAGGGGAGCTGAGTGGCCTCAGAGTCTCTCAGGGAGACAGAGCTCCTACTCTGCAGTACATCTCTTGTCACGTTGCTTACTGGATGGTCCTTTAAGTTTTCCCATGGAAAAATACTCATTTGTGGTTTGTATGATATATAACACTATCAAGTCCACCTTTAAACCTTCCTTTTTGCACATAGCTGCTCCAGTAAAAGTGTTTGTCATTTCTTCTTCATTCACTTAGATGTCAGTGCTTTCTCTACTCCTGGCAGAGTACTCCCTGTCAACAAAGTTCCCAAAGCCCAGCTCTGCTTCGCTGCCCTTGCTTAACCATCTCAATCCAGTTCCATATGTAATCTTTAAACCCCTGTCTTTATATGTTTTATTATTCTGCGTGGTGGTTACCGTCCTTGATTGTCACCTTGAGAGGCCTTGGAATCATCTAAGGCACATGTGTCTGGGCATGTCTGTGACCATATTTGAAAATGAAAGACAAACCTTGAATGTGAGTGACAGCTTCACACTGACAGAGACCTAAGACTGGATATAAAAGGAAATATAAAGGGAAAGAGAAGAAAGTTAGGTACCCATCAGCATTTATCTCCCTTTGTTCCCCGACTGCAGGTAAAATGTTATAAGCATGCTGCTATAGCTTCCTCGCTGTGACGGACTGGTCCCTCAAACTGTGAGGCAAGGCAAAACAAACCCTTCCTTGCTTGCTTTTGTCGGGCATTTATCTCAGCAATGAGAAAATTAAAACAAATAAACCTTCAAATAATCCGAGTATTTTTAGTGTGAGTCACTAAGTAAACTACTGACCAATAAAGAGAAAGGTAGAAAAGAGTAGAGAACAGAAAGGGGACACACTATGCAGGAAGTTTTCTCCTGTGCCAACCAATGCATTCCAGGACATTCCTCTCCTTTCTCCTTTCTCTTCTATTAGATTTAATATACCCAGTTTTATGTTGAAGTCTTTGATCCACTTGGACATGAGTTTTGTGCAGGGTAATAAATATGCACCTATTTACATTCTTCTGCATGCAGACCTCCAGTTAGACCAGCACCATTTGTTGAAGAGGCTTTCTTTTTTCCATTACATGGTTTTGGCTTCTTTGTCAAAAATCAAGTCAGTTGCGTTCTGCTGCAACTCGATGTGCCAGGCAGGTTGATGTCCTCCGAGAAGAGGAGGGGAAATGGGGGGTGGGGTGGGGTGGGAGGAATGGGGGAGGGGCCGGAAATGGGGGAGGGGGTTGGGAATGGGGGAGGGGGAGCAGGAGTGTGAAGATGCGCGTGGGAGGAGAGGAGGGAGGTTTCAATCAGGATGTAAAACAGAAAGAAAGAAAGAAAGAAAGAAAGAAAGAAAGAAAGAAAGAAAGAAAGAAAGAAAGAAAGAAAGAAAGAAA
>OU015757.1:68356326-68374774 GCA_907169655.1 Acomys percivali | reverse complement strand
ACACACACACACACACACACACACACACACACACACACACACAGAGTTGTCCATTTGAGTCCCAAATTGCAGAATGCAGAATGCTATTTAATTTCTATCATTTCTTCAAAATTTAAAAATTTGTCTTCCATACACAGAGCTTACAATATGGTTAACTTTTGTATATGGTATAAAGTAAAGGTCAGAATTTCCTCAATGTAGGTATCTAATCAAATCAACAATGCTAAATAAAGGACAATTGTTTGACTGCAGTATTTCAGTGTTATTTTCAACATTTTAACATGCCGTCCATGATTCCAGGTACAAAAAGCATTTAGATATGAGTAAAGAGAAGTTTAGCTTAACATGTGGTCAGTGCTAGTGACATGTAATAAGTAGATGCTATGGCAACCAAAATATTTATGGAAATGTGAAATTATTTCCACCCTGGTAACATGCTGAGTTTTAATGGGTAACACTGAATTAATAACAGAAGATTCACTATCTAAGTGCAAGTTTCAAAGTACAGAGAAAACAGAGAAGCGACACGGACACCACTGACAGCTCCCTTTCTGTCTACTGGGAGGCATGTTTATTTGCAATAGAACCTTACTAAGATTTCCTTGGATTACAGAAAATAGTTTTCAAATAGCCAATATTTTAATAAATGCTCAGGAAAATTGTGTATATAAGGACTTCATGTGTGAATACATAAGAATCTTGAGATAGAAGGAACTTTCTCAGCAGTTCCACCAGGAAGCAGTGATCTCTCTATACTCTGGATAAATATTTTGATTAATTAACCCCTTCTTTAAGACTTGCTCGCTTTAATCCCAGCACTTGGGAGGCAGAGGCAGGTGGAGGAGGAGGAGGAGGAGGAGAGAGGAGGGGGATTGGCTCTTGTGGAAATGATTGTTTCTTCTGCTGTCAGCATTCCTTACTTGCCTATAGTCCTTTTTCTAGGATAGAAGCCTCCTAAGTTTTCCCCTGTTCACATTAGCATGTTTATTGAAGTCATGCTTCTGTAGGTCATGTTTAGGTAGCATTCTGCCTCGACTTCATGGGTATAGCATCTGACATTTCATGGAGACGCGGTTTCACCAGAAACCCCCTATTCCTCTGGATTTTAAAGTTTTTCCTTGTGGCTACTTCCTCTGGGAAACCATCTCTTCTCAGTCTATCTCCCAATCCATGTATGTTAGTTACTCTTCTGCTCCTATGATAAAACACTGTGAGCAAGGCAATATATAGGTCAGGGGTTGATGTGATCTTAGAGTGCCTGAAGGGTGGTAGACCATACAGTGTAGCAAGGTCACAGCTTGGCAGGATATTGAAAGCAAAGAACATGAACTTAGCAATGCCATGTGTTTTTAAACTCTCAAGCCCACCTCAACTAACACACAACCTCCTGAGCTTCCCAAAATAGCACATCAATTAGAGAACAAGTGTTTGGAAGATTGAGACTTAGTGTCTCTAGTTTTATGTTGAGGTCTTTAATCCACTTGGATTTGAGTTTTGTGCAAGGTGACAAATATGGGTCCAGTTGCACTTTTTTACACATAGACATCCAGTTAGACCAGCACCATTTGTTGAAGATGCTATCCTTTTTCCATTGAATGGATTTGGCTTCTTTGTCAAAAATCAAGTGACCATATGTGTGTGGATTCATATCTGGGTCTTCAATTCGATTCCACTGATCAACCAGCCTGTTGCTGTGCCAGTACCATGCTGTTTTAATTATTATTGCTTTATAGTACAATTTGAGATCAGGTATGGAGATTCCTCGAGAGCACCTTTTATTGTACAAGATCATTTTTGCTATTCTGGGTTTTTTGTTTTTCCATATGAAGTTCAGAATTGAACTTTCAATGTCTTTAAAAAATTGTGTAGGTATTTTGATAGGGATTGCATTGAATCTGTAGATTGCTTTTGGTAGGATGGCCATTTTTACTATGTTAATTCTCCCTATCCATGAGCAAGGAAGATCCTTCTATCTTCTCATGTCATCTTCAATCTCCTTCTTCAGAGTTTTGAAATTTTTTTCAAACAAGTCCTTCACTCATTCACACCAGTATACCTTCTATGCCTGTGGTCTTCGTAGTGAGTAACAAAACATATCTAGCTATGATTTATACTCCTTAAATGTGACAATAAGGAACTGTTCACTCATTTACCACCATACCGCTTGGACCACTTAAGGACACACACAAGAGTGCAAAATCTTTTCCCAACTCAGTGCCTAAAGTCAGACTTGATCTATAATAAGTTCTCAATGTTTCTTTGTTAAAGAAAAGCAGAAGTAAGTGTGTAGAAAATGACAGTTCATCCAATTTGATTAATATGACATATTTGTGAACTATAAGAGCAAAGTAAAAGGCTAAGTTTGTGTGATATCAAATCAGAGAGGAATAATCTGCCCTTAAATTTCAAAGGACTACACTTTCTACTGTGTTTTTGTGTTTCTAAGGAAAAATTTCACACACACACACATACATAATATGTGTGTGTGCACATGTATGTGTGTATATATAGACACATGATAGAGAAACAGATAGATGAATAGATACATACACACATACATACATACACACACACATACATACAAACATACATTCCTATAACATTTAATAACTGGCTTAATTTTTTCAGAAATTTATATTTCAGGAGAAAATTTGTTCTTTTTCACAACCTTTATGTACAAGAGTGAGCTAGATGCAGCTAGGAATTTAAGCTGTCAAATATTCAAGCATGTAGATAAGCTGGGAGAATTTTAACCTGTTAACCCAAAAGCCACATGCTCAAAAGCTCTCACTTTCTACATACAATAAAAATATCTGGGCTTGGTGTTGGTACTCATCTGTAGTTCTAGCGCTCTAAAGATTGAGGTAACAGAATTAAGAGTTTTGCTACATAGCAAATGTGTGTGTACAACATGAAACATTTTCCAACAGGCACTGATTATAAGACATTGTAGAATTAAAGTCACAGAAATATATAGAAATGGGGGTGGTTCCCTGAATTTTATGATGCTGGTATCAATCTTCTGTTTCATAAACTCCAGGCTGATTATTGTCCTAAATGTAGACTTTGATGCACTAAAAGTTTCCTTGACAGGAATACAAATAGGGGCATTCCCACAGCACCCACAAGAGGAACTGGGAAAGGACTGGCTTGCCTCTCTTGCCCAGAAATTAGAGCACAGGGAATGTAAAATGAGCAGACATAGAGATCTCTGCTAATCGCTGACTCAACAAGTGACTCAGATACAAAACTTTCACATTTCCTGTTTGCTGTTCAGAAGAGAAAAGTTTACCTTGTGCCTAAACTCTGAGCAGTGAAATGCCCAGGCCCTAAACCAAGAGAGCCAGATGGTTTTTAGCCAGCTCCCATGACTCAAGAGACATCACGTGACTCTGTGGATTGCGTCCCTGGGCTTCAGGAGCATTTGTTTTGTTCCATTTGGGAAAGGATAGGCTTTAATTTTGTTTGGTTCCATGCACTTTTCTAATATGTGATGCTACAAAATTTAGAAATACAATTCATAAAAGTCTTAAGTTTTAGGAGTCCCTAAGTGCAATCTTCAATAGTTGTGAAACGCTTGCAGATACCAGTTGACAGTGCACAACCTGAGGCTGACGAGTGGGTTATGGTTATCTCAGTTTCATACCTGAGCCAGCTGAAGCTCATCGAGATCAAATGGAACATGACTTGTAAAAAAAAAGTATGACTTGATGCTGGAGCTTAGGAACTGACAATGAGACTCTATATTCACAACTGTGTAATGGCAAAAAGTAATTGTCCTTCTAGTAAGTGATTTAATCGAAGTCCTCTGTAACCACAAGAGAGAAAGAGGCACAGCATAGGACAGTAGGAAGTAGTATTGAAATGAAAATTCTGTCTTGTTTCCTAATATAGACAAGGAGTGTTCACAAGTTGCATATTTTTAAACCCAGAGTAGATGACAAGTGTGTCTTCTCTCTCTTCAACAAATCTTTCTTAGCTTTGGGCACTTTATCCAGCCACTTTAGAAATAGTGCCTAGAGGAGCAGCTAGGAGAGTTTCTTGGGGAAACCATTTTTACAAGTGTGTTGGGTTCCTGTTCATATTACATGACTAAAAATGGACTACACCTAAAGTAAAGTTTGGTCACAGTCCTTCTAGGTCACACACATTGACAGCAGGTTCTCCAGAAGAATGGAAGCACTACCTCTACCTATCGGGCCTTTACTTTCACAATGGCCGACTTATTTCCTCAGGCACAAGCATGCATGCTACTCCCCACTTGTATAGACTTGCTGTCTCTCTGCTCTGCTGCAAAGCAGTTGTCCTAATTGTAAGACGCTGAAGCAAGTACTCAGAAACCACTGGGTTTTTCTGCATTGTAGATGTCTCAGGGAGATCAGAGGTATTGTTTTAACAACAGTGGAAGAGTGTGAGACAATGATTTCAGAGACTTTCACCTTGCTCACAAATTAAAGAGATAAAGACCCCAATCATGGCTTTTGGTGCCTCCATCTGGTTTTGTAGTGTTTTATTGGTTTTATCCCAAGAATTATACAGATGCTATATTTCTGCTTCATAATGGTCCAGTGTCAGGGTTCTGCACACATTTACTGCTATGTCAAGCTGTGCTTATCAAAAATTACAGTCTGGGGTTAACAAGATGGTTTAGTGGGATAAACGTACCTGCTGTGCAATGCTGGACACGAGTCTTCAGTCCCCAGAACCAAAATAACAGTGAGAAGGAGAGGACCTGCTCCATAAGCATGCCATGGCACATCCATTCATGTTTACACCCCTCCACATACACACCATGCACACACATCACACCAACCCCCCCCCCCCGCACACACACATATACTCAGATGCGCAGCAATAATAATGTGGTGGTTTGAATGAGAGTGGCTCCCATAGGCTCATACATTTGAATGATTAGCCATCAGAGAGTGGAATTGTTCGAGAAGGACTGAGTAGTGTGGCCTTGTTGGAGGAAGTATATCTCCAAGCGTAAGCTTTGAGGTTTCAACATCTCATGCCAGTCTGAATTTATTTCTTTCTGCCTGCTGCCTGCAGATCAGGATATAGTTCTTACACACTTCCCCAGCAATGTGCCTGCCTTATGCTATGATCATAATGGACTAATCTCGGAATCTGTAAGCAAACTCCCATTACATGTTTTATTCTATAAATTACCTTTGCCATGGTGTCTCCTCACATCAATAGAACAGTAACTAGAACTAATAGTAAAAATTGATGATGATGATGATGATGATGATGATGATGGTGGTGGTGGTGGTGGTGGTGATACCAATAAAAAATTTAAACAATAGTACATCTTAAAAACTAATCCCTGGTTCATATTCCTTTTCTGTCAGGATAATCATTGAATTTCCATTACCATCCAATTAGTTTTCATGTTTCTTCATAGCTCAAGAGATCTGGATTTCCACAGGACATGGAATTAGGGATAAACCTAGCTAGATTTAAAAGACTTGGTTAACATGCTGGTTGATTAGTAGAGATTGACAATTAAAAATAGAGAATAAAGAATGACAATAAATGCTCACACTCTTGACTTTATTTACTTTGTTGATTAATATTTGAAGTTACTGAATTTTTTAATCATTATTGTTTAAAGGAATTTTAATTGAGCAACATGGCTACTCTGATCACATATAAAGATCACATCTAGGTCTGAGTAATTTAGGGAGAATGGAAACACACCCATAGTTAACACCTTTAATCCCAGACAATGAGTGTAAAGTTAGTTTGTAGAATGGAGCTCTGATGTTTGACAATGATGTGTAATTGAGGGGCAGACAAAGTGACAAATCAGAGAAGGATTTGATAGAATGATGCTTCCAACTCTCACAAGGCAGACAGGAAAGAGGGGTGATTTAAGAGAGTAAAGGGAGAGATGGCTCAGAGGTTAAGAGCACTGGATGATCTTCCAAAGGTCTTAAGTTCAATTCTGAGAAACCACATGGTGGTGCACAACCATCTCTAATGAGATCTGGTCCAGGCTTAGTTACAGCCAGAACATTGTAAACATAGTTAATTAAGTAATTAATTAACTTATTAAAAGAGAGAGTACAGGGAGAGGCAATTCAGTTGAATTCAGTCAGTGAGTTAAGCGTCAATTGAGAGGCAGTGCAGTGGTGTTGAGTTCACGAAAGTTCAATTCTTGGAAGAGGCCGTTTCACCTGGGAAGTTTTGCAGACGGACTGAAGAGAGAACAAATTAGATAGAGCTGAAGACAGAAGGAGCTAGAGTATAAGAAGGAACCAAAAGGTTAGAACAGATAGCTAGAGTTAGTCTGAGGTCAAGCAGAACAATTCATTCCGAAACTGAGAGAAGCCCGTTTGAACCAGCCAGCTTGGAAAGGAGTTTAATCAAGAATAGCCGAGTTGAACCAGCCAGCCAGCGTTCAGAAAGAACTACAAATGGTAAGGCTACTCAGTAGTAAGTCTCAGAGGCTGAAAATATTCTAGGCTAGATTAGATTGCACAGAGGCTAGAAGCTTCCAAGACTAGGCCCAGGTTAGCAGACAGGAGCAGTAAGCCACAGAGACAATTACATCAGGTAAATAAAAGTTAATTATGCAGTTATTAACTATTAAAATAAAATTCTAAGTAAGTACTAAATATGTGTCACACAAAAACTTTATCTGTTTCATAGTAACACCAGTTACTATAAACTTAGAGGCTTATGTAAAAACTAAATTGGGTTGGTGGGATTGTGTGATGGTGAAGGTGCTTTGACATCTTGACATGAGGGTGTCAAGCCTAATGACCTGAATTTTATCCCTGAGACACACATGATGGGAGGAAAAACTCAACTCACGCAAGCTGTCCTCTGAACTTCACTTGTGCAAGTAACGTATTTATGCAAACACACATGTAAATAAATAACTAGTTAAATTATTTGAAAAAAATGAAATATTGTTATAGATCTGAAGAGGTCAGAAGTCTAAAACTGGCTTTTCTGGTTTGAAAACAGGGTGTTGCCAGGTCTACTTTCCTTCTCTGTGTTCCAGAGAAACATGTTCCTAGGCTTGTGAGATTCTAGAACTTGTCTGCGTTCATAAACACCAGTTTTCATATTAAGCAAGTCATATGGCCTGTCTCAGCTGATCTGGGGTCTGCCATCATTACATAACATCTCAAGATCCTTAATGTAGTCACACATTAAACTATCTTTATGACATAAATAGGGCAGTCACAGGGCTAGAGATTCAAGTATGGATACCTTGAGAGATGCTCAAACAAGTATCCCACTTAGAAGAAAATTTGTGATCATTATGTCTACGTAGATAGGAAGTATCATTTTTAATACTGGGTGGAGGAATATTGTAGAACAAGTCTTGGAACTCTTGGAACTCATCTGGCAAGATGACTCACTGGGCAAAAGGACTTTTTGGAAAAGCTTGGCTGAGAACTATTCCTGAATAGTTTAACTTCATTAAACTGATCTCTGATCTCCGGCTATGGCACACTTGCTCACTCATATATCACATACATACATAAGAACAAGTACAACATATATGAAATTGAAAATAATAAGAAGTTTAAAATGTTTATAACTTGGGTATCATGAGAGGAACTGTGAAGATTTTAGCCCTAATATATACAAAATGAAATGAACTTTATGATGTACTTTTAAAAGTGCCAGATAAAGCAAAAAGAAAAGTAAACTGTTTCATTTTGATGCTGTATAAATATCACTCAGTTAATGACTAAAATACACTTACTCATGGACCGTTTTCAAAGGCGTGAAAAACTTATGATCCAATGACTCAGGCAGATGTCACACAGTGTTAATATTGGTTTCACTGTGCAGTAAGTTTTAGCTATGAATACTCAGATTGAGGCTTTAAAACATGTTAGTAAAAACAAACCTTTACATCAAAACCATTTTTGTTTGAAAGATTTTATTTTTCCTTCTGAAGCACAGTGTTCTCCAAATGCTCTGAAAATGGCACCAACTCTCAGTGCACAGACGCTCCTTTCAGATAGTCGGCTTTGGGCTGCAACATTTCTGTGCAACCCAGACAAGCTGATGGTTCTTTACCGGCTCTGCGCTCACTCTGTGACACATAATTTAAGTAGATAAAGTAAACTTTCATATATACGCTTATAATAATTCTTCCAAATTTATATAATCCCTAATCCTATTTTCTCAAAAGTATATATCGTTTCCCACCATCATTTTTGTGTCTCAAAATAATTCTGGATATATGAATGCTGCATAGTATTTGGGTTTGTGAATGTTTTTGCCAATAAATATATACTGGAAGGAGAAATCAGTTTGTACTAAAAAAAAAAAAAAAATCTTTCAGAGGGTGCAGAGAAATTATATGACTGATCATGATTTCAGAGCTAATGTGGGACATCTTAGTTTGTTTGCTTTGATTGACATATACATATTTATGGGATATGGTCTTATAATTAAACAAATTATGAAATGTTTAATAAGTAAAAGTAATTACCATTTCTGTCTCCTCAAATATTATCATTTCTCTGTGGAGAGGTAGAATTAATTATTTTTAGAATACGGTTGTCTTATCATGCCGTGTAAAATTGGAAAGTCTCCCTTGACAACTCTGTTTAGCTGCCCTCACTATCTCCTGCTCACTGTTTCCCTCTGCTTTCTAGACTCTGACCACCTCCCATCCATTTCCACCTCTACCAGGCAGTAGTTTTGGCTTCCACAGAGGAATGTGAGATAATATAAGCTATTTGTTTTTCTCTGCAAAAAAATAATTGCACATGTATAGTTACATGCATACAGTCACAAATATATACTGACTTGTTACAAATGTTAGTATTTCATCATTGTTATGCCTGCATAGCAGTCGTGTGTGTGTGTGTGTGTGTGTGTGTGTGTGTGTGTGTGTGTGCGTGTGTGTGATCTTTTCTATATATGATATGTCAAAACTTAATACCATGATACAAATGAAGAAGGCAGCAGAATGGCATAACCAGGAAACAACGATTGACTGATGTATGTTAACAGTGTATTAGTTACTTTTCTGTCGCGGTGACAAATGCCTGACAGTAACAGCCTGATGGAGAAAAGTTTCCTCTGGATCAGGGTTTGCGTGTACAGTCTGTCATGTGCAAGAAAGCATGGTGGCAGATGTGGCTCCTAGTTGGTATTGTGAGAGCATGAGATTTCTTGCTCACATCTGGGCATATCAGGAAGCCGAGCTGGGATATTTAGGGAGTCAGATTAAAAACCTCAATTTCCATGCTACTATAACCTATTTCCTCCATATAGACCTCACTTCTCTGAGGTTCCACAACCTCCCAAAAACAGTACCAGCTGTGGACTTGGTACATTCCAATACATAGGCTCATAAGAGACACTTAATTCCCAAATTAGAACTCCCTTCCTTTGTCCCACATAGGCTTATGGCCATCCTCTGATGCAAAATGCATTCAGTTCAACTTCAAAACCAGCACAGTCTTAACTGCCTTGGCATTGTTTAAAAGTCCAGAGTATCTTCTAGGAATCAAGGCTATCATGTAACAGCAAGCACACTAAGATAAACATATGTAAGTTGCATACTTCATTATTCAATAACACAGTAACCATTCCTATTCCCAAAGCGAGGGATAAAATAGCCAGAGAGATCAGGTCAAATCTTGTATCTCTATAGTCAATATCCAGGGTTCAAAGCGGCATCGTGAGGGCTGCTACAAACATGAGATCTCACCTGTGTAACCCTATGGCCTGTAGTACGCATACCCTCTTTCCTGTGATAGCTCTAGTTGGTGCTAAGAGCTTTCCTTGGGAAATGACCCACACTGCTGACATCTGCAGTGTCCCAGGGTGTCCAGTGTAACTCGGGCTTCAGCTTTACCTTTCATGCAGATCTGACCATGGGCTGCGTGTCAAGACACTGGCATTTCTTTGCATTACCTAGCCTCTATAGCTTTCTAAAGCCTTGGTGCAAACCTCCGCTATCCTATAATTTTTTCCTTGTACCTGCCTATCTCCAAAACTAGTGCCTCCTGGAGCACACCCAGTGCTGCAATCATCTCAACACACAGCCTGGCCCTCTTGAAACACACCTGCAGCTGCCTCAGCATGCCTTCACTGCTGTGCCTGGGGAAATGCTTCCCTGGACAGCAAGATCTCAGGAGGGCATCCAGCAAGCCCTGGCAAACTCCTTCTATGCAGTGATGGGCTCTGATTACTTTAACTCAGGTATTTAAACAGCAAGTACTCTCACTAGCTGAACCAACTCCCTAGCCAAATATGGTTCTTTTCAGTGAATTTGTCCCAGATCAAAGTCCCAGATTTCTTCCTAATAGCATTAATCTCCTTAACAATTACAGCCAATTTGGCTGAGCCTATTCATTCTCAACTTCAACAAGTTCAATTTCCTTTCCTCCACTAACTGCACATTTCTGTCCACTGCTTTTACTAGGTTCATAATTCTTTCTCTGGAGCATTATCTGAATATTTCTGCTTTACTTTTTCTTCTCTTTCACTTCAAATCTAGGTTAGTTGACTAAATAATAACTATGCCAAAACCCAGATGTTATATTATCTTTTTTCTTTTTTTTTCTTTGTTGGTTTTTTGAGACATGCTTTCTCTGTGTAGCCTTGGCTGTCCTGAACTACCTCTGTAGACCAGGCTGACCTCGAACTCATAGAGATCTGCCTACCTCAGCCTCCCAGAGTGCTGATGTTACAGACATGCTCCTCCATGCCCAGCTTCATGATATCTTATCTTAAACACTCTTTCACAAAATAATTTGTTTATTTTTATGACTTTAAAATTTGTCTTATATACCTGAGCATTTTGCTTGTATGTATGCCTGTGCATCGTTGCATACCTAGTATCCTCAGAGGTTATCAAATAATTTAGTCCATTACCTTTGGTTTTTTATTGTTTTTTTTTATTTTTTACATATACACTTATATTATTACACATATATACAATGAACTACCTATAGAAAGAAGAACCATGACACAATCTGGATTTATATAAATGTTATATTCTTAGTCTTTTGGCTATTTGTGTTTGACAGCCTTGAAGAAAACATCTTTCCTATCTTGGTACATCTACAATTCTGAATGTAAATCAATCTCCATAACATCTTGTCATTATCAACTTAAAACATCTATCTAGACCTAAAAACATCTTAGCCCCTAAGCAACTAAGCTTCATTGTAAAACTAAGCTACCTGGTCTTCAATCCCATCAGAGACTTGAGAAGGAATAAACTTGATTATATGAGTATGCCAGGAGTGCAGGTTAGTAGCTTTCCAAATGAGAAAATATTTAACAGTTTGCTGCCTGAACACTCACCCAAAACTCTCCATAATTTTGGAACATCTTCTTCAGCCTTCTAGATCAATATATCTGACAGACATATTTGTGAGGCAGGAACTATTGAGGACTTGCTTACCCTGGCTTGGCAGAGTTTGCCTGTAGACTCTGCCTGCCTCCAAGATTGCCCTTTTTAAGGCAGAATTCTGTGTGGCAGAAATGAGGACATTTTGTCCAGTGGCTTATTTGCCACATTTGAAGCCATCTCCATAAGGAAGTTCTTTGATGCTCATCATCCTCTTTGAGGTAGGCTGGGTGTTGCCAGGAGTTAACCTGTCTCATTGACAATGAATCTTTAAGATAATAAAAAACACTTTTGAATGCCATATTTTGTATGTCTCTGAGGTTTTTGAAGACTTGCCTAATTATTTTACCTTATCTTTCTACAGGATCATATCTATCTGCCACACCTAAGATGTACAAGCCAAATCCATACAATGGAAAAAACATAACATCTTCAACAAGTCTATTACCTTTGAATTCAATCCCAATCACATTGTCAGGACAAAAATACAGATACTTTACTAGAACATGACACGAGTCACATGCTTTTGCCCAGTTTTCAGTAGAGCCCTTGTTCCCCTTTGAAACCTCAGTTGATGCTAGCTGCATTTCTGCTGGCCTTCTGTTCTCTAGAACATCCATCACAATGACCCAGGAAGCTCTCCTTACAACATTATAGAGCTTTGTTAGCCCAAAATGTATACACTCTTTCACATTTCTTTTGTAAACCAGTACCAAGCCCTTTTAAACTACCTTGTCAGGTTTATCATAGAATTGGCACTACTAGTCAGTAGCAGTTTTCTGTAGTAGTTACTTGTGTCTACGACAGGAGTGATGAGAGGCTACTTGACGTAGGGAAATTCTTTGACTGACTACTTGAGGCTACAATTTATCAGGGGCAGGAATAACATGGTAGCAGGAATGGCTTGAGTATCTAATATATAGTATGAATCGTTTCTGTCCAACACTATAGAACTTTTGTTTGTGACAAATATCTGTCTCTCCTTCCTTGTAAAACCTTCATTCAGATGTTTTTGTCCTCTCAGCAAAACTTGTACAACTTTTGTTGACAAATCGCACCGCCCATAGCCTGCATTATTAGAACCTGATGGTTTGCAGTGGTGGTCTCTCACCTCTCTCCTTCATTTTCTTAGTGCCAATTCTTTTAAAGACAAACCAGTGGCAAAAGATGGCAGGTCAGGCCCCTGACAGTAGGAGAAGACACAGTTAGCCCCTGTGTTAGGATGAAAACCAGGTACATTTCCCGCCCAAGTGTGCCCATTCTTTGGTTTTTTTTTTTTGTGAAAAGCACATCTGCTTCACTGAGAGTAAAGTTTTTCATTGTGAAGACGTTTACATTGGAATAGCAGTCTCTTCTTTGCAACCTCAACTTGTTTCTAATTAGTCTGTGGAAGCAAGTGAATGGAGCTTTTTATTCCACTAGGTCCCATCATGAAAGAGTAAAGGACTGAGAAGCAGATATGGACTATAAACCTTGAGGCTTGCCATGCCTCACAGCAACCCTCTATTTCTAGCACTGTCCCACCTCCCAAAAGCACTACAGCCTAAAAACAAAACAAAACAACACCACCAACTAGGAACCATGTGATTCAAATCCTAACTCATAATATTAATATTGTATCATTTATTATCCTCATACTGTGTGCCAACCTGTACTGTCATACCTAAATCTAAAGACACTGTCCATTTCAAACTCTATGCTTATCTTTGTGAATTACAACTCTTACAAGTGGCCTTTTGACCTTCTGATGGATCATTTTTTCAGTGAAAATAACAAAGACAATCATAATGGAGAGAAAAGCATCATGTTTTGAGACACTTGGAAATACAATGCTCATGTCAAGGGTGATTCTTTCACTTGGCTTCAGCCAGAGACTTGGATCTCAGAGACCATCTGGCCGGTAGCTTCATGGTCTTGTGGTCTGTCTAATTACACATTTTTTAAAGCTTTAGAATCCCTGCTTTTAGGACCAATATGTGAACTTGGGTCATTGTAGTGAGAGAACCAGCTGGCCACACACCCTACCACTGCAGAATCTCACAGAATATGATTTTTTAAATGTAACACAATAGCATTTTTTTTTTAAAGAAAAATATAGCCTGCTTGGCCCTTGTCTAGTCTAGAACACCAATGCCAAGGATGCTTAGTAGAATTATAAACTTCTATTTTATGTGACAGAACTTTCTTTGATGCATTACATAGCTTGGTGAATAAGAAGCTTACTTGGGATTTAATCACCCATGCAGATCTTATGTGTGGGAAGTTTGTACTATTTAGTTATTAGCTCTCTATATATACTGAAGGTATGCTTGTCAAATATGTGTGCCTATTGCTCTTAATTTCTATATTTCTAATTAAATTGAACAGATTTGTCTCTTGAGAATGAATTTCATTGTTTTCAGCCCTAACATATTCATGTGTTGAAACCTGATTCATCAGTCTCTCCTCAACTCTTTCCTCAGCTGAAATCCTAAACATAAAGTTTCACCTTTTACAGTACCACAAATCTGTGCTAAAGTAAATGCTTCAGGTGGCAGTGTTGGCTGTCTCCTCCTAATCCTCAAACCCTTCAATTTCTTCTATGGATTATGCCATAAACTGTTCTCTGTAATAATATGCACGTGTTTTACATGGCAGATTACTTAATGCAAAAAGTTCACCACAACAAATACTTAGTACAAGGTGCTCTATACTCTATGTAGTAAGTTTCACCAATTTCAAGAATTAAGCAGGGTCCTACCACACAGCCTTGCCTTAATGGGAAAGCACACCTCTCTTACTAAAGGTGAGCCAGGCCTCCTTTCTTTTCAGTTTAAAATTAACCTGAACCCTTACTTTTCAATTAAGAAACTATTTTTAGTAGGAAGGATTTGAATCTGTGGGTTAATATGTAAAACAGACAAAAATACTAAGTAATGAAAATTATTTTGTGTAAGATATTTATATTCTATTTCATTTCTAAAATGCATTCTTTATGGAGATAATCTTGTTTTAGTCTAAGAACTTCACAGGGGAAGCAGAAGAAAGATTGTAAGCATCAGAAGACAAAGATCTCTGCTTCACAATATCAATGATGTATGACAATGAAGATTCATGCAAGGGATCTCAACGATATGGTTGCTTAACTGGACCAGCACAATGCCAAGACCAGTTGACATGCCAACACGAATAGAAAAAAACTGCATTTCTTTATTTTTAAAAATTTTAACCATTTGCTATAGTTTTTGGAGAAACAGTGTGGAAGCAGAAGCGCTTGCTCATGTGAGCTGTTTGGTAGATGACTTCTTCTTTCACTCTTCTAACAATAAGGTATTCGATCCTTAGGTACTTCCAAAAAGATCTGCAGAAAATGAAGCAGAGAATGAGCTATGAAATCAGACCAGGCTAATGAGCCTGTTATGTTATGCCATATAATATCAAACATTCCAAAGTAAGAAAAACAAAAATGCTATAAATAATTCTTAGAGAATTCAGTGCATCTTTGTAAAATACTGTAAGGACACTGATTCCTTCTACCCTCCCTTTCTCCCTCTCGCACCTCCCAGGCCTGAATCCATTCTTCATCCCACTTTCATCCAAAGAACAAAGCAGTGGAGTGCTGGCTATCCACGTGTTGTCCAGAAAGCCCACTGCACATCTCCTTCTCACTGAAACTATGATGTGTTCCCTCAAAACATTCCAGGCAAGATCAACACTTTGTTAAAGGTGGGAAAACATTAAGTCCCTGTTTTATTCAGCCAACAAAACAACCATAAATCTGTTTATTGTGGCTCTTTGATGCTCATCATCCTCTCTGTGTCAACTTGTCTTGTTGTCAAAGAACCTTTAGAATAATAAAGACATCTTTAAATACCATATTCTGTAGGTCTCTGAGGCTTTTGAAGACCTTATTTAACTATTTTACCATATATATATACATATATATGTATAATCATATCTATCTGTTAGACCTAGGATATGTATTCTTGTGATAAAATTAGACTAGTATTTGACCTGGCCATGATTTGTTAAACTAACAATTAGCTTGTATTACTTAATTATTGTAAATAGACTGCAGCACCACTTTCAAGGTATTAGAAGTAAACCTTGTATTATAATTGAGTTGTATGGGTATAATACTTCATAATATAATATAATATAATATAATATAATATAATATAATATAATATAATATAATATAATATAATATATAGTGTGTGAAGAATAATATAATATTTGAATTCTATACCAATGTACCAAAATTACACTTATTTTGCATCAATATACAAAATTTTATACCAATGAATTAAAAATAATCTTATTTGTGGGTAACAATTAAGGTATTGAGTTTGAGGCATAGATTCAATAATCTACCTTTTGTTCTATCATCTGTCTACATTTCTATATCTCCCTTGAGTGACTGTTCAGGCAGTAAACTGTCTCTGACATTTTTTCATTTTGGAAGCTGCTAATCTGCATTTCCGATTCACTCAGGTAATTTTTATTCCTTCTCAAGTCTCTGATGGGGTTGAAGACAAAATAGTTTAGCCTTACTTAAGCTTAGTTGGTTAAGGGTTAAAATGTTTTTAGATCTTGATAGATGTTTTAAGTTAATAGAGATTAGATATGATAGATAATTATTTTCATTCAGAATTTTAGACTCAAGAAGATAAGAAAGATGTTTACTTCAAGTTTGCCAAATACAAACAGCCAAATCACTATGACTGTAACATTTATGTAATTCTTGATTGTTTTGTGGTTCTTCCTGCTATATGTGGTTTTTTTATTTATGTGTAATAATATAAATGTATATGGTAAAAAGGAAACATAATAAATAATAAATAATGAGGGGGGAGAAGTGGAGCCCATGGTAGGTGAAAAGTAATGAGAAGTCATTCTAAAAGAAAGAATATATATAATTGTATTTTGTTTCAATCAGTGAAAGCAACAACAACAAAAACATATCATAGTAGCTTTTGTAAATACCATTTCTCTCTGATGGTTGTAGAATCTGGGACGTTCAAAGGCAAATGTTTGATAAAAGCTTTCTGGCACCTTCTCACTGTATCTTCACCATGTCTAAGAAGAAGGCCAGGTGTCTCTCACAAGGGCATTAACTCAACTGTGAGCACTCTGCACATGTCATAATATCCCTCTGAGGATATCATCTAAAGGTACCATTACATAAGACAAAATTTCAATATGTGAATGAGCAGGGCCACAAAATCAAAGCATATCATATGAAATTTTATATATATATTTTACTAATTGTTAACCATCTTATATGTAGGATGAATTTTAGTCACTAACAACTCCCAGTCCCCTGTCATCTTCATATCTCTCTCCCTCTCCCTCTCCCTCTCCCTCTCCCTCTCCCTCTCCCTTTCTCTCTCTCTCTCTCTCTCTCTCTCTCTCTCTCTCTCTCTCTCTCTCTGAAACCCTTCTATTCAATAAATGCCTTCTGACTTTAATGTTTTCTTTTTACCTGTGACCCACTGCGTTAAATCGAATTTCTTTCCTAGCATGGGTGGCAGTTTTTCACTGGAGCAAGGTAAAGAGATCAGTCGCTACACCACTGAAGATGACAGTATCTTCTCCCCCAACTGCCATTAAATGCCAGTCATCCTCATTGAAGAGTCAGGTCCTTGGGCTCCTCTTCCACTCATGGTGAACTATGGATTGGCCCATTCTTTCACAGGTCTTCTGCTGATAGCTACAGCTGCAGTGAGTTCATGAGTGAAATGAGCAAGACATGTCTAGAAGATGCCTTTTCACATCAAATGCCCCATCTTCTGCTTTGCTCATTCTGCCTATGCTCTATTCTGTGATGCTGAGCCTTGGAGAAGGCTGCCCCACTATGGGTATTGCTGCCCAACTAAGGGTAAACATACTCCAGCACCCCACCAATACTACTGTGTTATTTTTAAGGATATGCCATGAAAGCTGCTAAATCCAATTTTCTTATATATTTCCTGGGCCTCTGGTGGTAGTAAGCATTGAAAAGTGAAAAATTGTTAGAATATTAACTATATTCTTCTCCTGTGAATTTTCAGTACTTTCTGTCTCCCAGAGGATTGTACAATATGGCCATCCATTGGATTCTGAATTATAATCACATGGAAGTAAGCATAGGTCTAAGGTGAGAAATCAGGATAGTCATTCTTCTATATGAAGTCCTCCAAGATAAAATTATTATAAGACCCTTTTTTTTCAAGCAAGAGGGATATACTGTTTTCTGTATTAAAATAACCTCAGTCTACATGGTTTGTTCTCATCTAAATCCACCTAGATGTTTCTATTCCTAAAGTAAAGGATCAATACTTTTCATGAAATGTGTTAACTTTCTCCTGAGACAATTGGCAATGATGTGAATCCAATACAAACTGTAATTCTCTAACTATCACAGTTAGCAGAAACATCTAGATTGAGTTTAACTCTGTGATATGAGTAACAAAATGTTTCCTCTGCCACTAAAGTCTTCTAGTTTCTTAGCTGTGATTGAGAGCTTATAATTTCTTCCTGGGAACATTCTAGAATATGGAGGAGAAATTGCTTCACACTAAATCAATTCCATTAGCACCACAATCAAATACAATAGGCATTTCTGAGTACCAAACAACTTGACTCAAAGATCAGCTAAGCAAGAAGAACCACTGAACTCACCATCACTCTCTATGGACTTAACATTCCACCTGTATGCCAGGAAGTGCCTTACTAGTGGTCAGTCATTTCACTTCCATCCATGTCTCTTCCCTTAATGTATCTGATTTTGATCATATGTGCCTCCAATTATACAAAAGATGATAAATAAGAGGTTCTCCATGAAGGGCTGCTACAGGACACAGTTTTACCTTACTGCACATGGACCCAAACCAGTTCAGGATAAGCTGACTCTTCTATTCTTCATACCAAAGTATGTTGGGGACATAATTCAATAGAAACAATCTAAATTTGAATGCTACCAGAGAAGAGAAACTTATACTATTGGTCAAGAATAGGAATTCATGTAGCTTCATGCAAATGAAGATTTGAGTTGTTCAAAACTTACTAGGCATATTGTTTGGGAGGGAGGGTTTGTGTGTGTGTGTGTGTGTGTGTGTGTGTGTGTGTGTGTGTGTGTGT
>OU015757.1:68312845-68338244 GCA_907169655.1 Acomys percivali | reverse complement strand
TGAGCAGGACATGGCAGTGTGAGCAGGACATGGCAGTGTGAGCAGGAAATGGCAATATGAGCAGGATATGGCAGTGTGAGCCTTGCTGGAAGTAGTTTAACACAACCTGCAAAGCAGAGAACATGGTACTATTTAGCCGAGGAACCACACAAGTTGTCACTAAGTCTGTAGCTAGCACAAGATCGCACACAGAGGACACCTCTTATTTCCAGTGTCCCTGCTTGGTGAGATGTGGGTAGTGTTTCTACACAGCTAGGTAGTCATTCTTTACTGAGAGCATAGTGAGCCAGGCTCATTATGAGGGAGATACTGGGGCAAAGAGCAGATTGATAAAGCTGCTATCATCTTTACCCACACGACGTTCTGAGAAAGGCTATTAACAAAGAAAACAAACAGTAGGTTAACTAATACTGAGAAGGCACTATTAAGAGACTGACACAGGAAAGAGGCCATGGGGCTACTCCTGATGAAACATTTGATGGTGGTCTAGACAGCAGGGACATATTTTTCGTGTGCAAAATTTAAAAACTGTCTTCATAGGAATCATCAATGTATAATTTCTTCAGGTGTGTGACATTAGTTTTCTAATAACATTTTCACAGTACCATAATGGATGCTGGTAAGATGGCTCAGCACACAGTCAGTCATGCTTGAGGTTGGTACACTACAGACACGAGTTCCATCCTCAAAACTGACACAGTGGAGGGAAGTACTCAGTCCCAAAAGTGGTCCTCTGACTTCCACACTAACCCCACACATATATACACAAAAATACATAAATGAATGTAAGAACATAATAGCATATACCATATTGATTAACTGATCATCCTGTGAAACAGACTTCCCATGATTTGCCTGTGCTGTGGACTTTCCACAAGGGAAAATGAAGGGTTAAGGAAATTCTGGTACTTTCTCCTACTACTTGTTGATAAAAGTCATCAGGGAAATAAAATGAACACACACACACACACACACACACACACACACACACACACACACACACACACACTATTACCTGGGGCCAATTTTATCTGCAGTGTATAATTTATTTTCACCAATGGACAATGGAAATTGGGTTTAAACTTTTTACCTGGTCTCAGTGAAGTCAGATGACCCACAATCACTTTAGAGTAATAATTCTTGGGAAATTTTTCTTTTGTTTTTATTACTGTTGGGATTTCTTTAAATTCTGAGACAAGGTTTTGCTCTGTATCCCAAAAGTAATTATGAAGCCCAGGCTAGCTTCAAACTAGGGCAACCCTCAGCTTCCCCATTTCTAGAATTAAAGAAATGAGCCCCATACCTGACTTTTGTGGGATCATCTTAACACACGTGTGAAGAGATGGCAGGTCTATAATCTAGGAAGAAAAATCCCCTCCATTTGTAGCATTTTTTTCCAGGAAGATATTTACTTTAAAACTAAAATTTTGGTGCAGCGCTATCTAAGGCCAGGACACCCTAACTAGTTAATCTCTGATTTCTGGTTTTTCTTCTTTCCAGTCCTTTTTTCTGGATGGGAATCTGAGTCGTTACTCTGTATTTTTCCTTTCCTGGAGAAACCCCTGCTGGTTTATCCAGACTGGAAAGGAGGCGAACATGGCATGGGAAGAAAGCATTAAGCAAATGGTCCCGCTGCCTTGCTCTAAAGTCTTTTCTGGGGAAGAGGAACAAGACCACCTCGGGCTTTGACACAGTGAACAAGAAGCCTGGGGAAAAGAGAGGACTCCTGGTTCTTGCCTTTCTGTAGAGGCTGCAACCTGCCAGAACGTGTTTCTGTTTCAGCAGGGTCTGTATTTGTATACTGATGATATTTTCAAAAGACTCTGTGTCTTTTAACAGCAAGAGGACACGGTACCCAACTTTGATGTCTGATATAATTCGTCCTTATGGGCTTACTCCCTTGCTGCTTTGGTCGTAAGACCAATTTAGACCTGATTTCTGTTTGTTCGTTGGTTCATTATTTATTTATTGTTGACACAACATCTCACAGATGTGTCAGCCAAGACACAGCTGTAACTTCTATGTGTCCTATCCTAGCCTTGACTTAATGGAGATCATCCTGGCTCAACTTTCTAGGTGCCAGGGATCCTGGCTCAGTCTTCTAGGTGCTGGGGATCGAGGCTTTAGCTGTGAGGACCATCATGATGTGACATCACTCTGGAATGGAGTTTTACCGTAAAAGTTGTTCCTCTGGAGCATCATTAAGAATATGTCATTAACTGAAGATTAATTATCACTGTGTATCACTTCCAAGTGGGGCTTATCACAAAATTAGGATTTTATGGAGTAAGACGACGGTTCTAAGTGTGAAACCGAACAAAAATCAAATTGCAAACTGGATTTAGCACTATTTTATAACATCTGTTTCTTCAATTCATTAATATTCTTTCAATAATTTCATAATTCTCATGTGCTTAAGATACTGTTATCTGATGCATGAGAATTGTATAGAGGCTCAAACCCGGTTCAAACCTTAGATACAACTATCAATTTGAAAAGGCTTGGCTTTTGAGAAACTTTGTAATTTTCTTTTTTTTAAAGATGTATTTAATTATTATATATACAATGTTGTGTCTGCATGTAAAACTACAAGCCATAGAGGACACCAGATCTCATTATAGATGGTTGTGAGCCATCACGTGGTTGCTGGGAATTGAACTCAGGACCTCTGGAAGAGCAGACAGTGCTCTTAACCTCTGAGCCACCTCTCCAGCCCAATTTTGTGATTTTCAAAGCCCTTATACTTACTATAAATCATTATCTGAACTTCTGAACAGTAGCAGGGGATCTTTGGTAGACTGATACTGTAATCACATCATTACAGAATTTTAGGATCAGAAGGGATTTTAAAGGCCATCTAATGCAACCCCTTAATTTAACATGTGGGATGCTCAACCGCCTGAGGTTCCACAGCAAACACCATCATGCACTGAGTTGCTTGGCGCGATCTGAATGCATGTGTTAGCAACCCTGGGCTAGACATTGGTGACACAAGATGCATTCAAAGCCTTTCTTGTATTTGTTGATATACACAGGTCTATAACAAACTCACAACACATACTCACTAAGTCAATCTACGGTTCCTACCAATCAGTCCACTGTTGCCAAGCACCGAGAATAAAATAGCAAACAGGTCACTTCCTACATGCTTAGTCTTCCTCTTTTCAACGACTTTGTAGTTTCTTAAGGACTCCAAGATGTGTATAGCTACAAAATACTTAGGGAACCTTAACTTTATAATTGTGTTGTCAAGCGCGACTGCTCTCAGTGACTGTGAGTGCTTAAGGGAGCCAGAAAAGGAATTTAGAAGGAATCGCAGAGGGGAAAAAAAATCTCCCCAACTGTATACACATACATAGACGGGGACACGGACGGACACACACACACACACACACACACACACACACACACACACACACACACCCCACAGAATTAATTACTTCTATCTTCTGGGATCTTCTGTTGGCCTTAGCACACAAGCGCTGCTCAGAGTAAGGACTCTCCCAGATCAAGAAAGAGCAAGAGGCAAGAGAGCAAGAGCTCACACTTCCTTATCTACTAAACTGGAAAAGACTAGAAAAAGAGGGAAAGGGGGGAGAAACAGCCACAGAGAAGGAGAGAAAGAACGGTAATAGGAAATCCTTCACAGCGCCACTCCAGGAGCCTGGGGCTGGTCGCTCCCCGGGGTAAGGTTGCTTGAGCTGCTTTCGGGGATTCCGCGCACCTTGGGGAGGGTCGGAGGCGGCGCAGTCCTGTGCACAGCGCAGCTGGGCGGCGGGACGCAGCGCCCAGAGCCCGGCAGCGCCCGCCCTCCCTCCCGTGTCGCCAAGCCGGCGCGCGGCGCCCGCTCCGCCCGTGACTTCAGTTCGGCTCCACCCCCGCGCAGCGGCGGCTCTCAGCTCCGTCCCAACCCGCGCGCTCCGCACAAGCCTAGCCTGGGCGAGCGGCAGCCACCTGCCCGGCACCGCCTCCACGCGCCCCGCCGAGGCCCAACTTGGATGGAGTTGGGGTCCTGAGCGCACGCCCTGCCGCCGCCAGCCGGGAGCCTCTCTCCGCAGCCTGCCTTCGGTCCGGGATCCCCTCTCCGCTCCTCTTTGCTCCAGCGATGGGAAAAGTTGGCGCCGGCGGTGGCTCTCCGGCCGGCTTGGGTGCGCTCCTAGCGGGCGCGGGGCTTCTGGTGCTCTTAGCCCCCGGCGTCTGCAGCAGCCACTCCTGCTGCCCTCCGCAGCACGGTAGCACGACCCCACGCTGGACCTTTACCCCAGGGGGCTTTCCTCACCCGGGAACACTGGGTCGGGCTCCTGCCACGCCCCCGCCTCTCCTCACGAGACCCTTATTCGCAGTGGCCCCCGGAGACCGTGCGCTGTCTCTGGAGCGAGCTGGGGGCAGCAGGGTGTCAGTGGCAACCGCTGCACGCTCTGGCCGAAGGAGACGGAGTGGAGCGGATCCCGAGAAGACTGAACCCGGAGAGGGTGCAAGTCGGAGCCGCCGGGGCATGCTAAGGGATGGAGGGCAGCAGGGGCCTGGGACTGGCGCGCGGGACCCGGACAAAGCCACCCGCTTCCGGGTGGAGGAGCTGAGACTGACCAGCACCACGTTTGCTCTGACGGGAGACTCAGCACACAACCAAGCTATGGTCCACTGGTCTGGCCACAACAGCAGCGTGAGTAGAACGGAGCTGTGGGCAAAGGGGTGAGAGAAGGAAAGGGTTTCCATTTGAGGGAAAAGAGATTTCTTTCTTGAGAGATGATGCACAGTGAAGTCTTCTCAGCTAGCCTCCCTCAGGAGTTAATGGTGCCTACGAGGAAATCCGCACCCCTCACCCCACCCCCGCATCAGAATCTTCTCCAGATCATAAGGTTCCAACTGGGACTGAACCGACAGATCTTTTTTGATTTCTTCAGTGGCACTGGAGGGTGGAACTGAAGACCAACTCTGGGTGTGTGTGTGTGTGTGTGTGTTAAAGTATTTTTTCATGCTAGAGCTGAAAGGGTTAAATTTACAAGCCCACTGAAATTCCCTTAAGGGACTTTTCCTTACCTGAGAGTGGTGAGAGACTTATGGGGTGAACGGAGAAGTCGTGTTTGTGGGCTTTTATTTTTACACGGAGCTCCTTGTTCCTTCTTTCACACAGGGGAGGCAAACTGCAGTGCGATATAAGGTGCCCTTTGGTATTAGTGTCTATTTGGGGACCAAACGGATGCCAGTTTCAGTGCAGAGGCTCCCCAGCATCTCCTGACAGTATTAGCAAGTGCGTCTTGAGAGCCAGGGCTTTTCTAGCGCATGAAAGGGCAGTTGTTCTCAGGCATGGTCAGCCTGGGGAAGATCAGACAGATAGATGCCAGTGACAACAACTCCCTGTTTTCCCACCGGCTGACCTCCTCTAGAGAGGAGCTCAGATAAAGATTTGAGTTTCCCTTTATGAAGACAGAGAAGAGATTTCAGGCCCTGGGAGAAGATTTGAGGTGCAAGTCACTGCTTCTATCAGGAGCTTCTGATTTTCAGAGGAGCCTGTATGTTTGAAATCTGCGGAAGCTACCCAGTTTAACTCAAACCTAGAAACTTCAGTGCCCTGAAATAGTAAAGAACCAGCTTTGATGGTAATAACTGAAGACGATTTAAAAGTGTGTAAAGTTCTCTAGGCTGCCGTGAAGCCGATAAGAAAAGTTAAAGGTTTATAAAACGGGGAGGGGGATTGCGATGGCGGGGGTGGGAGGGGTGGGGGTGTCGGGGGATGCAGGGAGAGGATCTGAGCTACAGCTTCCATCCGATGATAGAGTTGTTGTGTCTGTAATGAACGCAGTCGATGCAACCTGGTACCTTTGAAAATGTTTCCAGGAACCTTGCCAACAAGTGCCACTTCATTGAGCTGTGTTCACTGTTGGTTTTTTTTTTTTAAATGAGAGTTGAGAAGGTTTTGAAATATAGCATGCATCGGCCAGTCTAGCCTCTGCTATACTGAGGCCAGCCTCTGGCTTCTCTCCAATGCAGCCTTCACGATGGGCTGGTATTTGAGCTGGTTCTCAGAAGTGCTTTTAATCAAAATAAATAAATAAATAAATAAATAAATAAATAAATAAATAAATAAATAAAGCTGGAATTCTTTCTGCTCAAATTCTGGGACGCTCTTGTCCTGGTGCATTAATTTAACTGTCATATCTTCTGTGTCATAGCTACTAAACTTGATCCTTTAATTTTAACTTGAATTTTCCTATGCTTACTGATTAACTCAGGCTCCCTTAAGTGGTTAATTCAAAGTTCTGGCTTTAGGAGATCTTGAATACATCAAATGTGTTAGGTCTTGTTGCATCAAGAAGGAAAAAAAAAAAAAGACAAAACTTTGTACTCAAAATATTTCTGGCTTTTAATATAATTCAAGCTGTAAAATATCACTTAGCCATTAGACCTCTACTTTACTTCATCTCTTAAAAGATCTTGGAAAGAGAGTACATCTTTGGCAAATTTTAACCTCCATTTAAGAAATGGCGCCAAGTACTGCCAGCTTTATATATATATATATAAAGAATTTCTTTTTTTCAGATGCACTTGAGTTAAATGGGGCTCACTAGAGTTAGGGCTTAGGACAGGAAGGTGAATCTATAATATTGTGGGAGATACTCAAGATGGTGAGTGTTAAAGGTTTGAACACTCAAACTATGAGAAGCACAAGAGAAGAGGTGTTGACCCTCTGAAGTCTCATACTCCAGTTACCCCCGCCCCTCCCCACTCCTCCCAGGTCCTGTTCTGAATATCTCACATAAATGTTTTTTTCTGTCATATTATGAATTATATAGATGAGGAGGAAAGAGAAAACAGTGTTTTTCGAGGTCCATTAAGTAAAGCCGTCTGACTTATCTGGACCAGACCTCTGAGAGTTAGATTAAAGTATTTTGTAAGAGGAAAGGTGCAGACAGACACATTAGACAATGTTGTGCAATGGAAGTGGAGGGACACCTGAATTCCAGATCAGCTCACCAGTGCTTCCCCACAGCATGAGGTCCATACTGTGTGTATGTGGAATTCATCTGGTGTGTGTGTGTGTGCGCGCGAGCGCATGTGTGTGTGTGTGTGTGTGTGTGTGTGTGTGTGTGTGTGTGTGTAGGGGGTGGACTTCTAGATTAATTTCCAAGAGGTATGTGTCAAGTTACTCACAAGTAGATCCTGTGACTGGAATCCTTTGTAACTATTCTCACCTTCACTATTATTTCACCAGAGTGAGGAATCTATTTGTTTAAACCCAGTAGCAATATTAAGAGATTCTCGTGTTTCCATACTCTCATTTCCACACAACACACCTCTACGCCTGTTTCGTGTTAGAGAAAATCCTGTGCTAAGAAGAGCCTCTGATTACAGCAACATCTGCCCTCAAGGTGCACATGGATGCCACTGCTCATCAAACTGTGAGGACCTCTGGCTTGGCCTCTCATCTCCTTCCCTTCTTTTCCTGCCCGTCAGTTGTTGAACTTGTGCACTTTTGCAGAGACATAACTGTTGTGCTTCATCCGTGGGTGTCTGTGCTTCCTCCACACTGCAGTCTTCTCCCTTGATGGGAACTGTTGCTAGAGTTGGTGGAACACCTGGGGGGAAATCTTCTGGCATCCGAGGTGCTGGGTATGAATCATTTGTCATGAGCTTGGTGTCATAAGCAGAACATATTGTTCCTATCCTACTCATCCCAGGCGTGCTGTGCCCTGATCTAAATTTATATAGTAATCCTTAGAGTGTTACAAAATATATTTGCCTATATATGTGTTCATGGTGCTATATGTGTTTATACTTTTATCCCAAGGGATTTTAAAGTGCTACGCTCACTAATCTATAAAATCCCTTGTAGGTGGTAAAGAGGTGACAAGTGTTAATATCTCCCTTTCATATTTTTATCCTGTAGTTAATTTGAATATTTCAATTCATCACCTTGGCTCTTTCCCTCTGGCAATTGTGTTAAATGATTTGTTAACGGGGCCTTTCACTTAGATTTTTTTTCCATCATGAGAACTTTGATGTTGTATTCTCCAGGGAGAATGGTGGCCTGGTCAGCTTTCACATGTCATTTTTGCCTTTAATGGCTTCTAGAGTTGACATTTCTATCTAATCAGTCTGAATAAACTGAGTCCCCACTGGGCACGGCAGGCCTCTTCCACTCCCCATCCCACGTCTTCAGTTGGGTAGACTTTCTTACATAAATTAGGAAGCTGAGGCTCCAAAAGAGTGAAAACCACCAAGGGAAAACCATCCATGAATGTACAGAGCGGGAATGGAGCATCTGTAGTCACCTGCCCTGAACCTCCCCCCCCCCCGCCCAGGGTGGCTTGCCTTAGGAGCATTTAGGGAGACAGAACACTCAGGCCTTCGGACTCTGTGTAAGTGGTACTGCCATTTTGAGTTGATGTGTGATGCTGGTAAGATGGCGTCTTCTGGTATGAAGGCTTCCTCTCTTTGTGGAAAAGCATGTGCCTTATGCCTATCATCATACAGTACTGCAAGTGAGGAGCTGGCTGCTCTCACATCCACCCACCTCCTCATCTTTTGTGAGAAGTGGAATCTGCACCTGGTGACTCAAGGAGGGTAACTTAAGATTCCTTAGCTCTCAGCTTATCTTGGCATTAGACTCTTTCTTCTTTCCTTCTTATTTAATGACACGTTAGATTTTTATAGAGATTGGGTGTCACTAATTTGGCAAAGTGTTTTGATAGTGTCCCTCTTCTCTCTTTTCTAACCTGACTCGTTTTTATTTCTAAGTAAAGCGAGAAGAGATTTTTAGTTTCCTTAGCCAGCCCACATGCTTACTTCCCTGGTGATTCCTTTCCATTTTTAATGGACGCTGACGTGATGTGGTGGTGCTTTGAGGCACCATTGTAACTCTTCCTGCTTCCCAACATACTGCCTTGAGAAGGCACCTGAGTTCTTCAGGGCATAGGCTCCTCATCTGAGATATAAGAGTGGTATGTCTTCTGTGGGTTTTTTTCCCCTTGAAGGCTTTAATGTCAAGTATATTAAGTATTTTGTGTTTGGCAAGTTCTTTTTTTTTCTATTTTTTTAATGTTTTTTTTATTGAAAAATAAAATCATTCATATTACATTTCAATTGCTATCCCATCCCGTGCATCCTCCCATTCCTTCCTCCCTCCCACTTTCACCCTATGATGTGACTGATTGGGACCTCCTCCCCTTGAATATGATGCTAGGGTATCAAGTTTCTTCTTGGTAGTCTGCTATCCTTCCTCCGAGTGCCATCCGGTCTCCCCGCAAGTTCTTAATAAAGATGCTTCTTTAGGTGAAAAGAAAAGTTTTCTACTGGTATTTAAGGAGGACAAATTAGCAAGCTAGTTGCATGTACACAATCACATCAGGCTGTCCCTTCATGGACTTGGTTTCATTCTCTACAATGGTTTAAGTAAGTGAGAACATCACCATATTCCTTAAGATGAGCTCCATGCTTTGTTCAACCTGTAGACCACTCCTGCTCACCACATTCAACTACAGTGTAGTAGGAGAGTCTGGGATTTAGACCTGACACAATGACCTATATCTCTCACCAGTGAAACAAAAACACTTTTTATTTTGCATGAATCTTTTCCCCCATACCCATGTGCAAATTTGTTTGTGGGGACTTTGAGACCTATAGAGATTTATTTCAATCTGTGCTTACAGATTCACATATGGTCCACTGGATTTGTTTCAGCACATCTTTGTATTAATAAATGTGTGATCCTTGTATTGAATGCAAAAAAAAAAGTAAAATTGGAAAGCAAAAACCTGTTAGATATTTGATGGGCATTTTCTAGAGTAAACTAACTCTGAGATGTCTGAGACATCACCTGTGGGTGGGGCTACAAAGACAGGTGGAAGAAACAATTTACTCATGAGAAGAACACCTGCTTGCATGCTGGGACTGATTGACAGGTGTCAACATTAGGATGAGAACTTTATAGACGTTTATTTACTTCTAATTCTACAAATACATACTGAACTCTAAATACTTGTCATTCACTGACCTGGAGATGTGTCTGTGAAGTGGGACATGAAAAACAAAAACGAAAAAAAAAATCCTTATCTGCAGAGAGTTTTCAGTCTTGTAACCAAAGATTCCTTTTAAGAGGGTATGCATGACCCATGGGCTCTGAAGCAGAGGAGCATGCAGTAGGATCTTAGAGGTGGGCTGAATAGCTTCTGGAAGGAAAGCCTTCAAGCTTTATTCCAAGTGGCATGCTTCAATGGCACCTTCGGATACCTGGAAAATTCAATTAGAAATTAGGAAGTATAATAAAGGCATTTTCAACTGGACAGATTGCATAAATAACGGTAGAGAGGAAGGAATGTACACTTCCACCCATATCTAGGAAATATACCTAACTTTGTTTTAAAAAAAACAAAACCTGTGTTAAAAGTTAAAATCCTAGCAAAAGCCTTAAAAGTATAGTGGAAGAAAAGAGTTTGCGCATCAGTGTTACCAGGAGTCTGGGCGTGTGCCACGGCTAGTGCGTGAACAGAAACGTCCTGCTCACTGAGAGCCACAGCTGCCTTTGCTTGTGTATTAAATCTCAGCTGAGTTATCATGTTTTCACTTTCATGTTGACATAGTTTTCTACATCCACTTTCCCCTCCACAAAATGCTCTGCCACTGTTGAGTTTTCAGTCACATACATTCTCAGCTGTGCCACCTGGTGAATAGATTAATCTGCCCCCTCCCCCTGTCAGTTTATGTGAGTCACTAAATGTATGTTAAAAAGATCATCTTGTCTAAGTGTATATCCATCTCTGCACTGAAGTTCTGCATGGTGAGTGTGAATAATGCCACTCCTTCTCCTGTTAGCAAAACTATCCAAGTAGCCCCTCTGCTGTGTCTGAAGTCAGTACCAGAGAAGAAGTGTGCTCAGGGTAAGGTGAGGCTGGGTCCCATGCAAGCTTACTGCTTGTTCTTGGGGCGCCCAAACTTTGCTCAGACAGGGTTGTTGGACTAGTCAAATAACTGATGGCAAAAAAGGGGGGATTTTATTGTACAACACCGCTGATACAAAATCAGCCTGTCAAAGATCTATCTGTGTATCTAGGGACCTGGATACTTGTAAGTCTTTCTTCCTGCTATTCTACATGTGGCCAAAGATATTTTATCTGTACCTACAGCCCTCCTGAACGTTGCTATAGCACTAGGTCAGTTACAGCCCATTTTTCTCTTTACATAATGTGTCAGTTCTCAAAGACTGAAGCCTTACCTACTGGAGTTTCATTCTCAGCTCCATCTTGTAGGATGGGAGAGCCTAATACCATTCACAGTTTTTGAGACAGAGAAACCATGGTCCTGCTGTTACACAGGTCATTTGGTAGGATGAGAAAGCCAGAGACACTTGGCTACTCTGCTACTGATTCTTGGTATCGCCCTCCACTGCTTGCCAGGCACTTTGCCAGGCAGGTGTTAGAAGGTAGTTACATCGTAGTCTTGGGGGCCAGGCAAAGCCTGTGCACCTGTATCCATTGTGTTGAAGTGAGCCTGTGGCTGTGGTGTGCCAAAACTCTAAGCTCCTCAACATCAGCTGAGCTCAGCTGTTCAGCATATTTGCTTCTGGCTTCAGTGCATGAGGCTCCCTCGAAAGTTGTGCTCTTTGTGTGCTTTACACCTTGAAACAGAGGTCTTAAAAGAGAGATGAAGGGACGTTCTGATGGGGAGCTTCCTGACAGTGGCCTATGTGAATTCTGCACCCCACTGTGAGTGTGCTGCAGAGAAGCCATGACATAGAGCTGAGGTCACTGTGCCCGCGAATGGCAGAGCAAGGAGTGGAATCCTGCTACTGCTTCTCTTCTTAACTGTTTTTTTTCACAGTGCGTTCTAATGAAAATAATACTAAAGGGGGCCTCAGTTAAGGGAACACGGAGTGTCGTATTTTTGAAGCATCAGAAGTCAAGGTGAAGGAGTGTGGACAGGTGCCAACGGTGCTTAGCTGATGCTAATTCTAGAGTAAATGCTCAAACACTAAACCGAGTCACCAGTTATTGTTTTCTTTTCTTTTTTTTTTTTTTTTCTACTTCTAATTTCCAGGGGAGAAGAATCGAGGTGGGTTTGCTGGATATTAGAGGCAGTGGTCTATATCTAGTGAAGAAAAATTGATGGGTAGCCCCCTGGGCCTCTCTTAATAACATAAATAGCCATCAAGTTAGTGAGCTACTGCTCACTGAGAATGCGTTATAGACCATTATTGGGCTATGCCATGCAATCATGATGCCTTTACAAACTAGATGCCACCATCTCAATTCTAAATCTGTGATGGTTCTAGCCAAAAAAGTTGCCCAAGGTTGCCCAGCTGAGAAATACCCAAGACCTTTTGCCATTTTCAGATTAAAAACCTTTACTGTTTTTATGTTTCGCCTCATATGGATATATTCATACACACACACACACACACACACACACACACACACACACACACACACACGGAAGTAGAAGAAAGAAGTGAAGAAATAAGACTTGTAAGGAAACTCTTGGTACAAGTGACACATTTGGTGGCACCTTCCTCTGAAGGAGAGATAAACCTGTTTCCCAAGTGTGGGATGGTGAAGGATCTTGAGAAAACAGGTGAGGTTAATCCACTGGAAGACCAACTACCTCATGCGGGGGCTTGATTGTTGCCAGCTGAAAAATCCCGTGAACAGACTCTGGGAGGAGATATATAATTCAGCCCAGAACTGGAGGCGGGGCTCTTTGGGGACTTTGGATAGTTTGGCTGTTCATCGCTTCACTTCGAGAAGCTCCTAGAGAGAACCGCTCGAGGGAAGGCTTCGGGGCTCCAGCTCCTACTGAGGTTTGGGGTTCTGGTTATTCCAGGTTCCAACAGAAGAAATCCTGCTGAATACACCAGGAGAATCGTTCCTTGGAACTGATATCCTTACGGTTTTGTTATTGTGTTCCTTAATCCTCTTTTTTTATTGTTTTGGTTAGTCAGGTTATAGGTGACATATGCTCGGTTAATAAGTTGTAATAAAATATACTGAATAAAAAAATTAAGCCTACACTCCTCTTTGGCCTTGCTCCAGTTCCAGGCTACTGACCTGGGATGGTTTACTGAGGAGTAGGTTGCTTCAGGTACAGCCCTAAGCTCTGCAGAAAGCCATGTTTGCCCTCCTGGGCTCATCCGTGCCTCATCGTCTTATAGAGAGGGGATGTGCAGGATGTGCTCTTTGCTTACCCCCTGCTGGCTAATGATGCTACAGTGACAATGTGGACAGTTGTAACTTTTTTTTTAAAGAAGTGCTAATAAGAATCATATTATCAGACAACCAGCTAAACATACTATGCCCTGGAGCAAATGCATTGATGCCTCCAGTCTTCACCCCTTAAAAGTGTAACCTGGACTATGGAGGAACAGAATCCTGTACCATGAGCGCTGCTCTAGTGCTTGTGTGGGCATGGATGGGTGGGTGGGGTGGGGGTGTTCAGGGCAGTGTTTTAGACATGCAAAGCCTGCCTTCCCTCAACAATTCCACCACAGACTACGTTGCCATCTTTAAAGGGCTTTACAATGCTAGCTATCTTAGGCGTGCCTTAGAAACTTCTCTGCAGCCTGCTCACTCTGAGTTACTTTTTGATGAAATGATGGAGAGATTCTAGCAGGGTGGGCACATGCTCCGTTACAGGTGCCTCCAGCAGCGATTCCCAACGGACTGTCCTCATGGGACTCCCTGGCATTGAATTCCCAGGTGAGAAGTGAACTGGAGTCTCTGCATTTTGAAAAATCTCTTGGCAATAGCTGCAATCGTTCTGTTTGAACATTGTTCACTTTAGTAACACATGAGTGTTAGAGTCCATGAAGCTCTTTGCTATCTGTACATTTGTCGTTTTTGTTAACACGCTATGTTTTCTTATGAAGAGCTGAGAAATATAGACTTTGCAAGCTCTTTAATGGAAATTCTCAGTGCCCAAGACATGGTAGAAGGCCTTGTTGATCACATGGGACAGCACAGCTTCCCCAGGTAGTATTTCTGCCATGTAGTATATACTAGGAAATTATCTCCCCTTCTGGACATAACCTGGGCTGAAATGTCCTGGAAGTGGTGAAATATGCCACACAAGCCTATGTGACTTAAAATATAGTACATAGATATTGTAACATATAACACTTAGATATTGTGTTAGTATCTTGCTTCATTATCTGGTATATATGTATATTTGGCTAAGTGTGTAGTTTCAGGCCTCAGTTTCCTCTTTACAAATGTGGATAATGATGAAACATTTAAAAACAATGTCAGTAATTTTTTTGTTTGAGGGATTAGTATAATTGCATTAGTTCCTCCTTTATCAGCAAGTGATGATTTAAGGTGATGATAAATATTAAACTGTGTAAAGCTGCACCCAGTATGCAGTATGCAGCCAATAAGGGTTATTGTTGTTGCTATCATTATCATTGTTGCTTTGTTAATATTCCTTGTGATATTAATGGTACATAAGTGTAGCCTATAAGAAAATATTTATAGCATGCTGCCTATAATATTGCATCTCTGTCTATATTACTCATTTAATTATATCTTAGTTGGTATGCACACATGTTAAGTATGTGTAGGGCAGAGGGCAACGTCAACATGTCCGTTTTCTCCTTCTGCCATTGAAGTCAGGTACTGAATGTGGGTTGTCAGGCTTGTCAGTAGGCATCTTTACCTGCTGAAAGGATTTGCAAGCCCCGTGTTTCTTAACTCCAGTTCTGTTCCTCTATAAATGAAGTCTGAGACACTGCACCATTTAGGTTTTGGGGTTGAGGAGGCACCCCTCTCAACTTCTCTACCTCTTTCCATGCAATACTTGCTTCTTAAATGGTTCCTGTTTTATTTGCTATTACTAAATGAAAAGCTAGCTTTTCGAATAGAACAGTGGTTCTCCACCTGTGGGTCGTGATCCCTGTGTCACATTTCCTGTATATCAGATACTTACATGCCAATTCCTAACAGTAGCACATTTTTCAGTTATGAAGTAGCAATGGAATAACTTTATGGTTGGGGTCACCACAACTGAGGGACTATACTAAAGATTTGCAGAGTTAGGAAGGTAGAGAACAAGCAAACTATGGCCTTATACAAGTGTGTCACAGACCATTAAAGCTGCGAAAAGACCGATTCCACAGGCACATAGTTTCAGTTGTGAAATCTCTCACAAAGGACAAGAAAAGACAAAGAAACAGATTATAAACTAGCACAATGTAAGGCCCAGGAAGCCTTATGTTGTTTGCACATATATTCCAAGTTCTGTAAATGTATTTGGATGTCGCAAGGTTTTGAAACCCTTTAAATTACTGTATATACAACATAATTATGTTTTTATTTAAAAACTAGTGATGACTCAACATTTTTACCTGTGGTTATAGTGAACATTCGAATTATAAGTGATTTTTTGGGTCTGTTTTTTGATGTTTCTTAGCAAACATGCATTGAGTTATTTTTAAAAAGTTCCTTTAAAGGGAAAAGTAAAAGCAAACAGGGGCGAATGTGCTTGTGAACTTGGCCTCATTAGAACTGACTTCAGGCACTGGGCTGGACCAATGCACATCGAGTTGCCAGTTTGTGTGCTAATCACTGTTGTTGGGAAACAGCTCAGCGCCGAGGGTTTTTTTTTTTTTTTTTTTTTTTTAACAAGATCACTCTTGTTAACAAAGAGAACTCTTTGTCTCTCTCCTGACATCACAGCAGCCTGGGTTATAGGCCTCTTCACTGCCATATCCATTCTGATTCAAAGGAAAAAGAATCTTGACCATGCTTCTTAGAGATTTTGGTGATACCCAATTTCCCAATAAGACACCACATATTTTAGTTGACATTTCAGTGTCTATCTGGATCTTGGTCTCTATCTTTACAGCATAGATAAGCACATAAATATATTCATGATGAATGTGTGCAAACTTATTTGTGAGTGTGCAAGAGAGAGAGAGAGACAGAGAGAGACAGAGAGAGACAGAGAGAGACAGAGAGAGGGAGATCACCAACATATTTGTTTTCCTGTTTTCTGTTTCATTGTAAAGTAACTTAAAACTAAGTGATGTGTATTTGTTGGGAATCAGGCAAAAATCACATATAGTCATGGTATTTATCATAGCCATAGGCAACCATTGTTATTTATAAATAAAAATGTTTTAAGGAAGGAAGAGAGAGAAGGGGGGAGGGGAACAGGTAAAATGGAGACAGATATAGACTGATCAAATAGGCAGATTGGAAAAGAGAAGGAAAAAGACAATTTGATAAAAAAAAAAAAAAAAAAAAAAGGCCATAGATTAGGAAAGGCGCTTTGGGAGATGGGGCTGTAGTAGGAGCGTGTGGCAGAGCTTCTCTGTCTCTTGTTTGACAGTGTTTAGCACCCAGCTATGTGAAGCGACTACTTAGGGATGGTAGCCCTGCACGGGCTGAGGCTTTGAGAGCAACATACGTGCTTAGCTCTCTGTGGTGGAAGTGGTACGTGTAGCATTTATGTGCTGTTAAGAATGTCTCATGAGTGATTTGTTTGGAGAAGTGGGATGGACTGGTTGGTGGAGAGACAACACTTTAAGCTTTTCTGTTCTAACAGTCTGTCTTGCTTTGGATTGTTAACACGGATATGCATTTTATAATACTGAAAATGGTAAGGCATCTTTTAAGTGGCTGTTATGTCCATGCTGAGGGCTAGAAATACAAACGCCTCATCTTTTGCATGGAGGGTGCACACTCTGGTAGAAACAGATAGACAAGTAAAAGGATGAATTACAATTTAGTGCGACAAATGCGTAATGGCTTAATAGAGTTTTATACAAAGTGCTCTTGGAACACAGAGGTGATGGGGGCACTGATTCTGCCTGAGAGTGCCAGGCTGTGTTCTAAAGGGAAGTGAGGTTTATCTAAGGACGTTGGTAAAAGTTGGGAAAACTATAGCCAGGATATAGGTTTGGTGGGGAAGAGAGACATTTGAGCTCACTCTTAATCTCCTGTATTTGGATCTGGAGTTCACCTTAGGTTGTTGGTAGTCAACTAGCTGCCAGTGGTTTGACACCTCATCCTTTAGTCCTTATCATTTTAACGTCAAAGATACTTGGGACAAAGTTTAATAGGGCTTAAAAATAACAGATTAGGTACCCTGTTTTGAAGTTTCTACATTAGATTATTGACCGCAAGCCAGACAAAAATTGATTTTCCAAAAGAAATAAACTCAAGAAAATTTGCCCTGGCTTTTTATGTACACATATACGCATTCATGACCACACACACACACACACACACACACACACATCTTCAGATTACAAGTTAATTAGCTGAGAGATGATGGTAATTCTTGCTGGTTATTCTGTATTTCTTTTTTTATATAGTTTAAGGTCTGTGTCATCTTAAGTGCCTACCCAATCAATGTGCGGGATGAGATGCATTAGGGCGAATGGCTTCACTTTCTTACCATCAACACCTACAAGTAGAGTGTGATTTTAAGACAGTGAGCTACACTAGGGAATTCTGCACGAGTGCCATCCATTCTTAATTGGTTATTCCTTTCAAGTTGGAGATCGTGTATATCAATTAAATCCACTGAAAAGTCCCAGAAAACAAACTTTGATTTTTTTCTTGTTTACTTTCTATATACTGGGGAAAAAATACACCAACAGGAGGGAACTGGTGAGGACAGTCCAGCTGCTGGCAGAAAGGGATGCCTGTAAGGTGAGAGTGAGCTCACAGGCTGCAAGAAACTAATACCCACGTGTCTTTTCACATAACTCTCAGACTAGGTGCTACTTGTAAGGCTGTTGCAGAGTTCATGTCTGGATCTGGGGTGACTTGGAAAATTTTGCCTAATATACTTTGTGCTTATATATTAAAAGATTGAATGCTATGATTTCATGAGATTTTAAAACAGAAATGACCTGGGCAAAAGTTCTCCATGTGAGATATGCCCTAAATTAAGAGTGAGTTCTGTTTTTCAAACTTAAGCTCTGACTTCATTTCATACATAAGACTCTTTTATATTTTATTTAAATTATATTGAAATCTTAGGGGGGAAAAGAGAAAATTATATTTGACTTAAGAACTCACTAGGTTTACAAGCATCTTAGTATTTTTATTCAGCTTAATTTTGGTCTGCAAAGAATATGTAGGGAGGCCCTTGTGATGGCTCAGCGGATAAGAATCTGGCTGCCAAACCTGATGATTTAAGTTCAATTCCCAAGACTACATACTGGAAAGAGAGCACCAACTGTTCCAGGTTTTAGTCTGACACACAGGCACATGCACACAGGCATGCAAACACATACACACAAGTGTACACACTTGCATGCTGAATATTTCCTAAATAATAAGTAGGAAAAATATTTGTCTCTTGCTGGAGGAATTTTCAGAAGAGTAGGGCAAACTTGCTGTTCTATCATCTCTTTTTATATACGATACAAGGTTTTATATTTTTACATTTTTAAGTGGCTGGAGAAATTAAAAGAAGAATGTTTTGAGAGCTTTGACTATTACTCGATACACTGAAATGCAGGCCATTCAGTCACTTGATGTCTGTGCAGGGCTAAACAACAGCCATATAGTTGTGACTGTAAGTGCAAATTCATCAGTCCAAAAATATTTATTCTCTGATGCAAGACAGAGGAAAGTTTGCTAGCCGTTCACTCGCGGGCTTGGGGACAATGGAAATGGCCAAGCACAGCATAGAGCTTCCTGTCAGCTGTGGGCCACATTTTGAGGGAGGTCCTTTGCTTTTCTTTCCTAAAAGGCTTGTGTGCTCCCATCTATGGCAGATTCCCTTTCACAAATTCATCATCCATTCTCTGTCCAGTCTGTCTGCTCAGTTTCTTCCCCTGTCTGCAAACTTTGCCTACATGGAAGTCATCTCTTGGCTGACAACTTCTTCAATACTCCAGAAAGAAGAAATACATGACTGTTATGAAGTGAAGGTCTGATATTATTTCCTGGGTCACTCTGTGCCTCTACCTAACCAAGGCACAGCTCTGGTTTGTGAGAGGTCCTGGAGGTTAAGGCTCTACTTCCTTCATTCGTATACACTTCTATGTTGCATATAGGAGGTTCCTAATAAGTGTGTATTTATATATGACATAGGGTTGATTTACTTAGCCTTTATTGCATAGAATATAAACAGTCAGCATTGATATGCTAGTGTAACATATCATGTTTCTCTCATTGAAATGGGGACGGGGTCACAGAACTAAACAAAAAGAATAGGGAAAAGGAGAATGACAGGGAGTGAGAGAAGCCAAGATCTGAACCAGATCAAATTGCATCAGATGCCACAGCTTTCCTGTACCAAAAATGGGTAGGATGCATTTCGGCTGCCAGGACAAGCTGGTGACTGGTGGGAGCCTAGCATTGCCTCAGGCCTAAGGGAGAAAATAACTGCGTGTCCCTGACTTAAGGAGCTACATTGAGACCCAGCTCCCCCTACCCCCACCCCCCCCCCCGTGCTACAAAGTCTCAAGCAGGACAGAATATCTGAGAAACGATAAGGACATGTTGCATTGTGTGAGCAAGGAATGTACATTTGGGATAATGGAGTGACAATGAGAGAACAGCAAGGGTTAAACCTGCGTTTTCTTTCTGGCATATGTACCAGGGATAAACCAAGTTCCTGTGGGTTTTCTAAGTGATTCTGGGTATCATAGAATTTCAAGTAAAAGTGGGGAAAGACTTCATTCTTTGAGAACTCAGCAGTTATAGATAACAACAGATATGTACTGGCCTTTGCAAACCATCAACAACAGGAAATAGGTAATGCTACACTCCATACATGACCACTATGAATTGTACTGTTGTTAACACAACAGGAAGTAGGCAAGGTTATTATTCTCTGTAAACAAACAAACAAACCAACAAACCACCTGTTAGTACTTGACCTACAGTTAGAAATTAAGTAGCTCACCCAAAGTCACATGGAAAGGAAGGGTTAGACTCTAGAGTTTGGAGCTGGGATCAAAAACTGAAGACAGGGCTCTGCAAGCTTATTTATTTTAAATCACTGTATTCTGCCATGTTTCAATGTCATGGCATTATCTTCCAATGGTCTTGAGGTTTTTCTTCATTAACAATTATTAATTGACTGTTTAACATATACCAGGCATAAGCAGGAACTGAGACTTTATTAAGGAACAAAGCTAGTAGTAGCCCACATCCCCAACTCCCTCTGCCCTCAGAGCACTGTAGCTCTGCCACTATCTGAGGGCTGTGGGAAAGTGTGATATTAAGCCTCCTTTTGGGATGAAAGGCCCCAGAAACCAAAAGATTATTTGTTCTTTAGAAGGCACTTGAAAATTTTATTTTTTCTTTTTTACTTTTTTAATTAATTTATTCAGATTGCAACCCAGTTGTTTTCCCCTCACTTGTACCTTCCCTTTCCCCCACTCCCTCCCTCTTTCACCCTATTCCCCTCCCATAGACCTCTGACAGAAAGGGAACTCCTCCCCTACTATGTGACCACAGTCTATTAGGTCTCATCTGGATAGCCTGCTTCAAATGGGAGATACCAGAGTTCATATCAGAGGCAGTCCCCATTTTCCCCACATTTTTTGTTTTGTTTTTTTTTATAGCATGATGAATACCTGTAGCATGCTTCAAAAGGGGGTGGGCACCAGAGTTCATGTCAGAGGCAGTCCTTGCTCTCCCCACATTTTTTGTTTTGTGTTTTATAATATGATGAATACTTGCGGGGAATGGGTATAGCACCATATATCATGGTTAAAATAGAATAAAGTGAATTCATGGAAACAAACCTACATTTAAAGAAATAAATTGCTTTAGTTTCTGATTATAATGGCTATTAATGAATTAGAGTTTCTGGGTGTGCAGATGTATGGAATATTCATACATACATACATACATACATATATATGTGTTGTCGGCTATACACATACCTATAATTGTACCATTGCATTGTTTCTATTTTGTGTTTGTATCTGAGGGAATTTTTACTTTCAAATGGAAATGAGAATGCTTCAGCACTGAATGACCAAGCAAACATTTTAGATGTTCACAAAAACAATGATAAAGTCATTTAGTGTCTAGCAGTAGTATAAGCACCAAATTAAAAACAACAAATAAATGTTTAGTTATCTGAAATATAATCAGGGTCTTTATTTGTTGCAACATCTTCACCTTGCCCTTAGAAAATGGCCACTTCTAAGGAGAGTTTTTGTGTTTTCTGAACTAGAGACTATTTAGCTTACACTGCACGTATGAATCTGCTATATTTCACCCCAAGACCTAAGCTGCCTTAACTTAATCAGAATAAGCTTGAGACGCTTGACCTCGATTTCTTATTTAAACTGCCTTGTGGCCAATTTGTTTATATTTTTAATGGAATTTTTTTTTGTATTTTTAGGTCTCCTTAAAATGTATTTATAGTAGATCATTTGAAAAATCATGGCCATATAATTAAGACCTATTCTTTTTCTTCATTAAAACACTTTGTGCCTGCAGGTAAATTTTTCTGCACAGTGATTTAATGTACGATGCAGTTTCTTAAAATGCAATAGTTGGCTCAATATCAAGACATAAAAACTGTTTAAAAATGGCTTTTGTATCTTCTAGAGAAGACTATTTCTGTGATCTGCCATTCTGGTATGACATGAAATATTTCCTTCCCAGAAGTTTCTGGACTCTGGCTCTTCTCCACATGCCTCATTTTCTTCTTTTGATGATCTATTCAGTAGCAGTTACTTTCCCAACATTCCTGGTAGTTCGCCTTATTGGAACCATCAAGAAATGTCTAATATATCTGCTGAGACTTGAATAACACACAATTTGTTCTACTATTATTATGTCATCAAACCTGACACTTACATTGATTAGTGTTTATCACACTGTTAGATATAAGCAGAGAAGAAATCTGGGTGCTTTCAGACCTCCCCATTCATGTATGGGAAAATGGACATGACTGAAGTTTTGCCTAAGATGGAGACAGATTAAACAGCATAGCGCATCCTGATGACTTAGTTATCTAAAGTAAGCCCTGCAGACAGAGAGCTTTTGGCATATCGACATAGCCATTCTCTTTCTTTTTGAAAGGATGGTGTGGAATTTGTCACTCCCGTATCCTCATAGCACTCCCCGAAAAGCAGGCAACTGAATGAGAAATGCTTCCCTGTCCCCATGGTCACGCTGTTATTTCTAAATCATTTAACAGATCCTGTGCAGAAGAAGAGTCATAGAGGAATGTCAAGGAATTCACCAGGTGGAGCTGTTCCCTATTAGAGAGTGCTGAAACAGGCTCTCCAACTGGGGCTCAGCTGCTCACTGTAGAACACAGATTAAGACAAGGCCAAGTGCTATTGCTTGCCTGTGGAGCGTTTAAGTGCAAGGTCCTGCTCTATGAGTATGTCTATGTGTCTTGAGACGGAGATGCTGTGTACCTATCCTTGTGGCAGCATCAGCATCACCTCTCATGGCAGCAAAGCCTTAATGGCCTTTTAAGTGATGTTTACTAAGCCTTCACTTCTTGCTAGTAATAATGCTGTCATGCTCTTGATCTCCATTACGACTAGGAGTGCAGAAATATTCCTCTTCTCAACTGGCTAACAGATTGGGGTAGGTGAACAAATAGGTGAAATATAATTTCTTAAGTTCGGTACACAAATGCTTCTAGATGAAGAATATCTAGGCAAAGGGGCGAGGTAAGTATTAGTGAATATTCGCAAGAAGTTGTGGATGAAGTTCCTGATCAATCAATCAAAGCAAGAATTTTTCAGATGAAGAGTTGAAGTGGAAGAAATGTCATGTGTAAGAGGATAGAGCATAGCTGGCATTGCAGCTCATAAGAGGAAGGACGTAATTGGGTGGACATGAGGAGGGAGGGCAGATTTGAGAGAAATGAGCTTCTATCATAAAGGGCTTTGCAGTTCAGACTTAAAAGTTTAGACTGACTGTGCAGCTGTGGAGACTGACAGGATCAGCATGACAGCAGTGAGTTACATGGAGAGGGGGTTATTGGTGACAGAGACAAGTCAGGAAGCTGCTTGTAAAGTCCGGCTTCTATTGAGCCCATTTGCAAGGCCTGTGTGAGCATCTGAATGACAGAGCACGGATGCTGACACTGCCTTTTGATACCCACACATACTCTTTCAAGATAACACCAGAGAGGGCAGGACCAATTCAGTTTTGACACAAAATGTATACGTTCAGTTCTGATAGCTTTGCTGTGTTAAATATATCATCTTTCCTTTAAGGAATTTCTTAAAACCTTGGTGTCGCCTGAAGCTAGCTAGAGGTCGGAGCACTTGTGGTTCTAACCCCAGTTCCTCAGTGGCTTTCTTGTGTGATCTCAGTTCCTTAGGATTTTTTTTTTCTTCATTTTACAATAAAAATGCTATAGTTGACTACAGCTAAGATGTTTCCCCATTCTCAAATCCTGTAACAGTAAGCCTGTTCATTATATGGTGATAAGAAGAATATAGATGACATTTGGTCATTTAGGAGGACCTGGAGGGAAAACTTCCGAATGAACGGGACACTAGACTGAGATACTAACAGCTGAGAATTGTTCACAGGGTTATATAGTACAGATCATCTTGAAATTTTTAATATAAACCAATACACAAAAGAGTCCTATAAACAAGGGGTGTGAGAAATCTGTTCAGTATACCCGTGGTACTTAATAAATATTTGGCCTGGCATTAAGTGCCAGTGAGGAGGAAGCAACAATCTGGTTTGGTTGCAGTGACCACAGCTAACCAAGTGCCCTCCTAACACTGGTGCTTGAGAGATGGCAGCTAATGAGAGAGGTTTAAATATCTTTTGAAAAAAAAAAAAAACCCTGAACATTTGTGTAAGAAGAGAACGCGTGGCTTTCGCTTTATTTTGCAGCCCAGGTTTCCCTTCCACCAAATCTAAGCTCCCACCCTAGTGTGACACTCATAAAAATCAATCACCAGGAGGAACTCCGCTAGAATCCGTATCTCCAGGGCTCACATTTTAATATCTTTCCTGCTGTAAGCCGCTGCCAATGGCTTCACTTGGAAGCCACAGGAAAATGGAGAATGGCCCATGGGAGAGAGCAAATGAGAGTACTAACCCAGGTTCCATTTTCCTGGGATTGAATAGGAAAGCAATCAGAGATGGAAGTGATTAAAGTGCTGCAGGAAGGTAAAACAGGGTGCTCCTTCTCCCTCTCTCCAACCCCATCATGTGTTCCCACTCCAACACACGCTGCATGCCGGAGCTCTGAGTATTTTGGTTAAGGACCTTTTCACATACTATTACATTATGGGGGAATAATGGCGCTCTTTTACAAGAAGGTGAAGACTTCTGTGCAATAAGTTGGAAAGTGGAGGGATGGTGCTGCAGAGAATGACACTGCTGCCTCAGCATCATTCAGTAAGAGCACGACTCTGCCTCTGGGACTGTGTTGGGGAGGCTCTGTGTTCAGCATGAGGCCAAGCATCTGGGGAGTCGTGATCAAAGGCAAAACTCCTCTATGCAACAGCCAGTCTTTAAAATAGATCCAATTAGCCCTTAACTAGGAACCCAAGGGATTCCTCGGCCCCATGCCTGTCACTATTGCTCACCACCCAGGACTTCTGAATGCACACAGTCAAGCGACAGTAATAGTAACTTCTTTGTGTTATGGCATAAAGAATAAAGAGACGGGAATGATTTTTAATCACCATGCTGAGTGCCACCCCAGCAAGTCTGTGTTGCATAACTCCCACCCCCTTTGAAAATAGTCCTAAAGTCTCTGCTCGCCACACCTCATGCTTTCAGTTTGGGGAGGATTCAGTGTTAACAACTGGATCTAGAAGGAAATGCTGATGCTTACATTCAGCTGGAAGAGAGAGAACATATTTTAATTATCTGCTGTTGACTGTGTTCCTCTTGTACCATTTTACAATTTCCATCTCTGGAAAAGTAGACAAATTTCAGCTTCATCTAGGGGGTCTCAGTGCAAGTCCTTAGAAACACAGTTTGAGTGAGCCTGGGATTTTGCTGGGGTCTTTAGCACTTGAGCTCTGAGCTTTTGACCATTGTACATGGTTGGCTACTGTGTCTCTTATGGAGCAGGAAGATCTCTGAGGTCATTCCCTCCAGTGCCCTCATTTTTCAGATGAGAAACCCAAGAACTGTGGCACTCGAGCTGAAGGGCGTACTGTGCAGATAACCTGATTTTTCACACACACACACACACACACACACACACACACACACACACACACAGATGTTGTAATGTAGTAGTTAAAGACTAGGTTTGAGTTCCTAACTGAGGAATATAAGAGGGGTTTCATAATTTCTGCAACATAGATTCTTATTGAATGAAATAAAAATATTACTGTATCTTTGTAGTACAGTTAATTTGTATGACAAGGTGTTTGTGTGCAGCATTTTGCTCAATGCCCAAACAAACATAATGACTATGGAAAATTATCTATTATCTATCTATCTATCTATCTATCTATCTATCTATCTATCTATCTATC
>OU015757.1:68286188-68312835 GCA_907169655.1 Acomys percivali | reverse complement strand
ATCTATCTATCTATCTATCTATCTATCTATCTATCTATCTATCTATCATCGTTATCTCTCTGTCTCTGTGTCTGTCATCTATCAACTTCTACTATCTATCTTCTATATATCATCTACATATCTACTTGTATATCGTCTGTCTGTCTGTCTGTCTGTCTGTCTGCCTGCCTGCCTATCATCTTACATCTATCATTTGTCTATGTCTTTTACCACAGATGCTGCTAAGATAGCTGCCTTTTGTACACACAGAAATTTTCTACCAAATACAGATTGATGAATGCCTTTCACTTAAAAAAACAGTATAGAAATTCACTGAATACATTCAGAGACTTAGTACAGTCTGTGACAACATGATCCAATATAAAAGAATATTTGCTTGTTTATTTGAAAAATCAACACTTACAAGTCAGCAAAAGCTTACAGTGTACAAAGCTTACAGTGTGAAAGTACTGTGAACAGTGGAGCAATGACTGTGATGGCATTACAAGTTTCAGCTTTACCAACACACTTTGAAGCACAGAATTGCTAGAATTATTATTTAGGAAATAATGTGTTGACGGAAAATGTTTCAGATAATGTGGTTGTCTGTCCACGCTTGAAATGCTTATTATATGCACACACACACACACACATATATATATTCTTCTTAAATGATAGGCCAACATAAGACTATTTTTTGACAAAATGCCTCTCTGTATAATACAGAATGCCATGGAAATCACTACAAAGTTTGTGAAGACCTAAAACTCTTGATTATTTTTCTGCTTCAGCCTCTTTTGTATTGCAATTACAGGCATGGACTGTCTTGCCTTGCTGGAAATGTTTCATTATTGCATTTGACTGTACTGTTGCTTTACTGGTGCTCATGTGGAAGGCTACAATGAAGCATGTCCAGCCTTTTGATATTGCATCACAGTCTTGTCACGCTTAGTAACAACGCAATCGAGTTACCAAAAATGCCTCCGTATGTGTTAAGACCTTATAATGTGTTAAGTGCTTTACAATTTTGTGTTTGTCAACATTCATAGCTGTCTTTTGCCTGCATGTGGACCACAGGCTGCAAGTTTTATATGTCTGTCCCTTTACCGTAAAAAAAAAAAAGTGATCTGGAAAAAATTACTTAAATAAATTGGATGCCTCAATATCTAGTCTTCACTCAATTATATGTTTTGGTGTTTACATGTGTGTATGTATGTGGTATGTGTGTGTGTGTGTGTGTGTGTGTGTGAGAGAGAGAGAGAGAGAGAGAGAGAGAGAGAGAGAGAGAGAGAGAGAGAGAGAGAAAGAGACACAGAGAGAGAAAGAGACAGAGAGAGACAGAGACAGAGAGAGACAGAGTCAGAGTCAGAGAGAGAGAGACAGAGAGAGACTATACCTTAGGAATATTGAAGAATCTTTAAGAATCTACTCACCACTTTGCCTGTCTGCCACTTTTTTCTTCTTCAAAATCTCTTTGGCAACATCTTACCAGGAATTCCAGGCTAACTCACCAACTGATTTCAGACCAGCGTATGGGCTAAGGTAGTAACAATCCTATTTCATTTGGAGAGATTTTAGTATTTTTGCAATAATGAAAATTGCATTTTATTTAGCCTTTACTTTTCCTTCAGATTTCCCAAATAGACAGTTCTTCAATCAAGAAGGCTGAAACCAAGGGCGTGCCTTAGCCTCTTACTCAATTAGAGATTTTAAGATTTGTGGTTATGTTTCTGAAAACCAGGCAGTTAAATATCCTGTTTCCATCTGGAATTACATTATAAAGAAAGGGCCAACATGCAGATGATTTAAGCAAATAAGAATTTAATTCATCAGATTTAATCTTATTTCTGTGCTTAGACTCATAGCTTTGATCTGTAAACAAGCTCATCACTAGGGAAATAGGTAATTGCACAAATTAGATTGGAGAATCTTTGCTAGGGGAGATGGATTTTGTTTACTCTCCTGTGTTTGGCAGTGCAGGAATTTCTCTCACGCATAGGCTTCCATCTTGTGTGGCTGTAGAAGAAGAAGAAGTAAGTGTCCAGGAAAGGAACTTCTTTGTCCCTGCATCTAAATCCTTTAACAACCAGGCAGTTTATGGGTTGTACTGCAGTGAAGGACAGCAGAGGTATGCTGTCCTTGGACTAACTCACTGCGACATGAAGGGTCTCCTTTCCTAGGAAGCTAGGACACATTTCTGGCTCATGGTTCTTTGGCTTAAGTGAAGAATCTGAAACTTTAAGATATGTTCGGTGTATGTGGACACAATACCCCCAGACGGCCAGGGAAATTGCCTGAGAGCCTTTACTTTTGAAAGCAATTTCCAAGTTAAAGAAAGATGCGATGACCTCAGAATCACATGAAAAATAAAATGTAAATGTGAACTGACGTCCTGAAAGCAGCGCTGGTAAAAGATTGATGGGTGGTGTCGACTGTCAGCACTTGGAGAAGTTTGCAAGAAGTGAGGGCCACGGAGCATTGGGACCAACAGAGAAGGGGAGAAGCAGCAATACATAAAAGGGCATGGTGAGGAAACACACGGACAGATGGAAACAAGAATGCAAAAGAAGTTCCGGTCTTGGACAGTTCTCTTACAGGTTTCTTATGGGCTGATATCAAGGAGTTAGATTGTCTTTTAGGAATGATCCAAGGAATGGCATTTACTCATAGGAATGGTCAGGCTTGTAGGTTGAAAGGATTTGGTGGATGACAGGAACACTCAGTGTACATCTTTTTATTTAAATCATTTAAAACTACTATGGGCTAAGCAACAGACCGGAAGGGTAGACTTAGCAGTAACATCAAATGAGACATCTTATCTCAAATAATTTATATTCACACAAAAAACAGGCCTGAGAGGGAGGAAAATAAGTGGCTGGAGTATGAGCCCCAGATCTCTTCTTTCTCCATCTCTGCAGCTCTGAGGCTACGGGTGCCTGTTACTGTGCCTGGCTTTTATGCATGGGTGCCTAGATCCAAAATAGGTTCTCGCTCGCGTGGCTGCAGGAACTTTACTGATTGAGCCATCTTCCCAGCCTCCCAACATATTCGACTTAATATAATCCAGCTAGAAGGAATGATATATACTGAAATCTTGGGATGGAAGGCTTTTTGTTATTTTTCATTTAGAGCAACGGTTCTCAAACTGTGGATTTCGACCCCTTGGGGGGAAAAGTGAACCCTTTACATGGATTGCCTAAAACCATTGGAAAACACAAATTTTTAAATTACAACTCATAACAGTAGCAAAAACGTAGTTAGGAAGTACTGATGAAAATAATTTTGTGGTTGGGGGTCACCTCAATACGAGAAACTATATTAAAGGGTCACAGCATTAGGGATGGCTGAAACAGAGGGACCAGACCTGTGTATAAACACAGAACCTCTATGTAGTCTGATCCTGACCCACTACCCAGCATCTATACCATCCTTCCTGCCATTCCTGCCACCTCTTGTTCTGAGCCTGTTCGTGGGTTGGAGGAATGATGACTGTTGCCGGGCTGAAGATTTGATGGAGAAATAAGGCAGCTGATGAGGAGGTTGTGGGTATCCACAACCATCAAGCGCTAAACATTCCTGCTGGCCAAGCTCTTCCCTTTCCTAACACAGCAGTGGTCTTTCTTGTGGGAGGGGACAACCAGCGTCTTGGATTGTTAATGGGGAGAGAGATAAGGGGAATTTGTTCTGCAATGAGGTGGTTAGATTTTGTAATTGGGAGAAAGAGAGGGAGAGAGTAAGCAAATGATATCTAGTATGACAGTTATTATGTACTAGTGAGCTGAAAATATAACCCTGAAACCCAGGAGGCCTGTTTCTGAAACCCCTCACACATATGCTCACTGGCTGAGGAATCATGGGAATGGCATTTATCTCTCTTATTTCCTGAGATTTAACTTTGACGTAATAATCAAGTGGTTGTGACTATCAGCTGAACCATGAGGCATTTAGAACAACATCTGCCATATTGAAGCATCTTGAAAATGTTGCATATTATTATTAATTATGAACTATAATGCCAGCTGTTATTTTGGACACGTCACTTCCTCTCTCATAGTTTCCATTTCTTCATCGCCCAATGTCCTATATTCCTCCATCTGTGTGACTTATGCGTCTCCAAAATGAAAGTAAAGAAACAATCTGGCACAGAAATACTTTTTAAAAAATAGTCAGACATTTAAAATTATATTTTAAAAATAATTTCTATGAAGAATTTTATATATTGATATAGTACACTTTGATCAAATCCATACCCATTTCATCCCGTTCGAATCTTCCCCAACACCTCATGTTTTCTTCTAAACACCATGTACTTTCTTTTTTTTATTTTTATTTTTAAGTCATGTAGTCCAGTTAGTGCCACCTATGTGTGGGTGCAAGACCATGCACTGGGGCTTGTGTATCCTCTCTCTTTCCCCTAGCAGCCACCAGTTGCCAGGAGCTCCTCAGCTATGGAGCACTCTGTTCCTCCCTCATCATACTGGAATTTTGTGTGTCTTTGTCTTGTGCAGGTCTTATCCATGCAGTCACACGTGCTGTGGGTTCCTGTGTTTAGCGTGCTTGACATGTTCAGCAAATACTGTTTCATTGCAGACATCACTTCCCTCTGGCTCTCGCCGTCTCTCCATGATACCTGAGCCTTCCTCAAGGGAGTTGATAACAGCTCAGAACTTCAGAGTTTCTTATTCGCCGAACTCTGTCCAATTGTGGGTCTCAATGTTGACTCCTATCTGCTGCAAAAGAAGCTTCCCTGATGAAGACTGAGAGATGCACAAATCTGTGGTGTAAAAAGATAAGAGCTTAGGGGCAGCTGACGTAACGTCCATTTAGTGGAATGCTAATATTAGGGTCGGCTGTAGCGCCTGTGACCTAGCCAGCTGTGGGGTTTGAGGCTAGTTAATGGTGCCAGGCATAACTTTTATCATCTGGAGTGGCCTTTAAATTTGAACAGAAAGCGATTGATTTTTATCACAATGTTCCCTATTACATCAGTGAGCATAGACTGTTATGCCAGATGTTGTATAAGCTTCTTTGGTTCAGATCTGTGTAATATTGCTAATTACTTTACTTCCTGCTAGCATAAACTGCTCCACCAGAACTATACATTTTTAGCTAATGGTGGGAAAGCTTCTAGTTGAAGACCAGCCTTCTCTTTTCATGTTCTATGGCTCAAATATTTGGTGTCCTCAGCAATAGGGTCTTACCATCAAGTCTATAAGGGTAGCCAAGAACAATGGCAATAGTCTATGATGGTTAGAGACCTGTGGAAACCCACTGATCAATGACTAGAAAAAAGTAGTCCATTCCTGGCCCTGGGGTTTTGATTTGACCGACTATGGTTCTTGGGAGAGTCATTGCCACTCTGCTACAAGGTAACTCCATTTAAGCTCCTTTTATATATGTAGATTGTGTTAGGTAGGTTTATGTCAACTTGACATAAGCTATAGTCATCTGACACATGGAAACCTTGGTTGTGTAAATGCCTCCATAGAATCTGGCTGAAGGCAAGTCTATAGAGCATATTCATAATTAGTGACTGATGGGGGAGGGACCAGACCATTGTAGGTGGTGCCAGTCCTTCAGTGGTGGGCCTAGGTTCTGTGAGAACATGCCGGTAAGCAGCACCCCTGCATGGTCTCTACGTCAGTTCCTGCTACTAGGTTCCTGCCCTGTGTGAGTTCCTGTCCTGACTGACTTTGACAATGAACATATGGAAATATAAGCCAAATAAACCTTTTCCTTCCCAAGTTGCTTTTAGTCATGGAGTTTTGTTGCAGCAATAGAAACCCTGATCTAAGAATCTTATGCATTTGGCATTTGGTTAGTGGTAGCTGTCTTCCACCATACTCGGTTCTTTACCCTGCCCACCGTTCCCTTGAGAAGAACATTTTGTTTGGCACAATGCTGTAAATTACTGCTCCAAGTGTGTCTAGCAAACTGAACTGCTTACAGATTTAGATAATACGTAATGTGAACATCATACTTTTTTTTTTTTTTTGGTCACAGGCTGTGTAGAACTCTAGCTTAGCTCAGAAAAATAAAGATTCATTGTTTCAGTACCATTGTCTTATTCCCACAAGAACTTTAAGATTTTAACAGAACACAAGTGTAAAAGAGGCTATAATCCTGTCCTCCCTGCTGTGTGTGTGTGTGTGTGTGTGTGTGTGTGTGTGTATGTGTGTGTGTGTGTGTGTGTGTGTATGTGTGTGTGTGTCTGCCTGCCTGCCTTTCTGTATGTCTGTCTGTCTGTCATGGTTTCTGTCTCTCTGGCATGGATTTGAAAAATCACTACTGTGAAGAATCTTTCAGGAAAACACTCCTATCACTTTTGCATAAATGACTGCTTGATATCCTTTTGATTTCAAGTTATCTTTTTATTTTCAGCTCATTTAAAATATATACACTTCCCTGGTGACTACAGTTTTCATTACTAAGGCAGAATCGTCATCTTCTTTCATCTTGAAAAATAACTTAAAAGGATTACCAGAGGTTATTAATTGAAAAACAGGATTATAGGGAGAGTTGGGAAAGAATGAGAGAGAGAGCGGTGGACATGCATTTGGTTGTCATAACAACCATACATAATGTCTGTGTTTTCTTTCCTCTTTGCTTTTAGTGGCTTCTCTAATCCATCTTCTGCTTTCTGACTCTAAAGATCACCTGGGATCATCTGTGAAAGGCCATGCAATTTTAACAATACTTGAAAAGAAGACATAAATGCAGCAGAGGCCAGTAGCGCATACTGCTAAGCACTTCACCTTTCAGGAGATGTTTAATATGTGTAATTTCTTTGTTATATGGTCTATCTTCTGTTGCAGATATTGCCAGCACATAACTGTTTTCTAGATTTCACTGTGTAAACTGGTAACTAGTGGGTAGCTGGAGCCATTGGGTACTACTGTGTGTTCTGCGTCAGAATTTCTTGCATACATATGAGTGCTTCTCTTTTGTTTTGCTTATCATCCTGCCTGTGACAGTGAGAGTATGGCAGGACCTTTGCCAGCAAAACCTTTCAGCCTTTATTATTATTATTATCAATATTATTATTATTATTATTATCATATAATTATCAATAGTAACACTAACAATAGCAACAGTAGGGTAGGAAGGGCCATCCCAGGGGCTCACATTAGTGCTCAGAATTGTAGTGAAGGCCTGTGGGACCCACAATGCAGAAATCTCTTCCTTCTTTCAGCATTAAGTGTTTCTTCAGCCAGACACTTGTGTCTTCTAGAGAAACAGAAGATTGTAGAACTGAAATGTAATGCTGAGATTCATTTAAAATCACATTTTTCAAGGATGTGGCCGGATCTTAATTCAATGTTCAGGTTTCTGGATTTCTGATTCTGAAAGAATTCTACAGGTTGTTTCCAGGTGCTAAAACATAGCTATATCAGTGAAAAGAAATCAACCAAGGACTTCAAGAACAAAGGTGCTGAGCCACAAGGTTCATTCTACAACATGCTTCCTGACATCAAAATGTCCTGATGCATTTAGGACAAGTGGGAAAAAACACATCAAGCTCCTCCAACTGTGGAGAGTGGTTTAAAGCAAAGAACAAAGCTTTAGCATATGATGAGGTAATATTTGCATAAAGGAATATCAGAAATGTGATCAGAATATTAGACCAGCAACAAGATGGTTGAGGATGTCAACCTTAGTGACTCTTTTTCGTGCTTTGACAAACATACAATGTTATATCTGAGTCTTTCAATGGAGGCAGGCACAGAAGTGCTGCTTAAAATACTGTTTTGATTTTCACATTAAAGTGAGCCAGACTTTCTGTGTTTACAGTACTAATTTGCTAAGCCAGCCATTCACTTCATTGACAGTACAGAGCTAAGGTTGAACTCCTCTCAGACTGAACTATCCTCACAATAGGTGTGTGTGGCCTACTGTCTGCGAAGATGGACAGACACTAGGACAGATGCGGAATATAAATAACCTAGGACAGCCATAGTTCTCTTTATTGTTAAAGATTTACTTTTGTTTTCAACTAATGTATAGCTCCGTGTGGTTATGTGCACATCGGCGCAGTTGCCAATGGAAGCCTGGCCTTCTGACGAGGGCATTGAATTTCCTGGTGATGGAATTGAATTACAGGTAATTTTGAACTGTTTGCTGGGGATGTTGAGAACCTAAATTTGGTCTTCTGTAAGATGGGCTGTGGTCAGACTGTGGGGGGAGGAGGACCCCACCTGTCAGAGGTATAGGGGAGGGGAATAGATTGGAGGGTGGGGAGGGTGGGAGCAGGAAGATAAGAGTGAGGGGGTTACAATCTGGATGTAATGTGAAAAAATTATAATAATAATAAAAAATACATGCTCTTAACTCTTGAGCCATCTCTCATGACCTGTCACTATAGTTTTCAAGGAGCTTCAGTCTAGAACTAAAGAGACTATGTTAAGTAACTTTAAGTAGTGCTACATTATTTAAATGAGCACATAGCACAAGAATTGAGGGTCATAAGTGTGGCATAGCACTTTCAGGAACTAAGCAGTAAAGATGCTATAACCTGTTCAAGGAAAGAAGTATAAATCTCTATAGTATGCGTAAAGCTCGAGAATAGGAATAAACAAAGACATTTCTTAGTGATTCTGGAAATTTGACTTTGTTGAAATAAACTGAGGATGACTATCACGAGGAAGAGACTGACTAGAATCAGAAGCCTTTGTGCTTAGGCAAAAGAGAATGATCACAAATTATAATTCAACTAAGTAAAAGATTTAATGTTAGGTTTCATTTTGCTGTTGTCATTTTCTTATCACTGGTAAAACACATTTTCTACTTTTTTTGGATTACATTGGAAGGATGCTAGGGTGGTAGATAACTAAAGCATGAACAGGGAGTAGAAATGACTTTTTATACTTCAGTTTTTTTGTATGATGCTTGCTCAGTCTGTATAAGAGGAGAGAGATCACTCAGTCACATAGGCTGTTTGTTACAACATCCTTTTCATAGCGTTGCTGTTTTGAGAGCATCCTTTTTTGTAAGATGGGCTGTTTTGTGAGTATCCTTTTGTGAGCACCATTTACACAGCATAGGATGCTAAGAAGGATCCCAATGGAAAAAAACTAGGGATTCTTCCCTTCAAATGCCATAGTGTCTGAAAAAGGCCAGATCAGGGATTACAAAGGAGTTGTTCAGTAATTAGATTAGTTACAAGAGACACTAGACAGGAGGATGTGGAAGCTGTGAAAATAAGGAAGAAAAATTACCCCAAATGTCAGTAAAAGAGTGAGGAAAGAGTAAATACCATTCATAGTGGCTGGGGCAACACTTGTGCACAGGGTCTTCTTAAAAGGTTATAAATACAAGCCAGGTCGTAAGCATGGGCCAGTAGTTTACACAGTGCCTAGGAACCAACACGATGGGCCTGTAGCAGGAAATGCTGAAGAGTGAGTTCCAATTCTAGCCTTTTTTACTTGACTAAAGAACCCAGAAAAGGCAAACTCACAAAGGCAAAAAGTCTAATTCCAGTTTCTTACAATATTGACATGATGAAGAATGCATAGTTGTCATCTAATGACTTCAGAGTCTTAATTTGGAATGATGAGAAGTTCCAGAAACATTATTAGTGTGTTTATTGTCATTAGTTGTATAATTTAAAAGATGACAATTTTCATCATGACAAGAAGGAAGCTCTAGTCCTTCCCAGATGAAGCCTTCTTGTTGTGAGGGGCCTCTATGGTAGAGTCCATCCTACAGTGTCCATTTGCTGCATATGAAGGGCAGAACATGAGAGTGAAAAAAGATAGCAGTAGGATCTGTGCCTGAGGTTTCTAGGGTGTGGCCAGCACAGAAGCTCTTGCCGGTCACGTGCTGTTGTGATCACGATGCTGAGTTTTTCTGTGGTTCAGGCCTGTTCAGTGAGTTAGAATACAGTCACACCCTTCCTTCTACTGAGCACATTTTTAAACTTTAGGTTTCAACATTAATACATGGCTTGGGCCTCAAAAATTGTTTAACTTTGTGCCTGAGAATAATTAATGGTTATTTTTATTAATTATGTGTGTATGACTGTGTTGAGTCTGTGCATTTGAGTGTTGTACTCATGGAGGTCAGAAGAAAGTGCTGGATCTTGGAGCTAAAGTTACAGACAGTTGTGAGCTGCTCAATGTGAGCTTAGAGAGTTGAACTTGAGTACTCTGGACACACAGTGCCTACTCTTTACTACTGAGCCATTTCTCCAGATCTATAATAAATAGACTATTGCTTATTGCTATCAAGAAATAGCAATACCGTTGATGCTACCAGCTCTCTAAAACTAGCTAAGCATAGGGCTTGTTTTGTAAATAAAACCATTCATAAAGTGATAGGTTACTCTTCTGAGAAATGCCCCCTACCAGCAAAGGCCTCCTCTGGTTGGTTTTGAAGATTTGCTCACTAGTTTTACATCTCATTTGAATTTCCCCAACTTGAAACAAAATGTAAATGCTACAATTACAAATCAGCACTTTAAGTTGGACAGTCCATTACTTTTGGGAACTTGAACTTCCTTCTCCAGAGTCCGGTCATTTCTCTAGAATACATAGAAAGCTCTACTATTTCTAATGATATGATTAAGTCTGCATTTGTTTCTGGCATAGAGACTCCTCTGTAACCCAGAATCACATAATCCAGCCCCCACCCAAATAGGCTTATATTGACACATTCACAAAACCCTCTTTGAACAAGGCAAAGGTTCTATGAACTTAAGAAAATGACCAATCGTCTCTCATGTAGACTTCAACATTAGCATTGGAGACTGATAGGGAAACGAAGATCAATCAATCAAAGAGCCTTGGGCGAGCACTTGGAAGGGGACTTATGAGATTGTTCCTTTAAAGGGCTGTGTCCAGAGACAAGAACATATTCCCATTTTCAACATAACTGGTAAGTTGGGTAGAATGGGTAAAATGTAAAAGAAACCAGGATCTCGTGAATCATTTTCCTAATTAATAAGTTAAATCCTCCCCACCTGCCATCTGACTAATGAACAGAGGCATTTCTGTTATTGGTTAGGCTCCTGTAGAGCCTTTGATAACAATGGAATCATCTGTAGATTCTTTATCTTCCTTTCATTTTTATGCCAATGAGAAATTGAACCTGAGTCATTATATTTTTCTCTTAACTGTCAATGCTGCTTGAGCTTGGCTGATTCATTGCACACTCCTTCATCCCATGGCAACTGAATTCTAGTTAAATTTATTTTTGAACAAAGGTAGTCAGCCTCTGAGAGATTCTCTTTTAAATGAATGACAGGAGATAGCTTCAAGACTACCCATTTGCTTATATCTATTTGCTGTATCTAGACAGTTATTATCATGTGTGTGGTATTTTAGAAGAATTTCAGTGATCTGCTGTCAGTAGCAACCAGCTGAAGGACCCTGCCTGACATCCTGAATCTGCACCAAAACTTTCCAAATTGCCCTCATAGTTATATGAGTTTATGCCCAGAGACTACTATTGTGAGGATTTTTATCTGCAAATAAAGAGGACTGAGTGTCGTGTGTGTGTGTGTGTGTGTGTGTGTGTGTATGTGTTTCGTGTAACTGTCTTATGGTAACATAGGCAGAATGGAAATGTGTCTTTTCTCAAGGATTTGGTACTGGAAACAGTGACTTTACATAAAAGTAAAATTCAAGAGGTATTCAGAGAGAACTCAAATTCTAAAGTACCTGCCTTGCAATCAGAGGACCTGAATTCCAGTTCTGAAATCCACATTAAACCCAGGCTTGTGAAATGCTCTGAGAATCCGAGCGCTGAGGAGGTGGAGGTAGGAGGTCCAAGGAGATGGCTGGCTAGCCAGTCTTGCATAATTGGTGAGATCTAGGCCAGTGGGAGAGCCTGTGTAAAAAAGGACATAGACAGTGTTCCAGAGAAGACATCTGTGAATGTCCTCTGGGCTATATACACAAGTACCTCCCCTCCCAACACACACATACACACACACACACACACACACACACAGACAGAGGCGGGGGTGGGGTGAGTGTTGGTGGGTGTAGAGTGAGTAAGACTCAGGAATCCTTATGGGATAGCATAGCAGGATGCTGTTGCTTAAGGGCGAGAAGAGAACTTCCAGAAGGCTAATGCTATTCAACTGCCTGCATCAGCATTACAAAGCAAGGTCAGATAGAGGAAATGCTCCATCTGCAAGTGAGCTGGGTAATAGAATTAATGAAGTCCCAGCCAGGAAACCATCTCCTGGGGGAACAGCGTTGGCAGTCAGTCAGCAATTATCTCGGCTGGCCATGGCTAGGGTTTTTTTGATTGTTTGGATTCTAAAGCACCTCACTTTGGTTTCTTTATTAGATTTACAGAGCACAAAGTACTCTTGTTACTTCCATTCTACAGATGCGAAGACTGTGGCTTGATGTGCGTCAGAAATGATACCTGTGTCAAATACTTAAGGGTCTGTTAAGTCTAAAATTATTTTTAGACTTCACAGGCTGTTCTCTCTTTCCTCCTGTGTAATGCCCAGGGGAACTTTATCTTGGTTTTGGCATGTTTCTCTGGCTGGCACTGGAGAAGAGAGTGTCATACAGTGTCCACTCTGGTGTAGTTCTTCTGAGACACTGATGACCTTGTTGCTACTGTGTTAAAAAAAAAAAAAAAAAAAAAAAAAAACTCCTATGGAGTGTCACTTTGACTAGTAGCTTTGTATCTGGAAGAGAATACAACATTCCATTCCTCAACAAGTTAAAAGTGTTGTGCCGTTGGTTCCATACCCTTGAAGATTTGTTACAACTTGGTTCTTTCTTAGATGGGCCGTAATCTATTGAAGCCAATTGAAGGAAGGGGAAGTGTTCAGACACTCTTACATTGCAGGCGTTTTCATAGCTGTTTGACGGAAAGAAATTTAATTCAACCCATGAAACACTAAGGTCAGTTTTAATGCCTTCAGTTTACGGTGAGGAGTCCAAGGCATTAAGAAGGCACTCAGCTGGCTCAAGGCCATGCAGGTAGGAAACTGGGAACCTAAGAAGCCAGGAATGCCTAATCTCAAAGCCACTCTTCATTGCCGTATTTACTCAGATTCTTTTTTACTTAAAGATTTCTTTATTTATTATGCATACAGTGTTCTGCCTGTGTGCGCACCTGCACATCAGGAGAGGGCACTGGCAACAGATCTCATTATAGATGGTTGGGAGCCACCACGTGTTTGCATGGAATTGAACTCAGGACCTTTGGAAGAGCAGCCAGGGCTCTTAACCTCTGGTCCATCTCTCCAGCCCTTATTCAAATTCTTGTTTTAAATGGCTATCAAAATCGGAATTCAGAGTGAGTCTTACCTGACAGAAGAAATTAAAGATGGCTGTGTGGCTTTGAATGAACCCACGTGGCAAGGACAAAGCCGAACCTGAGGCAGAGGGTGAAAGGTCTGTGCAGGGAGCAAGCAGGCAGAACACTGGAAAAATTGTGCCACACGTGAAAGATACGAAAAAGCAGAATCAAAACCATTAAGACACATGGGAACATTTCTCAATGAAATATACGCTTTTCATTCATTTTTAAAAGAAAATGCAGTTTTAAGCATGGTACTAAAAGAAGAGAGCTGTGCTGAGGTGAAAATGCTTTCATTGATCCAAGAAGTACCCTATGTAGCAACACTGGATTCCCATTCAAAGAATTTGATTCCAGGCTATCTCTTACCTGTGCTAAGGTTTCACTCATTATCAAACAACTTTCACACACCATGGACAATTTTTATCTTTTTATTAAAAAAAAAAAAATCCACCTCCTTCAGTCTGTCAGAAATAGAGTGAAGCAGGCATTTCATTTGTTCCAAAAGACACCAAGACCTTGTAAATCTTTCTGCAACTGATGAGCTCAAGTGAGCAGGCAGGGGAGGAAAAAGCTACTTACCCATGGTGCTCTGTCATATTCTGTCCCCTCCCTGCTGCTATTTATGGCAAGCCAAGAGCTTACAAGTGTTCTCCCAATTTGCTCATTAGTTCCTAACAAATCCTTGAGATTTCCCCCCCCCTTCTCTGTCATGGATAGACTGTGTCCCTGATGCTTGGAATTGATTCATTAGTACAATTATATTGAGGTCACAGATCTTCCCTCATAACTGGGATGCAGGGAGCTTCCCACAATTAGAGGCAACGCAATCCACATCCATCAAAAGAAGTGCTTTGGCCATCAGCAACAACATTGCATTCCTTCTTTGTGGTGTTTCCTAATGAGCCGGAGCCGGAGACTGGCTGTCCTTAGACCTCAGGGAAGCCTCCTAAAGATGATTTCTAGCTTCATCCCAGAAGCTGAAGAGGTTTAGCTCAGACCACTGGAATGCAAGCTGTCACAAGGGTCTTCTTCCTGTAGAGGTCAACAGGAAGCCGGATTGATTTCATTTCTCCTTAAAATTAGATTATAATCTAGTACTGAAGAATTTTAATATACTAGATATTTGTCTATATTTTGTTTCTGTTTCTAAACCACAGAACATAAATAGTGATACAAGAAAACTTTATAATTTTTGATCATATATCAAAAAAGTCTCAGAACATCATGATTTCTTTCAGATTTATTTATTTATTTATTTATTTATTTATTTATTGTTGGTGTGCGTGTGTGCTTTGCATGCGTGAGTGTGTATGAGTGTGTTGTATGTGCGTGTGTGCGTGCAAGTGAGTTCAGGCGCACAGGGAAGCCAGAAGGAGTTATAGGCGGTTTTGAGGGGTTCTATACTGCTGCTGTGTAAGAGCAGTGCAGCTTCTCCACCACTGAGCCATTGCTCCATTCCCCGGAGGTCACATTTTTCAGGCAGATCATCTACATTCCATACCCTTTATTTAACTGTAATATTAAAATGTAGTAGCATAATTGAGAAATCGAAGGGTGCTTTCTCCCCTCCTTTTTTTTTTTAATAGAGTGAAATGATTGTTCATTTCCTCAGAGGATGTCAGGGGGAATGGAAAGGGTTATTGTCACTCAAGGGATACTTCTAAAGAAAAGTCACATTAAGACAGGAAAGGAGAGAGACCTGTAGGTCAAAGCAGAGATAATGAAGTCAAGCAAAGATAAATGTGACTTAAATAGGCATTTAATGAGATTGAATCATGTTTGGCCATGTGTTCTGGACATGTACCCACGGTGTCAGCTTGATGGCAAATCACCTTAGGGATAAGGAGAGGAAGGCACATTCTGATTTAGAAGCATTGGTCACATTTCTTCTGGGACTAGAGCCTTTCCCATAATGATGGTTTAATACAATCTTGGTCAATTACCTCTTCCGATAGTGCTGGAGGTTGTGCCACCTTGTTGGAAATGTTCAAATCCCGTTAAACTTCTGTTATTTGTAGCACAGGGACAGGTAAAGATTCCAAGTAATTCAATTAAGAAACAAATGACCAGGTGGCTGTGGTGCTGAGTCAGTTTTCCTGTTATGAACAAGAAAATGCTATGTTCGTGTTGGCTATGAGCCCATATAAGCCTTCGTGCACCTTGGTTGTTAGCTCCCTGTCCGCCTTTCCGAGATGCAGCTGACATGTGAACACACTCAGTAGTGTTTTCTATGTTCAGACAGGAGAGGCCTCAACTAGGGAGGTTGGGAGAATGATGGGAAGATGTTTCCATACCCTCCCTTTGTTGCTTTGTTTCCAGAAAGGAGTAGAAAGAAATTACCAGAGTACGAGATGCTGCCTCTTGTGAACAAGGAAATTAGTTCAGCTACCTGAATTATGTGGTGGCACATGTGCATATTGCTCACTAGCACCTTCTGGGAAAACAAGAAATTGTGTGAGTTTCTAATCTTTTTGCAAAATAAGGGAAGGGGTGAAGCTACCTCCAATTCACTGTCTTCAAAGAAAGCTGAATTTTAGGTTCAAATTTACTAACATCTAGTGGTAGGCCAAACACAAAAACATGGATGCACCATGCAACTTTTAAAAAATTCTTTGTATTTGGTGGAATGTAAATGCCCTGCAGTGTGTGTGTGTGTGTGTGTGTGTGTGTGTGTGTGTGTAGGTATGTGCATGTGGAGGCCAAGGATCAATGTCAGGTGTCATTCTCTATCATTATTAGTGATTGTATATTGAGTATCTGATATAATTATGTCTATGTCTTCCTAACCTAACTTTTTGGAGGGTATGTCACATGAATTTAATATTACTGTGATAATCATGGAATTTGGGAGATGGAGTCACTCTGACTCATTGTCAGTTTATACGCAGGCTGGTGCAGCAAGCTCAAATGAAGACCAATTATCAGTGTCTATGCAGTGTCTAAGATTGATGTCCAGAGAGGTGGGTCCTTCTCAAGAACATCTTCCAGTCAGAGAAGGCACAGGCAAGCATAATGCTGAAAGTTGGTATCAACTTCTCCTTGTGAAGCTTAAGCAGTTTTCATGTTGCGATAGGCAGGTGTCCCTGTAATCCTTGAGATTTCCAGCTGAACAAATCGGTGAAGCTTGCAATCCTTTCTGAAATAAGGAAAATTGGCATATTTTAGAAAGTTGGGAGATTTCTTAACAACTGCTTTTTCCTCAACAAAAGGCTGGTACTTTCCTTGATCAAGCTGCAGAAATGCTGTCTGCTCTGTGCGTTCTGTAGAGAGAAAAATTACACATTTCATAAGCTTGGTTTGGCTAGTCTTCTGTTTTGATTTTTGGCTTCTTATTCTGCCTGATACAACCCAGCTAACAAAGTTGATAGATCATTGACCCATTGTCTCAGATTATGTTCTCTGCCCCTCCCTCCCTCCCATCCCCCTCCCTCCCTCCCTCCCATTCCACTCCCTCCTTCCCTCCCTTCCCCCTCCCTCCCTCTCTGTCTCTGTCTCTGTGTGTCCCTGTCTCATCCCTCCCCACCCCCAACTCCTCCCATTACTGTGTTAATGTTAATGCCCAGATGATTTTGACACAGACAGAGGCACACAGGGTCGAGCTGATGATATTAATCGCTCACTTCCTTTCCTTCCATTCAGGTTTCTTATTAGATAAATGAGGCTACTGTTGAAGTCAGAGTTCAGGAGGAAACAAGACTTGAGGATACTACAGGGACTGCATCCTGACAAGCAGGCTAGATTTGGGCCTTGCCAAAGCATTTTAAGGACAGACAGACACACACACACACACACACACACACACACACACACACACACACACATCTTTTCTCTTATTGAAAATGCTGTGCTCAGCAAGAATAATGGCAAGACACATGCCATGGACTCAGTAGCATAGAAGCGTAGTGCAATGTAGGTTTCATGTATTATTTAATTGTAATTCTGACCTTCAAACTAACATCCTGGAGCTTTAGCAAGGATAATGTATTTAAGTAGCCCAGCTGGTAAGAGGTAAAGCATGGCTGACCACAAATTCCTTTCTCTAGGGGACAGAGTTTAATCTGAAAGATAAACTGTATCAAAAAAAAATTTTTTTTACACTTTAAGTTAAATTAAGCGTTCTAAAAATTATCTAGTAATTTCATCTTTGCTTCTCAACACATGTCAAATTTGTGTTGGTACTCTCCAAGTTAATTTACCATATGTGCGTGTCTTTTGTGCTAGACACTGGAGCAACTGTTAAAAGTTCAAAAACAAATGCTGATGTATTTCATATCTCATGGACTTCTCCCTACTGGAGACTGGAACTTCTTTCCAGGAATTATTTAAATAATCTCACTCCATTTTAGTTTCTGTCTGTCTGCTTGTAGATCAGTGTGATGACCTATCCCATCATAACTTCATTATATTTATTTCTATTTTTCCATTCAAAGCATTTGGCATTGATTGTGGGCCACACTAGAGACATTAAATATGCACCTCTGTCTAGTGTGCAATGCACGTCCTCTCAAAATATTTGTTATTCATCTCCTTTAAACTTTGCAATTCTTTTCATTCAACAAATACTTTGGGCCTCCTTTAATTTATTTTCTCTGTTTTATTTTATTTTTCTCAATATAGCTCGGCCCCGTGGTTTTTAATATCTTGGGAGAAAGGAGAAAAGACAAGAACCGGTGAGTTGGGTAGCAGGTGTTTCTTATCTCAAAGTGAAAGAAGCTGTTGTTGGGAAAACAGTAAGAGCAAGCAGGGAGGCTTGACAAAGTGACGGACTCAAGTCACTCTAACCCTGTCAGTGATGGCTTCAGCAACACTGAGCACTTCCTTAGTGAGAGGCCACTTAGAATTTCCTCTCTTCTCTATGTCTTATTCACAGCTAGTCCCCAGCAATGTAGTCAGGCCATAGGAGAAGGGCTGAATTGTTGATTAAAGTTGATTAAGAAACAAAATATCTTTCGGCTTCTTTTATTTTATTTCTTTTAGTTCCTAGACATTGGAAAACAGCATAGAGGTACTGCTTGCCTGCCATTGTGGCATTAATACTGATCTAAAGAAATTTGATATAAACTGGTTTTATCCATAAAAATAGCAAATCACACTCAAATGCTGCATTATTTATTTATTTTTTATCTATAACCAACCTGGGTAGTGTCTGCGCACCCTCTGTGGTTTTGGTATCAGAAAAGAGCCTGATCTTAGAGCAGAGTTCATGAGACTTTCTGCTCAACAGTTTTTTTTTTCCAACTGCAAGAAAAAAAGGGAAGGGAATGAAAAACAAACTTTTGATGATTTAGCTTGAAAAAACGAAAATATAGCAAAAAATATCAGTGTTGGTAAGAGTCAGAAATGTCAGGCACATTGGTTGTCTAGGGTCAAGGGGAGAGAGAGCAGAAAGATGGAAATAAGGATGTCATTTGAAAGGATACTGTCCCTGGTGAGGTGACCTCTGTACTCTCTAGAAGAGATGGTGCCAGAGTCAGGATTCACCGCACTTCTTGGGCTTGGCAAGAGGCATAGACCAACACATCTGTACTCATAGGGCCAGCAGTTGCCCCTCCCCTAAAGACGTACCATATCCACCCACCAATTTTTATATGTAGACTTCATTTCCTCTGTTCCTATTATTATATACCTAATACATGAAAATATTTTTGTTGTATTCAATAAACGATAAATAAAATACTTCTCTCGGGGGATGATTCCTTCCCCACATTCCAAACATACTTCCTATGTTCAGACAGCTGCTGCGTGGTTCTTTTTTTGTTTTTTTTATGTTTTGTTTATGATGGGAGGGAGTTAAAATTGTGCATTTTCATATCTGTCCATATCAGTATGTAGTCTTTCTTTCCCCCTGAGTGATATTTCCTTGGCGATTGCTGGGATGTCACCTTAATGAATAACCCTGAGCCTTTCACCCGAGAATGGTGTCTTACAGTGCAGTTAAATTGCAGTTAGCTGCTTAACTTTTAATGTGTCTCCCTCCAGCTTTCACAATACTGTGATAACAAGTACCCTCTAACTTTCTTTGTTGTACTTTTCTTTAAATAACTTAAAAGCTAGATGGAACGGCCTCAAATGTGCTTTGAATGGGCTTTGTGCTGGAGAGCCTAAGTGCTTGATTAGGAGCAGGGATGATACTCACATCTTTGTGTCATTTCTGGGCCCCCGCTTTGCCAGCATTGGGTGAACTTTTATGGTTCTTTACAGCATCCTGTGTATTTTTGTCTTTATGAAAAATGGCTCTTACGATGAAGGCAAAGTGATTTTATTTTACCGAGCTCCTGCTGCGCCAGGCATACACGTGCGTGTCATCTTATATCCTCTGAGAAGCGGGGGATACTGCCTTTAGTTTACAAGCGAAAGTGAAGCTCAAGAGATACAAAATAAACTGGTTGAGATTACACACTAAGTAAGCGGTGCATTATACATTTAAATTCCCTGGTTCTAAAGACGCTTGCAATCTCTACTCTGCCTTGTTACTGTGCAAATCGAATTCCGTTTTCAGTATTGTTTATTTTCCTCTCGGTCCTCTTCCTTTTGATGCATACACTATAAACAAAACCAGTACCTCTCATCTCTCTGTCTCCCTGCATGGAGCAAAGCTTCCTACTTTTTGTACTTGAGACTTGAAATATGGAAATTAAGGACTTCTTTGCTGTGGTCTCTCCTCCAAGGAGAAGTGCGTTACAAAGAGAGGTGTTCCATGAAAACTAAATGGGTTTGCTTGAATGTGGTTAGCCTGCTTCCCGCATTTTCAGTTGTATCAATTTGATACCGGGGAATGCATGGCTGGTTTGGGTGTTCGTGCTTTGCCTCCCAAGTCAGCCATCTCTGGCTTCATGCAAAGAATCTTCTCTGAGAAAAGTAGCAGGTGGGGAGGGCCTGGTGGGCTCACTTCGTGCGTTATGAGATACTTGCTAGGTCTCTGTTTGATCGCAAATCAGAGTGTCTTCTGTTATGAGCCTTTGGCCTCTTTTGATAAACTAAATAAGCATTACTCCCGTGGTTTGCTGAGTCTGAATGTCTTTCTTATTTTGAATCCACTAGCTTAAATTACATTCTCACCATCAGATAATAGAATTGTATTATATACTCATTTCTTCCAGGCACTTACCTATAGCCACTGATTTATTTTATATTAGTTTCTTTCTTTGCTCATGTGCCTATTTATTCATTCAGCAAATAGGAGGTCCCTATAGGCTCTGTCCACAGCACTATGTAGGATGTGTTCAGATGTTGCAATGCATGATGTATGATACTTTTTCTTTAATACATTCTCTCAAAAACTATGACTTCTTATTCTTCCTGACATTGGATGTATTCATCTGACAAGGTAGTCTCAAAGGAAATGATAATGAATATACGCTGCAAGTCAGATTATGATAAGATAAAAGTGTGATAACCACCCTAGTTGGCTTACACTTTAGCTCCGAAAAGTCCAGGATCAGAATGAAGTAGAAGTGTGCAAAGGCTTTGCTGTGTGAGAACAGATTCCACTGAACTGTGATCAGTATTGACTCTACAGACAAAGACTCTGTCCTTTAGTTTCTGCCCCTCGTATGTGTGCATGCTTGTGCGCGCACGTGCACACACACACGCATTCATGCCTACAGATGCGCACATGCGGGCATCACAGACCAACAGTGACTTCCTGCATCATCTATTCTCTGCTCTCCTTTTAAGACAGACTCTCCTACTTTCCATGAGTGGCCAGCAAGCCCCAGTATCTGCTTTCCTCTGTGCCTGTCAGTGTTGAGGTCACAGGCAAGTGACCCCACACAAGCTTTAACCTATGGGTGTTGGGCTTGCACTGTAAGCATTTTCCATGTGGGGCCATCTCCTCATTCCCCTTCACTGTATTTTATTAATAATTAGTATAATTATTCTTTAATGTAACTGAATCTCCTTACGTAACTTGTTGCAAATTTACTCCCCTGGTTATCAAGTAATACACATTATAAGGAAATCCTTGTTGGTAATCAGAACCCTTCCTTTGGCATTTGCATAAGTTATTCCAAGACTTAAGGATATACAGTAGCTTCTTATAACACTTCATGTGTAGTTGGAATTATTGTGGGAGAAAAATGATTCTTATAGGAATAAATACATGTAGGCTACTAAGTAGCTTCCAGATCTATCTTTATCCAAAATGAAATGGACTGTACATTCACCTCTTCAGAGAATCCATTGGACAAGTGGACATGTCAGGTGTTGTGCTATGTTTGGGAACTCTCAGAATTAGGAAGTCCAAATGAAGCTGGGTTGGTTGAACTACTACGTGATTTCTGTTGGGAAAAAAATGTTTTGTTCTTGTGAATACTGGGATACTCATGTTTGTCCAGTGCAATGCTACCTTTCATTATACTTATTTGAAAATAGATTCTTCTGTCGTCCTGTACATCCCAATAACAATTTCCTTTTTCTCTACTTCTCCCTGATTTCTCTCCCATCTCCTGTCTACCCCAGATCCACTTCCCCTCCATTTCAAAAAAGAGGTGGTCTCCAAGAGACAAACAACCAAACGTGACAAAACAAGTTACAACAAGACAAGACAAAAGCCCTCACATCGAGGTTGGGTAAGACAAACCAATGAGAGGAAGAAATTTCCAAGAGCAGGCAAGAGTCAAAGACACACCTGCTACTACTGTTAGGAGTCCCACAAAAACAGCAAGCTAACAACTATAGCATATACTCAGAGGACTTGTTGCAGACCCATGTGGGTCCTGTGCTTGCTGCCTCAGTCTGTTAGCCCATATGAGCCCCTCCTAGTTTATTTGGTGGGCTATGTCCTTCTGGCATTCTCCATCTCTTCTGACTCCTACAGCATTTCCTCCCCATCCTCCCCAGGGTTCTCTGACCTCCAAGAGGAGGGATCCTATGGAGACCGCCAGTTTAGATTCTCTCGCTCCATAATGTCTGCCTGTGGGTCTCTGCATCTGTCCCCATCTGCTAGCAGAGAAAGCCTCTCTGATAACAACTGCAGAAGACACCAATCTATCAGTATAGCAGACTATCACTAGGAATCATTTCATTGGTTTTTAAAAAATTTTTTTATTTTAATTTTTTTGACCAACCATGTTTCATTTTATGCTAGATCTCTGCAATGCTGTCTTAAATCAACTAATATTTGCTCATCTAAACATATTTGGTAACAAGAGTGCTATCTGATATGAAGCTTCTGATCTTGACATTGCTTGCATTCCACAGCAAAGACATGGCTATTCATTGTTTCTTTTAATTTCTCTTCTGTTTCCGTTTCTATTTTTCAACTCTACTTTTCTCTTCTTCCTTATCTTTTTTTTTTCAGTTAGTTTCATATAGTCTGTCTTCCTTCCTTTCTAATTTGATATAATGTCTCACTATTACACTGATGGGATTACAGGTATGCCACTATACTTAGATTTGTATATTGCTTTCACTGGCCTTAAGCCAAAGAAATCAAGATTTGGTGCAGTGCTGTCCCTCTTCCTGTGTATATGGGTGATGGTCAGGGGTTACAGGGGCACAAGACTATGTATATAGCAATAAGTCAACAGAAGTCTATTAAATGTTGTGTCCGCTTTTTCCCTACCTGCATGACCTCTAGCCACAGGTTTTGGGGCTCATTCACAGTGTCAGATAGGAGGGTCTCAGCTCATGGCATGGGCCTTAAATCCAACCAGAATGTAGTTGGTTACCCCCATGACATCCGTAGATATATCTTTTCAGGCAGCTTGTTATTATAGCTCACAGGTTCACAGCTGGATGAGATAGCTGATGACTCCTTTAATAGTGTGCACAGCACTTTCCATCACTGTGAAAGCTAGCTGGACAGGATGATGTGTTCAGGTCAGCACCAGCTAGATTTCTCTACATTTTATGATACAAGTATATAGCATCTTCAGCAGAAGGATCTTACTGTGAGCTTCTAGAATGTAGCCAGGAGCATGAGCAATAGCCTGTAATGTTTAGAGGTCTTTGGTACCTCACTGGCCAACAGTTAAAAAAGAGGCACCCATTCCTGGTCTAGAAATTTTAATTGGCAGTCCATGGTGTCTAGTCAGGTACTGTTTTTAATCATGTGGTGACTAACTCCATTTAAAAGTGGTTGTTATTTTGTTTGTTTGCTTGTTTTTGAGAGCAGATTTCTCTGTGTAGCCTTGGCTGTCCTGGACTTGCTTTGTAGACCAGGCTGGCCTTGAACTCATAGCGATCTGTCTACCTCTGCTTCTGCCTCTCTGAGTGCTGGGATTAAAGGCTGGTACTATCATCACACCCGCTCCATTTAAATATTTTATGTAGAAGTATGTGTATATATTTTATGAAGCTTTCACTATAGTAGGCTTCAATATGGCCTTTCAAAAGGCCTTTACTGTTATTTTATTCCTCCTTATTTTCCCCCTTGTTTTTGTTTTTGTTTCCTTTAAAAAAAAAGTTCTAATCTGTGTTTAATATTTTTTACTCTACCATGTAATTTTCACAGGTGATGTTTCAGCCATCAAGGGTTCCACTTTCTTCCTTGACACTGTGTTCTGAAAACTTACCATAAGAAGTGGGGACGTACATTTTCTATGGTTGATTGCCATATCAGCCTCTCTATACGTTATGGTTCATGTTCCCCATTTATTAACTGAGATATTCCCAGTTTAATGCTTTCTTGACTCTTTGTATTGGAGCCAGCCCTACGCTTACCTGCAGAACTCAATTCTTCCTGTAGATAGGCTAGGTGCTCAAGATTGCTGACATGTATGGGTTTTTAAGTGACTGATGACTGTTCAGTTGTTATTAGGAATGTTTTCTTTCATTTTATTTGTTTATTTTTTTAATAATTTATTCTGATTATATCCCAATTGTTATCCACTCATTTGTATCTTCCCATCCCCCTCCCTCTTTTGCTCTATTCCCCTCCTCTGTAAGACCTGTGACAGAAGAGGACTTTTTTCTCTACCATCCGACCACAGCCTATCAGGTCTCATCTGGATAGCCTAATTCCCCTTCCTCTGAGTGCCACTCAGCCTCCCCACCAAGGGGAAGTGGTCAAACTAGGGGCACCAGAGTTCCTGTCAGAGGCAGTCCCTACTCTTCCCACAACCGTGGAGAATAAACTGTCCATTGGCCAGATCTAAACAGGGGTCTAGGTTTACTGCGTGCATTGTCCTTGGTTGGTGCAGCAGTTTGTGTAGACCCCTCTTCAAAATATGTTCAAAGTGTTGGTAAATAAAGTTGGGTTTCTGGCCATTGCTTCTCCTTGTCAAATCTTTTTGATAAGACAATTGTTGCTCAGGTAATCCTTGGCTCTCTCAGGTCTCTCCTTCTGGAGCACAGTCTCACACTAGCATTACATCACACTTGGAAGCTCATTGTATATTAACTCTAGGTACCAACGCAAGAACTTTGCTTTCCTATGACCTCGATGTTTACATATCTCCTTAGAATGGGAAGCAATACCTAAGGATAAAGATGGAACTTGGTGGCGTTCAGCGAAATCAGCAAAGCATGGCTTAACAATGGATGCAGAGTGTTCACCCTGACATCAAAAAAGAATTAGTCTTTCCTCCCAAATACACAATTGTGGGAGCTCTGGCAGCCTCCCTTACAGGATTGGACAACTGTGGGTGTGCCACCGTGAAACATGCTCTTTTCTTCTGGGGCCACCACCCTTACTTGCTTCCACCCTTCCTCACTCCCCCTCCCTGTCTTCCTAGTAGAGCAACTCTCCTCCTTCAGATCCTGGATGACTGTGCTGTGAAGGTGAAACATCAGCTTTGGTCAGAAACTGTCTGGAGAGCCAGAAACAGTATTCAATTTCTAAATGTCTGTGAAAACCAACAAACCATTGGGATTTCTTTCTAATTAGGACTGATAAGCCAGTAAGATATAGGGCCCATGCAAGACGATGAAGCTTCCTGAGAATTTCCTTGGTTATAACAAGGAAAACTGAGCCAAGATTGGGTAGCACTCCAAAAAAGTCATGTCTGTGGATTCATTTGTACAACTTCACAGTTGTTCAGACAAACATGTTCCCTCATTGCTTAACTTTTCTAGACTTCGTTTTCTGTCATTTGTGTCTGAAAGGTTTCTGATTCTTCCATTAAAGCAGAGAAAAGCTTTCTCTGGAATCATTTGTCCAAACAGAAAAATGGCTTTTGAGTTGACTGTTGGTGAAGTGATGAGCAGCTGTACTTGGAAATTGCATTCTTCTGAAAAAGGGCCCATGGCAGTGGTCACAGGTGGTTAGAAGGATTTGGCCTTTGAGTCATGCATGGAGATGCACAACGAGACATTACAATGGCTAATGGAATTCTTTCTGGGATTTTCTTTTTGCCTCCTACCAAAATGCAAAATCCTACATACACAGATGGCATATTTCATTAATACAAACAGAAGTCCAGGCAACAGATGCTTCAGGGACCAGGGGAAAGGAGATCTCTATATTTCTCCAACAGCAACAACTTCAATGACAAATTTTTCCCACTGAGCATACCGAACCAAGAGCAAAGAAACATGTAATTTTCAAGCCTTAGGCACCCGGTGTTATTTAAAAGAAGGAAGATCAGAATCATTATTTTTGTACAAAGAATGCTAATGCATAAAAAGCTGTCGCTGAAAAAAAGAAAAAAAAAACAGAAGAGAGAAACAATGTAAAAGGGAAGCTGAGGTGTGCCCTATGAATTACATAGGCTGCTACGACTGGCCAAGTGATTGCCAAGATTATGCTAAATTAATACAAGCTAGTCAGGGATGTTGGCTGCTGCAGTCACAAAAGCCCAATAGGGCACTGTTAGCATGGCTCTTGTTCTTTTCTTTCTAATATTATCTTATGCAAAATACAATGCAGATATGATTATTGCCAAGCAAGAACCGGCTCTCTCTATCGGCGTGCACGATTGGTTTACATCAGAATGCCCTTCTAAGCCTCTAAGCTAGTTCAAGGTAGAACACCAAACTATAAAAAACACACAAGACATTCTGCTCAGACTCGGCTAAGATCAGCATGGCTTTGGACATGCACCTAGGCAAGAGTGTGAACAGGAGACATGAGAACAGAGGAAGCGGACCCTAGCTCTGTACCATTTTGATGCTGCTTTGCTGAGACTGAGAACAAGCCATGGCAGGCAATATAAGTGCAGTTTCTGTGACTTCTCAATAGAACAAGCATAATCCTAATCAACTATTTTCAGTAGTGGCTACAGAGTATTTCTGTTCACAGACATGAAGAATTTGCACTGCTTTTTACACTTTTTAACTTGTTCATTTTGGTAGTGTGTGCATTTGCAGCTGATTCAGTTGTCAGCACTAAAGGGCTGAGTTGGGCTGAGGATTCCTTTGCATCGGACTTTCCAAGGCTTTTCCTTTCCTTTCCTTTCCTTTCCTTTCCTTTCCTTTCCTTTCCTTTCCTTTCCTTTCCTTTCCTTTCCTTTCCTTT
>OU015757.1:68256884-68281445 GCA_907169655.1 Acomys percivali | reverse complement strand
TGTGTGTGTGTGTGTGTGTGTGTGTGTGTGTGTGTGTGTGTGTATGTCTGTAAATCACACATTTGCTGTGTCTCTAATTAATCTGCTCTTTGGGTTCATGTTTTAGATCAAATACTAACTAGCTATTGAACCTTGGAGAATTCTATGAAAACCTAAGCCATATGAGGGTTGTAAGCATTAAATGAGATTGGAAAGCATCAATGACAGTTTCTAAAACTGAAGCCATAGCTAGGCATTATTCATAATTATTGGCATTGGTTTTTGTTGTTGTTGTTGTTTGTTTGTTTTTTAGTACTTGAATTGTGGAAAAGAAAATTTGAGTCAAATAGCATTTAGTTGTGTTTGTTATTGTTGTTGTGAGGTAAGGTAATTAGTTTTTTTATTTTATTATTACCTTGTTTTAGCCTGTGAATCTGGGGATTCATTCCAGCAAGATGAAAGTATTTTCAAGATTTGTCTGGCATGGATGCTTAGAAGTAAAATATAGGGCTCTTGTTTCTCAAATCCTATTCTTGGCTTTCAAGTCAAAAGCAAAAAAAAAAAAAAAAAAAAAAATCTCTTGACACTTCCTGGTATTGAGAAAGAGGGTATACAAAGAAGGCTATCATAGTAGCTCAGTAGCTCCCTTACATCAAGTCGCTTAGCTCTTCAGCCAAGGTGCTTATACGTATCGCTTGGTCAGTTTCTGAGTGGAAGCCCTATGAACGTTCCCCTCACATCCTAGTTTCCACTGCAGAGATAACTCACCTTAAATCTGGGCAGTCATCTTCTGGAATGTCTTTGTCACTATTCAGCATGACTGAAGCTGTATTTGACAGTCAGTGAGTCAGTTTCGAACCTCAGAAGTTTCCGTTTGCCTGTAGTAGAGCTATTAATCTTCCTTCTTGAGTGTACACAGACATCAGAAAGGTGCATGTGGCATCTTGGCCACATTTCTACAGTTGGCTTACATAAAGAGGCATTTTTGATCTTCCTTCATCAATCAATTTTAACATTCTCTATTCACCTTTGCAGCTCTTCTCAGAACTGTCTTGAGTTTATTGGCATCTTTTAGTCTTGCACAAGTTCCAAGATGCTCTGATGTACAGGATGCTGTGCACACTGATGGCATTACTTAAGGTTCACGCATACACAGACTCAGCATCATCTGGCCACGAGAGATGGATCATGAGACCATACGTTAAGTACTTGGTAATTAGGGGATGCTAAGCTTTTCCCTTTTCACCATCTCAAGGGGGTGATGAGTTGAAGTAAATGAAACGTAGTTGTATGAAGAGTTTAGGACTTCATAGAAGAACACCCAACTGGAAGAGACAGGTGGGTCTCTGGTGGTTATTAAATCTGGTTATTATATCTGCCACATTCAGAAGCTTTTAGGCAAAAGCCTCTCTGGTAAGCATTACTGCAGGAGGCAATTGAATCCCAGTGACTTATTCTCCACCTGGCTCCCTTAATGTAGCAGCAAATGAACTCAGTCAGTCTCTAGAATTCAAGTCCATGCCCACGCATAAACTATTTTAGATGACTTTAAATCCCGACACTCCATTCATCTTCCTGAGTTTATGGGCTTGTCAGAAGGCCAGAGGCACCAGCTTAGAAACCTCAGAAGAATATCCTCCGGGAACTGGAAGTTGGTATTTTATCTTAATCGCACCATTTGAGTCCTGTTAAGTGATAGAACAATGAGAGGTTGGCATCAGAAGACTCCCACCATGAACAAGGGGGTGAGGACAGAAGCACCTGCTCCGTCTGCTCTAAGGCGTCAGTCGTCTTTGATGCCAGGACCTCACAAGCAGAAATTGAGGAGAGCTGTATTTATCAGGGAATGCTCAGGTACAATGCTTAGCAGCACCAGTGCTCTGGCAGGATGATTTGTTAATGGATTCATGGCACCAGCAGCTGAAGGACAAGACATACCAACATGCTGCAAAGCAGAGTTGCCATAGCTAACCACATTGCACCTTGAGTCTGACTATGTACATTGGGCTTGTCAATCTAGACCCAGCCTTTCTGTTGGTGTTGTCTTTCCTTCTATTTCTCCCACTGTTAAATCTCAGTGTGGCAAGGGAAGGGAACACAAAACCCAAAGACTTGGGCATTATGTACTATAGACCTGGGCATCCCACACTGGCCCCTTCCTGTCCAACCTTTCCACAACCATATTTGTATAAAAATTTAAAAAAAAAAAAAAAAAATATGGAGGCATTGGTTCCCATATAAGTACAGCCAATGGAGTTATTATTAGCTACCGTTTTACCATCTGCTTCATGGCTAAAATCTCCTCATCCCAGCTAAACATCAGTGTAGGAAGGTTCCTCACAGTTGAAAACTAACATCTGCCTATAGCTTTAGATTTTATAAAATCACTATCTTCTCTCATTTAACACTTCGAAACCATGGAAAGTAGACACTCTTACTGTAGTTGTCAGTCATTGTCACCATTGTGACAGCGTGGCCCTTAGTGTATGGACGAGAAAGGAAAGGTTAAGATACATCCAGGCCAGATTACAAAGGAAGCCATTCTGCTCTATTCCTATGGGGACAATGCTGAAAAGATGTGTCACATCAGGGTAATCACCACCCCTCGAGCTGCATAAAGACTGTCCTTCCATAGACTCCTTTCCCGTACTTCTTTCCTCAGGTTGCCATTAGGCCATTATGTCTCTTATGGCAGACAACACACCGGCCAGCCACTGTAGGGTAAATTACTCACCGCTCTAGACCAATTATGTCTCTTACGGCAGACTAGACTACACCCTGGCCAGCGACTGTAGGGTTACGTACTCACTGCTCTTCGGCTCTCCTGCCATGGGGCATGGAATCCTGAATGCACGGAAGGAGATCGTGGCGGCATCTTCATCCAAAGACAGGCCTGAGCAGCCATTTTAGCTGCCGACTGCCTTTGCTCTGTGAGGCTTCAGTGCTACTGTCTACTGAGCAATGAAGTAAAATAAACAGTCTTAAGGGATTTAGTGGGTCTGTGGATAATTCCTTTCCTTCCTAGCTTCTTAGAGTTTTAGGTCTAAAAGGCGCTTTAGAAATCTTAAAGCCCTCTCAAAGGTTGTAAAGATAGATGGGATGAGTATTGCTAGACTTTGGTGGGTTTATTTTAAGACCATAATAACTTGCAGAAACTGGAATCTAAGTTTTTTTTTTTTTTTCTTTTGCCATTTTTCTTGAGTTAAGTGCTGTACGTGAACAGAGTTAGGATTTTGAAGGGTGAAGAGGTGAAAAAAAACCTGTGGTACCAATTATTATACTTAGGAAAACTAACTTATCTTCACCTGGAGGCATCACACATCACACTGAAGTTCTACTGTCTTTTGAAATAGAGTTTACCTTTCCATCAAGCACACTTATTCACCTCTTTCTCCCTCTCTATTCCTTTCTTTCCCATCGCCCCTTCTTGTGTAAAAAACTAATTTGTTCACCATACTCAACATTTGGCTATGTGCTAAGTGATAAGGACTCTGCTCTGAGAGGACTCAAAGCTGTTTTCTGACTCTGAGGAAGTAGGTATGTGGTCTATTTTTGAAAATACTAAATCATATATAAGTTAAGGCTTTATTTATTTCTAGAAGGTTTTTTATTGTGTTCTTGTTTTTGTTTTTTGAGACAGAGTTTCTCTGTGTAGTCTTGACTATCCTAGACTCGCTTTGTAGACCAGGCTGTCCTCAAACTCACAGTGATCCACCTGCCTCTGCCTCCCAAGTGCTGGGATTAAAGGCGTGCGCCACCACTCCTGGATAGAAGGTTTTTGAAATAAGATCAGTTCTTATATATTTGTGATATTTTTAGTGCCTTAAGGAATAAAAGCTGATATATTTATGCTGCCTTTTATTCAACCCAGTAAATCTTCATAACTCATGTCAAGTAAGATCAGCTTTCTTATTAGCTAGTTTTATGAAACATTGGCCTTAGTTTTGTTATGCTTAAGGAAAGTTGTTAACAGAACAAACTTATCAAATTAAAAGGTAACAACTTTTATCATATATTTCAATGAAAATTATAAGAATTTGATTCTAGAAGATTGTGTTTATTCATGCTTTATAGTTTGGCTGTTGGCTCATTTCATGTGCATTTCAGGAGTTACTCTTGCCCATAACAGGAGTCCAAGATACTAAATTCAACTTTAGGAAAATGAATGTAGTCAGAACATCAATTAAGAGGAAAAAAAAAAAAACGGACTAACTAGTAGTAATTTGCTCGAGTTATCCTAGATAAATGAAAACTATTTTAATAGACCACATATCTCTGTAATTCTAAACAGCACTTAATGCAAAGTTTCCAGAGAAATCAAAACTATGGTAACTTCAGCAGCTAAAGCAGAAAACAAAAGTAAAATTTTATTCTAGGGCTCTACCATTGATACATATATATAGCCAAAACTGCATCCAAATCCCAAATGAAGAGGTGAGACTGGTTGGCCCAGTTGATTTTAGATGTCTCTCATCTGTACCCAGAGGGGCAGGGACAAGGATGAAATACACAGTGGAGCCTGTAAAGATTGACCTTCTGAGAATAGGACTGTTGACTAGTAGGCCTATTGCATCATTCCTTAGGTCTCTCCATAACCAAAGCTACCACACTCCCTATGCATTAGCACACTCTAGTTTCCCACAAAGCCAACTGCAAACAGCAGCCATGATGCCTGCTATCCTGATCCAGACAGGGAAACAGGGAGTGCTATCAGAGCCCTGTCCAGATGCTGAACCCTCAGGAAAGCTGCTCTTCAGGCTTTGGTTTTGCAAAGCCTGGGCTTGGTGTTTGCATGCTCATCTCCACTGTGCTTTTTAATTCTGAGTTTTACAGGTAGAATATGACTGTAATAACCACCATTGAAACAAGGACACATATATTTTGGAGAGACAGATAGAAAACAACAATAAAATCTCAAATTATTTGGAAAAAAATAAAGAATTCATTTGATGAGACAGTTACACAATTTGCATTGAGTGAGAGACCCTCGTATCCGAAAGGGAAACAGGCTGAGGCTAGAGGAAGGTCTCTGTAGCCATGTAGGAGGTCCTACTTAATATTTCCTTTCTCTCTCCTTTTTATTTTTATTTTTACATATCTTCACAAGAAGTGATACCCTTATCCCATATTTGAACCCTTGATGCTCATTCATTTAGAAGGGTCCAATAATCTTCCAATTAAAAAACTTTATCTATTTATTTACTTGTATGTATGTATGAGTGCTTTATCTGCATGTACACCTGCATGACAGGAGAGGGTATAAGATCACATTATAGATGGTTGTGAGCCACCACGTGATTGCTGGGAATTGAACTCAGGACCTTGGGAAGAGCAGACAGTGTTCTTAACCACTGAGCCATCTCTCCAGCCTAATCTTCCAATTTTTAAATTAAGCTCATTGCCTATCATTTTATGGCTACTGTTGCTAAGTGTTGAGTGTCCAGAAGCTTTGAAATGAGATTGGAGTACTGGATGTGCGTCCTTATATGTCTCCTCATGGATGCTCAATTCCGCTTAGAAGTTAGTGAGTAGTCAAGGATGTGACATGTCTAGTGCTGCTATGTAAGAAGTGATGGGCTCAAGCAACTTAGATCTGTTAAGGTCTTTGCATTGCATGACATTGCCTTTTTGGTTAATTAAACCATCTTTCTCCAGGAAAATTGATCATGATCACTAGGGTTCAAGGATAAAGCTACTTAATAAGTAAAGACTAGCTAGTGTCCATATAAGATTGCCATCTTATATGTTTTAAAAAATAAAATGGCCTGGTGCAAGCTTCCAGTGAGCCTCTCTAGTTGAGGGCTAATTAAATATAGTGGCCTTTTTCCTTTTTTCAGTGAACAACTATTTGGCTTCATCAGAATAATGACTTAAAGTACAAAAGATTAAACCACAAAAGGATAAGAACAACTTCCAGATTTTATAGCTTTGCAGCCAGTGTTCTATTTGGCTATATTGGGTAATAGTTCCTAAGTGGAACTGATAACTGCACCACATTGCTGTATTCCAAACCAAATGGAGAGGACGCTTCACCACCCAGCATTCATGTTAATTGTATTACTTCACCCTCCTCCCCCTTTTAAATATGCTAAACATGGAGCCTACAGCTCCTGTGAACTCAGATGTATGCTTTGTTCAGTAAGCCACATTCCCCCAGCTAAATCATTTTTTTTAAGTGGTCTAAAAGCACAGCAGTGTCCATGGCAAAGTCAGATATTAAAGATGATGAATGCACACTTATCTGAATCCTCCTTCATGTTCCTTGACTAGGCAATGTTTCTGTGGTTTGATAACTCTACTCTTTGAAAATCTAAAGCATCTAAGGTAAGAATTCCACAATACTCCTACAGTGTAAGCTTCTCTATATAAACTTCTCTCAGCTATTAAAAATGAGTTAACATGTTAGTGGGTTTGTATAGACCAATGGTGCTCCTCCTACAAATAATCCATATGTGTGCCATGGCCCATATCATATGTTCACATGGAGGGCTGAGACGTGTTTTCACCATGCATCCATGTGCTCGCACCTGGGTCTGTTTGTGGCCATGGCTGGGATTTCAGGGATTTTCGGTGGATTAGGACTTCTGTGTGAATTGTGAGACTATTAAATGACTGCATTTTAGCAAAGATGAGCCCGGCAGATATTGTGCTTAGCTGTGATTATGCAGATGGTTCTCCACTGCCTGCGTCCTCTTCCCTGTGAGCACAGGCTTTGCAAAGGCTTATTTTGACAGCATTTGTGGAAGTGCTTTGGCCTCTAAGTCACTTCCAGCCTTTGGACTTCTTTATTCAGCCACGTTCTTCTTGTGGACAATAGGGTTTAGAAATCTGTTTCGTAATAGGGAGAAGGCCTTGGTTTGTTTTATTGTCAAGTTCCAATTGCTTTGAGAGTGGTTGTAAAATCCAGAGCTGGTGTCTGTGCTGTTTCCGAGGCATAATACAAAGTGCTCTTGAGAAGAGCATTGCATAGCTGTAAAAGAGGACTCTGTTTATACTTCCACAGTCCACGGCCAAGCAGGATCTTCAAAGACTCATCTTAATTGGGTGACATACTTTTGGGGGCCACTGAACTTCTGTTGGTTCCCAAGCTGGGAAATAAAGAAAATGCTCTTGGGAACTTGTTTTTGTTGTCTTATTTCTCTTCAAAAGGGCCCTTAGCATTTTTCCCTCCCACAAGTCCCTGTAGGTGTGTTGTGTGTTCCTGGATGTAACCTCTAATGAGGATGGCATTTGATAAGAAATGAATTATTTAAGAGCTTGATAAAAGTGAAGGACTGAGTAAGTTTTCCAGAAAAGAACAAGTTACCAAATGTGCTCTATAATCAAGTTCTAGTGCTTTGCAAACAAACCTCACTTTTGTCTGTGGGTTGATTATTTACATTTCCATGATGTGGCTTCCTTTAGAGGAGACCCATGGTCTGTCATCTCAGACTCTCCAGTGTGTTGTTGCCTGGGGGATACCTAAAGGTTATTTGACTTTTCTTAAAGTCAAATTGGACTTGTAGTTTTAGACTTCCTTGATACCTGATGGTTTTTGAAGCCTAAGAGCAGAAAGGATGGTAAACTTCAATCGCTCTTTCTCATTCTCTTTCTGTCTCTCTGTCTCTGTCTCTCTCTGTCTCTGTCTCTGTGTCTCTGTCTTTCTCTCTCTTCCCCCCCTACCCCTGCCATCTCTCTCTGTGAGCTTCTCTGTCTCTGTCTATCTCCCTCTCTTATTTCTCTGTCTCTGTGCTCCCCCTTATCTATTCAAATTTTAATAGACTTGGACATTTATGTCTTATATCTCTACACTTTTGTGAACTTGGCTCTCTTTAATAAAGTAAAACCTTTGAGGGCTTCATACCATCCAACTGTCATTATGACGCAATGTGAATTCTAGAAGCTGAGCTATGATTTTACATTCCTTGACATTTGGCTAGGTAATGCTTTAATAATCTTGGAATCAGGAGTCTCATAACCTACTGATTCTAGAATTCTTCAGGAAATGCAAGAGATTTTGGAAGCTCTATCCCTTTTTATAGAATCCCAGGTTGTTTATTTGTTTGATGTTGATATTTTTGTACCATTTACTTTGCATCACTGGAGCAGAAAGTGATTTAATAAACAAAGCAAACTGTTGCATTACTGTAATTATATTTGCAATAATTAAATTTACATGTAAAGATTTCAAATCATTTTAGACCAAAATCGTGGAGTGTCTTCTATCTCTTTCTCTCTCACCCATCATTCGTACTTCTTTCTTTCTTCTCTTCTCTGTCTGTGTATGTACATGCTTCTCTATGCTAATATTTGTGTCCATTATACACATTGTGGCTTAAATGAACATTCAACTTTAGACTGACAAACTGCATTGCACTTATTCCTTTTAAAATGATTTCCCCTGTACTCTGGCCAGTGGGTTTGTTTTTAGATGAGATTTCATATAGTTTTAACTGCTCTATTTAAAAGTTTCTCTTAATTTGAGCATAAGAAAACTTACCATAATCACCCAGTTCTAGATGGATATTCAACATCTTTCTTATGTTACATCCTAAAAGCCAAGGCAAGGGGCCTTTTGCATCGCTCTGGAAGTCATACCAATGAAGCCTTTACTTGGAATCTAGATTGGGCGACACTGGAGTTCATTATTACATGCCACAGTTTCATGTTGGAGTGCTTACTTATAATTTGACTCTGCCCACCCTCTCTCTTGGAATGGCACATAGATATTTTATGAGAAGAAGAGTTTGTACTTTGAATAACTCTGAGTTACCTGGGAGACTGAGTAGGGGAAGCATCCTCTGCAGACGTATATCATTCCTGGGACTCCTTTGATGGGGCTAGCTGAGTTCACAAGTTCTAAAGATGCTTTAGTACCCCGATGACAAGGGGGAGAACACAATACATGTTACATCTGACATTCCTGCACTTTAGGTGGTTGTATCTTAGTACTAAACGGTATGAATTTAAAATACACTCATCAAAATTGAATTTAGAGTGCTGATTAGAGAAAAATTAAAAAAATTGAAAGTAAAGTAAAAATCACTTGAAAATGTAGTTGAGCAAGGAAACATTAAAGATAAATAGAAGTCTCTTGGAAACACATGTTACGAGACTGAAAACCTTCCAAGATTTTATACCAAAGGATGTTGTTTTGACTTATGTTTTCCTGTTGGCATATTCTCCCATTCCTCACTCCCCTTAGTGATGGTGGGAACCAGCAGGAGGGTGACATGTGCCTTCAGGTTTAGTGTCAGCTAACAGGGCTTTGGCAGTACTCAGAGCTCAGGTGTTCACGCCACTGCGTCCCCTCCAGCTCAGCTCAAATCTGGAAGTGCAGTGCTTCCGTATTGGCCTTCGAGATTTTTACTTGAAAACAAACACAAACTGCTCTCTTCAGTAAAATGAAGCAAACAACAGACCAAATCAGGCACCGCTCGCCTGTGAGTGGTGCTTTCCCGAGTAAAACGTTGATCAAAGAGAGAAGTCCTGCAGAAGTGCTTAAAACATGTAAAGAAGACTTTGTTTTAAAACTTCCCTCACTGAGGCTGTTTCTTTTCATCACAGAACCCGGTAGTAGCTCAGGAGGCTCTGTTCATCTGATGACAGGCAGCTATTTGCTCTGAGAGTTTCTGGAGTGCAGGTGATATTTATTAAAACACAAAGAGACCCTGAAATTAACACAAAGGAAAATGGTTCAGTTCCCAACTACTTGGATGATTTAGTAATGACACCATGCCTCTAATGTGACAAAGTGTAGGGTGTATTCTATCACTTTTAAAGGGAGTCTTTTTCCTAACAGACACAGAATTAGGATGTTTTCACGTGATCTTTTGCGAGTGAGGAAACAGCACAGGGAATTTTCTAGCATTTTCCCCCTGGTGTGTGTAGCTCATGGCAAAGTTTTATTTTGTGATTTCTTTTTATTTTTCTTTTTCTCTATGGCATTTTGCCTCTTGTTCATAAGCGTGATGCAGCTAGCCACAGAAAGCTAATGATCTTTGGGTAGATCTTGCTTTTGTTATGCTTGATGTTACTGATATGATTCTTTCATTTTGGTGTTTCTCTCTCTCTCTCTTTCTCCTATCTTTATTTACATCTATAATCAAACTAGGTGATTGCCATGAAAAGGCACTAAATTAGATACAATTAATCCCTGAGGAAGGATGAGAATCAATTGCTCTATACTACAAGGGAGGAAAAAGCAGCTTTGAAGGACTTCTACTCATGTCTCCCACACATAAGATATAAGATGTAGACTTGAGTTAAAGTGTTTGATGACTGTCCTCCAGGCTGAAAAATCGTGTGGGTTATTGTCATAGTGCTTCAATAATTGATTGGTTTATTCAGTTCATATTGAAATATATATACATACATATTTATACATATATATGTATATAGTTTGTGTATATATATATGTGTGTGTATAAAATAGATATATATTTATGTCTACCCTCACATCATTTATAAAATATAATCAGGTCAGCCTTCAATAAAGTTCCACTGGAAAAAATTCACTCCCAAGTAAATTTCTCCCAAATCAATTGTGTTTACTTTCTCTTTGTGACTTGGTGACTTGTAAATTAAAAAAAAAAGTCCAGATATTTTCTTTTCACTTTACTATAATCTACTAAATTACAGGGTTAAGATGGGGTTGGATTCTTGTGGGAGAGGAAGAGAAAGATAAGCAGGATGCTTAGCTGTGCAGCTTTTACAGTCAGACTTGGATTTGACTTGTAGCTGAAATGTCAGCTTTTTAAAGGTGGTTGACCGTCTAAATCTCCACTGGTTTATTGATAAAATAAAAATATCAGTGATAACTCTTAGTATAGCTGTCTGACTAACAACTATATTAAATATGATGAATTTAATACATCAAGAATGGATAGCTACAATCATGGAAGAAAAATATGTCATAATAAGAGGCTTCAAATGAGACCTAACTTTGTGAGGACCAAAGGGACTTTCTGAATTTCCTGTGTTATTTGAAATGCAACATTTAAAAGCCTTTGAGATCAGCCGTCATCTTCAGGGTAAAATTGACTTAGGAGATTGGGAGTTATGTCTCGTGCTTTAATATCAAAATCTCAGGCATGGGTAAAGACAGGAATTTAACAGTTTGCTTTTCTAAATATCATAGCAGTGGAGCTGTTTCCGCTCCTTCATATAAATGCTTCTGATAGGAGTGCACACTTCTCTCCATGTTTTTATTGCAGAATCTCTGAAGGCCTTTCACATTGCACATCATATCAAATGATGCACTGTTAAATAAGCAACACACACACCTACGCGCTTATCAATAAGTACGTTGTTAACAGACCACACAGGAAGTTGGGTAAGGAAGTTGCTCAGAGAATACACATACTTTTTATCTGAGGAATTGAGAGGGCTTTAAATCACAGGCATTGATTGGTAGTCAAAAATCCCTTCTGGCTAATGCTGCAGTGATTTTGGGTCAAGAGACATAACCTTGTTTTACTAGCTTCCTATATATAAAAGATGTTTCAGGGAGCTATTTAGTACAGGGGAGCCTCATAGGAAGCTCTTGCTTGGCAGCGGTAAGATACCACACTGAAAAAAATCATTATGTTTAATGTCAGCTACTCAGGCAAAGCACTGGGGGTTTTGTCATTCATAGGAAGACTTTGAGGGAGCTCATAAAATACATTAGGAGCACGTTGTTCAAAAATGGTTCTAAAAATGGAAAAGAAATCAAATGTTTATTGCAGCAATTTTATTGCCAGGAAACATGGCCTTCATGACTAGAGGGGTGGTAATATATTCACTTGGGTCTCTGAGGAATTTCAGATTGGTGAGAATTATGTGGATTGCATGAGCATAATTATCCTAGAATTTGAGAGCTAAACCTCTCTTTGTTTTTTATCCTACAGTTTATTTTATTAATCTTTTAGTTGTGAGGACTCATGGGGAAAGTTGTAAGCCTGCCAACCGCAGGAGCTGGGGTCTGTCCAAGATGCCTTCATTGTTGGTGGGTAAATCCAGCTCCCTGTGTGCTCAAAGAGATGCTGTGGGTGGCGTTTGTGGGTCTCTGTTCTGACTCCCGCAGAGCTATCTTTTTCACCAGAGATCTTGTTGGATAGTCAGAAGGGAAGACGTTTTCAAGGATGGCCTTTCAACCTGCTTCTGAAGAATCTCTCCTCTCAGACTCTTCATTATCCGTTTTCTAATACTGCAGATAATTTCTAGCACTGCAGGCTAGTTAACAGGTATGAGTGTCTAACCAGCTTTTTCCATCATGGCTTCTTGTCTTATCCTGGCAAGATGGAACTAACACTGTCAGTTGTGATTACTGGGGTAAGAGGTGATCATTCACTTCGTTGCTGTTTATTTTTCAAGAGTAAGAATCTTCTTTAGTTTTGAAGACAAATCGAAGTCAACCCTGTGGTACATCAGAATTATACAGCATGGCCATTTCAAAGGTGAGTTCTTGGCTGTGTAACGCCAGTGACCCAGTTTGAGATAGAAGTTTTATCGACATGCTCAAGAAGCTCTTCCAAAAAAACCTACCCAACAAAAAAGATCCCACATTCAGTAAGAGCTTTATCCTTTAGAATCTTTTATTATGATCTTATTATTATTTTATATGTATTAACATCTGGTGTAGATTGTATGTAATGTGGGAAGTTACAGTGGATAAGATATAGCAGCTGCCTTCTCTGGGTTTCAAGATAGTTACAGAGTGCATTCCACAAAGACAACCGCAGTGTCAATATTGATGGCTGTACTGTTAGCTTCTTAACTCATTGTTAAATATTTATTTATGAAGTACAGGGTTCAGTTGCTTTGAAAATTTCTGGGAAAGGGTTGCCAGCTACTCAGTCTCTTATTGATGGTCCCCCAAAGGCAGCCAAGTCAGAGAATTCCTAGGCACAGAGGCAGGGAGTGAGTTAAAGAAAGTAGTGTGAACATTGAAGATATGGTGCTAAAAGGATGCTTTGGACCTGGGCTGAAAGGGACATTTGTTTAGACAAGAGGTGCTTGTCATTTGGGGAGTTTTTGTCATTGGAGAATGATTTAGTCTAGACAAAGCCACTATGAAGAAACAGCTCACATGCAAAGTTTCTACCCCATAATTCACTGTTGAGGACAGTCTCTTTCATTTCTTGATACGTTCATTACCTTTGTGTTTCTAGTCTTGCTTTGAATTCTCAGCAAGTTAAGCTAGAACTGTTGGATAGAATGTCTTCTTCATTTTCTTTGGAAAAAAAATCCCAGACACTTCTAACCCATGGTGGAATCCCATTTTGCTAGTTGCTAGTTTCATACCATCGTCTCCTCAGAAAAACTGACATAGTTACAGTAAAGGATTCTGTTGGAGACTGAATAAAGAGATAATCCTAAATCCTCTACAATAGCATTTAGTGTCATGAGCCACATAGGAAAGAGGTTTGGAAACTAAAATTGGGTATTAATTGTTCTAATTTCCCTTTGTCCAATTTACAGTATATACTGGTTATAAGTGATCAAGGAAAAACAGTTCCACTGAACAGATTCAATCATGAGTTACTCAGACCTTAAATGATTGCTTAAAACTTCAGGGTCAATGAAGAAAGTTTCTCATATTTCTCAAATTTGTGCCCTAATGCACTTCTTTAAACTTTACTGAAGTTCCTTGAGCAATATTTGCTGTTTCTATAATTGCTATATTTAATATAAATCTGTTTTTCTTGTTGGAGAGGTGTGTGAAATCGAGCATTATTTTCTGGAATCAGACAAGCATAGCAGTGAAGAGAGAAAGCTCTGGACTCAGAGAGACCCGGTGTGCAGACAGAGGCCTGGCTTCTGCAGAGGCTTGGCCAGTTCTTTATCTCCTCTGTTGTTCAGTGCTCCCTTTTATTGACTTTCAAAATTACATTTATTCACTTTTCATTTAATTTAAATGTCATTTACTGACATTTAAAAGTACATTTATGTATTTGTGTGTGTAGGTGGATAAGTGTGGCCGTGACTGTGGCATTGTGTGCCTAAGGAAGTCAGAGGGAAGCTTAGGGCAGTCAACTTCCATCAGCTCCCACTGTGTGGGGACTAGGCTAAAACTGGGTCATCAGTTTTGGTAGCACTTACATTTACTTCTTGAGGTATCTTTCTGTCCTTGGTTCTCTTTTCTGTAAAGTGGCTATAGTAATGACACTCAGATAAAAAATGGATTGAGATTTGTTCTTTGAAATGCTTAATATGAAGCTTACTATGGAGGCATGGTGAATAAATATTACCAATTAGCAATAACTGACTGTATGAATATCTATATATAGAAAACATCAGTTATATTATACATTTTACAACTGATGGAAGATATATAGTAGCTTCTTATAGTAATTATATAAATTAACAGTAGTTCTTAAACACTTTTGAGACTATAAGTAGGCATGAATATGTCACTTAATTTTACTAAATTATTTATATGAATGGTGCTCAATTTGGGGGATTTGATTGCTCAAATACTTATTAGAAACACTACAAAAATGATTAAATGATGTAGATCTCAGAAATATTGTATTTAAAAAGGATCAAAGAGCAGAAGAGGGTAGGCATAAGGTTATTGTGTAATTCAAATGCCGATTTCTGCACTCCCCATATCTGGTTGTAATCCTTGTTCTGAGAATCTCCTGTCTCAGTGTTATGTAAACACTGCTCCCCAACTGTCCCCTAGTGCCAAGAAAGCAGCCTACAGATAATAGATGGGCGGGGAAGAGAACAGTATTGGCCTTTTTGTCAGCCAAGAGAAGAGGAGTTAGAGAGGGAATTAGGGGATTGAACCATGGGAGAATCCTCAAGAGACATCAGGAGAGGAGCTGGATCAGGGAATGCTACAAACTGCAAATGTCTCTGGGATGTACCCAGGGAGGAAACCAGAATAGCTTAGAGGGTTAAGAATAGAGTAATAACTACTTGGTTATTATGTTGTGAAGATTATTATTAACAAATATAAAAGAATCTCAATTATTTGTAGGATTGCCAGGTTAAGAGAGAAACTGAGAAACACAATTATATAAAAATAACTTTAACAAGAAAGGAAAATAAAAGAACACAGGATCTCCTAGGTTAGTGGAGACAGAGGGAAAGAAAAGAATGATTGAAACAAAACAAAAACAAAAACAGAAAAGCAAGGCAAATCCCTCTGTGTCTCTGGAATAACCAGTGTAACCTAGCAATCAGCCTCTTCCCTCCTGAAACTGTGAAGCAGGTGAAGGACACACATTGCGCTTGAGCCTTGCCACATATGGGTCTCACAGAGTCACATACACTGAATGAGGACACTGTTCTCAGGGTGAAACAGTTTCATTCCTTCCCCTGTCCCCGGCACTTATAGAGCTGTGAGAAGTGACAGCAGAGAGATGGGTACACTAATACCACCAACAGAACAACCAGGAAACTAAATCAAACCCAAAGGCAGGCCTTGAGGGGTCTTTCTCTTTGTGTTGGTCATCTCGGAGAGACAGCAGGAGAGGTCTCCAGCAACACTGGCATGTGCCCGCAGTTCCTGCAGTGCAGACTCAAAGGATCATGGAAGACCAGGAGCCTGGATTTAGCTTGAACAACATAGAGAGAATGTCTCTGAAAAATATTTTACCTCACATACCGCCCTCCTGAAAACTCCATCTTTATACTCTGAGGACGGGAGAATAAGTCATGTATACCCTTAGCCATGTGAGTAGGCAACCAACTTCCCCATAGGTATGATTAAGCATTTTCATGTTTGCTAGACAAACATTTCCAGACATAATATGTCACTTAGGCAAGGTCCAGATGTTCTATTTGATCCCTGTTATAAAGTGCTTATTGTGTAGGAGATTGCTGTGAGGAAAATTCCCACAGGCTATTGCTAAGTATTGAAAAAAATTTTTAAAAAGTCTTCCTTCCTCAGGTAGGGTTGGAATTTTTTAGCTTATGAAACGTTAAACCAGTTTCTTAACTACACATCCTCAGGGACTCTAATATGCTGCTGTGCCCTGTGAGTCAACAAGAAGTTATATTGAAAATTTGCTTTACAATAGCATAAATATTTAGGGGACATCTCATGGTCTTGAAGATCTACCAAACATGATGCTGAAGACCTAGCAATAGGCTGATATTTTCGTTGTTCCTTGTTACAGGCAGATTTCAGAAGGACATGAGGTGAGACACTTTGTTTTTTTTGTTTTTGTTTGTTTGTTTGTTTGTTTGTTTGTTTGACACTTATTCTACCTGGTTTTTTATTTCTTTTTTCTTTTTTTAAATTTTTTTTAATTTTTATTTTTTTTATTAATTTATTCGTATTACATCTCTATTGTTAGCCCTTCCCCTGTTTCCTCCCATTCTTCCCTCCCTCCCATTTCCCCCCTTCTCTCCTCCCCTATGTCTGTGATTGATGGAGACCTCCTCCCCCTATATATGCTCTTAGGATATCGAATCTCTTCTTGGTAACTTGCTATCTCTCCTCTGAGTGCCATCAGGCCTCCCCATCCAGGGGACATTGTCAGAAAAGGGGCACCAGAGTTCGTGTGAGAGTCAGATCTCACTCTCCACTCAACGGTGGAGAATATCATGTTCGTCAGCTAGGTCTTGGTAGGGGTTCGAAGTTTACTGCCTATATTCTCCTTGGCTGGTGCCTTAGTAGCTTTCCTGTATACAAATGACAAACAAGCAGAGGAAGAAATTAGGAAAACTACTCCCTTCACGGTAGCCACAAACAATATAAAATATCTAGGAGTAACTCTAAGCAAGCAAGTGAAGGACTTATTTGAAAAAAAAAACTTCAAACCTCTGAAGAAAGAGATTGAAGATGGCATCAGAAGATGGAGGGATTTACCTTGTTCGTGGATCAGGAGAATCAACATAGTAAAAATGGCCATCTTACCAAAAGCAATTTACAGATTCAACTCAATCCCTATCAAAATATCTACAAAGTATTTTGAAGATATTGAAAGATCAATTCTCAAATTCATATGGAGAAACAAAAAACCCAGAATAGCAAAAACAATTCTATACAATAAAAGATCCTCTGGAGGAATCTGCATACCTGATCTCAAGCTGTACTACAGAGCAACAGTAATTAAAACAGCATGGTACTGGCAAAGCAATAGGATGGTGGATCAATGGAATCGAATCGAAGACCCAGAGATGAATCCACACACATTTGCTCACTTGATTTTTGACAAAGAAGCCAAATCTATTCAATGGAAAAATGATAGCATCTTCAACAAATGGTGCTGGTCTAACTGGATGTCTACATGTAGAAAAATGCAATTAGACTCTTATTTGTCACCATGCACAAAACTCAAGTCCAAGTGGATTAAAGACCTCAACTTAAAACCAGAGACATTAATTCAGTTAGAGGAAAAAGTGGGGGAGAGCCTGGGACACATAGGCACAGGAAACAACTTCCTGAACAGTACACCAACAGCCCAGGCCTTAATGTCAACAATTAATAAATGGGACCTCATGAGGCTGAGAAGCTTCTGTAAGGCAGGAGACACTGTCAGTAGATCAAAGCGACAGCCTACAGACTGGGAAAAGATCTTCACCAACTCTTTATCTGACAAAGGTTTAATATCCAAAATATATAAAGAACTCAAGAAATTAAACACCACAAAACCAAACAACCCAATTGCGAAATGGGGCTTGGAACTTAACAGAGAATTCTCAACAGAGGAATATCAAATGGCCGAGAAACACTTAAAGAAATGCTCATCCTCGTTAGTCATCAGAGAAATGCACATCAAAACGACACTGAGATTCCATCTTACACCCATCAGAATGGCTAAGATCAAAAACTCAAATGACACCACATGTTGGCGAGGATGTGGAAAGAGAGGGACACTCCTTCATTGCTGGTGGGAATGCAAACTAGTACAACCATTTTGGAAAGCTATCTGGCGCTTTCTCAGAAAAATGAGAATAGCGCTTCCTCAAGACCCAGCTATCCCACTCCTGGGAATATACTCAGAAAATGCCTTACCATACAACAGGGACATAGGCTCAACCATGTTCATAGCTGCTTTATACATAATAACCAGAACATGGAAACAGCCTAAGTGTTCCTCAGTAGAAGAATGGACTAAGAAACTATGGTACATTTACACTATGGAATACTACTCAGCTATTAAAAACAAGGATTCCTGAAATTTGTGGACAAATGGATTGATCTAGAAATCATCATAATGAGTGAGTTCACCCAGAAGCAAAAAGAGACAAACGGTATTTACTCACTTATATCAAAACACTAGTCCAAGGAATACGTACCATGAAAAACTTTACTTACCAAGAAAGTGGGTCAGAGGAGAGGACATCCTATTGAGACTTTAGGCGAGAGTAGCATGGAAGAATGGGGAAGTAGTAGGACCCACAGGGTCCTGGAAACCTACAAGAAGAACTTTATGACAGGCAGATCTGGGTCCTGGGGTCCTCCTCAAACTAAGGCACCAGCCGAGACACTTTGTAATGTGTCATGTTCATGTTTGAATTTCAGGAACTCTGAAGGATGTAGCTAATTAGAGGCAACTATTTCTTGGAGCCTAGATTTTTCTTCCTGGTTTGAAAGTAATAAAGCTTTTGTATAATTTTCTTTTTTTTTTTTTCTGACCAAAGGGGTATCAGAAGAAAGTCAGGTGATATGGCATGTGAAAGTAGGAAATCTTGGCCATAATATAAAACTATAGTGCTATTGAAGATAGAAGTATTCAATTCAGCTGTGACTTTTTTATTTTAATAAGAACACACCCACCATGTGATCTGTTAAGAAACAAGTAAGTATGGTTCAAGAGTAGATTTCACTAAGTCCTACATGAAGTGAGGGGAAAAAAAGAAACATGGCTCTTCACTTAAAATAGTAACTGCTGAAGGCACAAAGGGAAGGGAGAGTGGTTACTGGCTTCGTTCATCTGAGCAAAGGGGCCGATCGTGTTAGAGAGGGATGAACCAGGAAGTTCATAACTCTCAGACAGTGTCTGTGTATTGTGAACTCGAGGATCTCTGACAGCCTAATATCCTGTGATGGTATTAATGTCTGTTGTCTGGGAGATAGTAGCCTGACATGCCTGATCTCACCGCCTCTGCAAGCTGCGTGGCGTGCAATGGGCTACTGGGAGAGCATACACAGTCCTACTTTTTTGTTTTGTTTTTGTTTTTGAAGACAGGGTTTCTCTGTGTAGCCTTGGCTGTCCTGGACTTACTTTGTAGGCAAGGCCGTCCTTGAACTCACAAAGGTCGGCCTGCCTCTGCCTCCCTGAGTGCTGGCATTACAGGAGTGCACCGCCTCACCTGGCTCAGTCCTACTTTTAAAGGGTTATATTTACTGAATATTTCTTGTCATCTTCTATATCAAGATAATTTATCTAAAGAAAGTAACGGTGCCCAGAAGTTGAGGTCAGAGAGGTTGGGACACTCAGCCACTCACTGAGACCCAGGGCTTAAGGCTAAACCTGCTCATCCATGTGTTGTCTTCTGCACCAACCTGATTTGTGGTAGATAATCACTGCTTTAATTGGTTTCAGGATTGTGCTATCAATACTCCCATTTTTCTGTCTTAACATAAGAAGGTACATATATTCTTATTTCTTACAAATGGAACTGCCAAGGCTGCAGAATCCCAGTGGTTATCCCTAATGCTTTTTCCCTGTCCATGGACTGAATGGGGCAAGCCAGTGTGGCTAGTGTGTATAGCAGAAGCATATTTTGTTTGTTATGAGATGTTTTGAACAGCGACAGAGAACACTCAGTGTAGATGAAGAACTGCTGCCCATGAACGCAGTCATACATGCATCTTCCTTAAAGGTGCAGTAACAGCATCATGAACAATAACAACAATGAATTCAAAATAATGGAAATAGTTGGAGAGAAAGTAGGGATAACTTTGAACTCACCGGCACAGGAAAAGATTTCTGAACAGAGCACCGTTAGCACAGGCACTGAGATCCACAATTAGAAAATGGGACCTCATGAAACCGAGACTCTTCTGCATGACGAAGAACACTGACATTCAGACAAAGCGATAGCCTACAGACTGACAAAAAAAAATTTACCAACTACATATCCAAGAGAAGAATAATATCGAAAATATATAAAGAACTAAAAAAATAAACCTAGACAACAAGAAAACAAATAACCCACTTTAAAAATAAGGTAAAGATATAAACAGAATTCTCAAAAGAAGAAACAAAAATGGCTGAGAAACAAAGAAATGTTCAATGTCTTTATTCATAAGGGAACTGCAAATCAAGACTACTTCGAGATTTTTATCTTACACTTGTTAGAATGGCTAAGAGAACTTTTATTGGCCAAGATTCAGAGGAAGAGGAACACTCATCTAGTGCTGGTAGGAGTGAAAACTCGTACCACCATTGTGCAAATCAGCTGTGGCACTTCCACAGGAAGACAGGAGTCGATCCAGCTATACCATTTGGCCTATACCCCAAACATACTTCATCCTGCCCATGAGACACTTGCTTAAACATATTCATTGCTGTTCAATTTATAATATTCAGAAATTTGAAACCACCTACATGTCCTTCAGCAGATGTATGGATTTTTAAAAAAATGTGTATTTACATAATAAAATATTGCTCAACCATCAAAAATGAAATCATGAAATTTTCAGATAAATGTATGGAATTTTAAAAAACCTGCATATGGTATACATTGACTTCTATGTGGATATTAACTGTGAAGTCAATGATAGCCAAGTTACAATCTATAGAGCCACAGAGGTTAGGAATAGAGTAAGGGACTTGGGAGGACAACTAGATCTCATTAGGAAAGGGAAATATGATAGTAATCGATGGATGGATGGATGGATGGATGCATGCATGCATGGATAGATGGATGAGTGGATGGGTGGATGGATGGATGGATGGATGGATGGATGGATGGATGGATGGGGAGGGGCTAGGATGAGAAGATCAAGTGAAGAGAAGGAGGATTAGGGAGGGACTATAAGGAGAGATGGCTAAAATTAAGGGCTATTGCAGTGATGATATGGAAACATAATACAGTAGAAGTGTCCTAACATATGTACTATGTGAAGGATATATAAATAAAATCACCAAATATGGGTTTTGAAGAGTTCCTACTGGCCGTCTCTTGTCAACAAATTAAGCTTCCAGTACTGAGTATGATCTATATATAATTGTTTTTGGCAAAATGGGTCCTATTGGAACCCCCAAATAATCCAGGCTATTGCCAAGACTATAGGTTGATCTCCAGAAACTGACAGCAAGGCCTTATTACTGAAGATGTCAGCTACACAACTCATTGAACATGGAGAAGCCAAGCTGGTGGCTACCTAGAAATGGCACCCCCTGTGCTAGCATCAGGCACAGGTAGGTACTTGGCAGTATACCAAAAGAGAAGGGTAAACTCCAACCCAGTCACCAAACTTTGGATCTGTGCTCTGGCGTGTGCTCTGTTAGATAAATATTTGATTTGACTTAAGGCTCACCCACGAGGTGGAACCCATACCTAACACTGCATGGGTGATCTAGAACATGACGCTAAATAGCCTGTGGACCTAGAGTAAGACCAAATAATGCTTATTAACTAAAAACAAATGAACATAGCAATAATGACATTCTCCTATACTCATAGATCAGTGCCATGCTCAACCATCATCAGAGAAGCTTCTTCCTGTAGCAGATGGAAATAAATACAGAGACCCACAGCTAGACAAGGTGCAGTGGCAAACTTAGTCACTTATCCCTCCATGAGATGCCTTCAGCAAATTCCTCCCTTTGGAGCACAGGGAAGAAGAGGCAGGTCAGAGGGGATGAAGGACACCAAAGAAACAAGGATCGCTATGTCAGCAAGACTGACGCCTGTATGACCTCACAGAGACCTAGGCAGCATGCATAGTACCTGCACATGCCTGTATCAGTTTGGCTTCCAGAGCTGAAAGGAGAACTGAACACATCCCCCTGCCTAACTGAGAAGCTATCTCCAATTGATAACTGCTTGGAAATGAAAATTTAATTTTCTTCAAGGGAATCTCACTGGGGAAACAAACTACTCTTAAGCACAGAGAGCATGCCCAGCAGTAGATGGTCCCCAGAAAAAGAACTTGTGTATCTTTGGAGGTTCCTGTCAGGGCTTTTTTTTTGTTGTTTGTTTTTTTTTTGTTTTGTTTTGTTTTTTGTTTGTTCTAATTAAATCTTTAAACAATTATGTATGTATATATGTAAATAGTATGTCTGTATGCATTTTCCCTGTGTCTTCACCATAGTCCTTTGCATATATATAAATGGCTTCCATTTGGAGCTTTTATGGGATTTCTCAGTGTATGAACTCAATCTCTGCCTCTGTTTCTGCTTCTTTTGCCCTTTCTTGGGCTCCTTGTCTTCTGTGTTTGTTTTGTCCTTTCCTGATGTGCGACTCTTTGTTCTATTTTCTTTTCTTTATTTTTTATTATTATCCCTTAGAAGCTTGTTTGTTTGCTAATGCAAGACAGAAATAGGGCAGATCTAAATGGTAGGGAGGGACTAGAAGGAGCACGGGAAAGCTCCAATCAAGACGAAAAAATGTACGTACATACATACAAGATATACAGTTTTTCCATATATGTATGTTATATATACATATATATGTATGTGTATATATACATATGATTATACACACACATATATATATATAAAATCAAAAAGTATTTTCAATATAAGTGAGAAGAGTTAAAAAGAAATATTGATTACTAATTGCACCAAAGCTCTTAATGGATACCTCACCACACTTGATATACAGAAGGCAAGTAAGCACATGAAAAGAAACTTCCCATGTCCTTAGGATAATTTAAATTAAAATAGCATGTATGTACGTATACATCTGAATACCTAGATTCTGTAAACAGATGGCCCAAATTCCACCAAAAGTATAAAGCAATGGGAGCTTACACTCATTGCTGGTGAGAACACAACACAGTATAGCTATTTTGAAAAGCTAAACCCACATGTCACATGATTCTGCAATGATGCTCCTGGAATCAACATAAAGAGTTGAAATTAAATATGCACTGAAACTTGCATGTGGATGCTTACAGATCAGCATTAAAATTGGAAAAACTTGGAAGCACCCGAGAAGTTGTCTGCTAAGCTAATGGGCAAAATAGAGCTCACTCTAGGCAACGGGGAACTGTGTAATACTCTATGGAAATGAACTAACAGGCCACGCAAAGGCATGAGAGAGATTCAAAGGCTGCAGAGTGTTTCCTGCTAAGTACATATGATGCTCTGGGAAGGGCAAAATTACAGAGATATTAAAAATGATCAGCCAGAGTTTAGGGGAGATGGAAGTGTGACTAGGTGGGTAAACGCTTCTTAGGATAGTTGACCTACCCTGAAGAATGTCATATTGATGGAAACATGACACTGGGAACCTTTCCAGAAGTATAGAATATAGAATGCCAAGAGTGAGCATTAGTGTGGACAGTGTATTTGGGATAATAAGGATGTGTTACGATGGGTGGCTTCTTCACCATAGCAAGGCTATCATTCCCATGGGGACATTGGTAGTGAGGGACAGATGTGTGCGACTGACAGTTGTAGAGTTAGTGCATTACCTACGCCTCAGCTTTGCTGTTAACCTCACATGCCTTTAAAAGCTAACGTGTTTATGTGAGGTATTCAATGCCAAGGCCATTTCTGTTCTCCTATCTTAGATGATATCTCTTCAAACCCTAATAAGCAAAAGTGCATCTGTCTATTTGGCATGTAGTGTTTCTTACTGTAGAGGCAGAATAAACTAGGAAGATTGGGACTCAGGATGCCTAGGTTTGAATCTTTAGTACATTGTGACTTAAACGGAGTGGCTTGAATTCTGTGTGCCAGTTTCCTTTTCTCCAGAGCAAGCATGCTAAGGACGTCTATCCCTCCGGTTATTTGTTTCTAATGATTTATTTCATATTATCACTCGTGTTTAACACATGATAGATAATGATTTATTTCATATAATCACTGTGCTTAACACATATTATAGAATTCATATCTCTACCCCAGGTGGACCATATTCCATTTCATCTAAATGTAGTAAAAACGTAGGCACCAAGTAAATATATTTTTACTAGAATACATTGAGTGGATATCTAGTCAGATTTTTCTCACAGAGCTTTCCTGTATTTTCTAATCTTCTTAAAGTAATGTAAAAGTCACTTGAAAGCTTCTTAGGAAATTGCTAGCGTGTCTCTTTACCCTTTTGTTGATGGCCTTTGCACCTCGGCTGATTCTATCTCTTCAAAGCTTTTCCTCTGCAAAATAGTGTCCTTGAGGAAGAACTATATGGGAGTATCCATGCTGTATGCAGTTGAAGCAGAGGCTCCTGTAATTAAACGTAATTGAAGCCATGTGGTGAATGGGTTGTAGTGGAGTTACGGCAGGTAACAGCTAGGCAGAGCGTCCACATACTTTCCTAGCCTAGCGAATTCCAATGGCTCCAGAATTAGGCCACGAAGTGCTTTTATTTTGTTGACATTCTGCATTTTAGATGAGACCCAGTGTCTCTAATTGGCTAAAAGTCATATAGAGACTATTTCTGAGTGTATATAGGTAAATTCCTAAATATCTGAACATTTATGGCATTGTGTGTGTGTGTGTGTGTGTGTGTGTGTGTGTGTGTGTGTGTGTGTGT